>OZ038475.1:76822209-76882209 GCA_964036315.1 Acanthosepion esculentum
CTACAAATATTTTCATGACAATTGTCCTGATGAGGTCTTCTCCTTGGTGACTCGTCTGTATGAATTTTCGCGTGATACTAGATTGGCAACTAGTTTTCAACGTTTTACTGTTGAGCTACCTAGATGCAACCGTCAGTGCTATTCTAATAGTTCCTTTTCTGGCACTTCTCGCATATGGAATTCGCTTCCGATTTCTTGTTTCCCTGTCACCTACAAACCAAAAAAAAATTAAATGCAACGTCAATCGCCATCTTCTGTCTGCTTGAAACCTGTTCCTCACATCTAACTAAAATATTTCCATTCCCTTTCACCAGCTGTAACCCATTGTGTCTTAGTGGCAATATCGCCTTGTTTGGGGTGAAATGATTTTTAAAATAGATATGGAAATGTAGAGTTATTTTTAAATTTCATGCATTTTGTTTTGACTTTTTTTTTCTTTTCTATTCGTTTAATAACTGATAATAATTTTCCAAATAGATTTTCTTTGTGTCTGACAGTAAACATTTTTATTATTATCTCTTATTACATTTCTTTTTTTTTTTTTTGTTCATAATAATTTTCTTTGATCATGAACTTGTTTTTAAATAACAACTACAATCTCCAATTAAAATTTGAAACAAAGTCATTTGCATTAAACATATGTACCGTGTCTGCATGCGAGTGCAGGCATTCAAACGTGTATATATATATGCATGTACATCTATGTACGCGTGTGTGTGTATGCGTGTACATCTGTGTGTGTGTGTGTGCGTGTGTGTGTGTGTGTATCTAAAGAGGAAGAAGGATAAACAAATGAAATAAAGAAGTCACGTTCACGTTGCATCAACAAAGAATTACGTAGTATTTGTTTCTTTGTCCACACCAAAAGCTATCGTTCCGTACTTTTAAAGTACGGAAGCCCAAAAGGAAAGAAAAGATAAAGTTGCATTTTCTTTTTCTCTAAAAAAACATTCAAAATCTTATATCGTTTTTGTTAGTCTCCACCACGGAAAGGAATATAGCCGTTAACTCTAACACCTTGAGAACAAACACGTCAAAACATTTAACATCTTAAGTAATATTTACCAATTGTATTTCACTGTTCCACGAAACAAGGTCCTTATTGTTTGATTTGTTGCTCATAACATTCTTTTAAAGATATAAAGACTAATGAAATAAACTTATAAAAAAATTTTGCTCTGGTAAGGATAAACGGAAAAGCTCCAAATTACTATGTACTAAATTGCTATTTGTCTACTTTGAAAACGTTCACAGTATTAGTATTGACAACTTAACTGATTTGTAACCAGACTGGCCGTTATGGACAAAGACTGACATAGTTTGATTTTCCAAGATTAAGCTGCTGTTAAAATTTGACTCCAGACTAATATCAAAAATCGAGTTTCCAGCAAATGAGATAAACAGTATGCAACATAACCTTTTTTTTAATTTTTCAGTCTTCCGTACTTTAAATTAATAAACGTTAACGTTTGATGGGTCTGATCATAATAAAAAACTGAATTTTGCTTTTAAAACAATCTACTGTAATCATACGTTCTGTAATTCTGCGAAGTCATTATCATTCAAGAGGATTTTCTGACAACGGAACTATTTTCGTTTTTTTTTTCTTTATTGTAACCACAATCTTCTGGAGAATCCATTCTACAGCCTTCTTCGGATGAGGACTTCCTATAAAAAAGAAACATTATACTGATATTTCCCCCCCCCGCAAACAAAAAAAAAACATTTCTATTTATTTACCATCCAACGAAAACAAAATTGACGCATTTTTTCCGTTGCTTTTCGCCGTGTGTCGTATCAGTTGTGTATGCCGATTGACTCCCACTAAAAAACACAGTGTGACTGAATCGACATATACAATTGATACGACATACGACTTTATGCTCGATTAACTTCAAATAGCCTGGTTTCTTTGAAGATGCACTGCTGAACGTCTTTCATAGCGTAATGGTAGGAGGTTCTGTCTTGGGAAGAGATCACCTGTTATAAAGCCATCAATCTATTTTTTAATCTGCTTAGTGCTAAGACAGAGACACTCCTACATGTTGGTGTCGTACAAATCTGCCAAATATTAGCAAACATAAAATATTGAAAAACAAAGATAGATAGTATATGGATCGGACTAACCCATTCACAACAACTTATAAAATATAAGCTATTCTATTGTCGTCAACTGATTTCATATGCTATTTAATATTTATTTAATAAATTACGTATTAAATCTTCCAAATATAGATTCTAATATATAAACTGCAAAATGTATGCGTATTTTCACTGAAAACTAATTTAATATATAAAGTTATTTGCTTCATTATGTGTGTGCAAATATACATAAAATGTAACACCAAATCAATACTGTTTCATGATTTATATCTACCATTATCTGTTTTATATCTTGCCAAACTTTTTTGCTTCAGAGCCAAAACGAATTTGTATAGTCAGTTTAGACCCCTGTTATTCATTTCCAATCTCATCTTTTCTGATATTTCTACATAAGTTGATTTTTTTATAATCAAATTCTTTAGTTGTTTAAGTAAGACACATTCTGCCCTGAAAGTGGTAACGACCTTAGCATTTAGATCACTACTTGAAAGTAAAGCAATAGTGAGAATAAGCAATGTTGATATTTGAATATTATATGTTGATATTTGAAAATATAAATAGAAGATACATTATAATACCATTCTATATTAGAAAGTGAAAGACTATCAAAATGCTTCAAGTTTTAAACTGCTTTAATCTCGATAATTTCGTTAATATTATGGCATCGGCAAATATCCGAGACAAAGAACTAAATGCTCGTCAATGCAGCGAAACGAAAGAAAGAGACTTGCTCCACGCAATGGCGGGCATCATTGCTAGTAAGACATAAATCAATATGTTCCTCTTTGTTTTTTGTTTCAAATTTTAAAACTTCGTGATTTTGAAAATGTCTGATTGTGACCGATGACTTTAATGAAGACATTGGTAATGGAAATTTAAATTTTGACTTCAAATACAGTATGACTGTATTTGAAGCAGAAGTTTAGGAAAGCGGTGAATGCAAAATCATTTAGAGACATTTATTCTTAACAAAAACATCTTTTACCAGAACGGAGAAGCAGAATATAAATGCAAGAGACCGGAGATAAAATATTTTAAAGAGACAAATAAAGAACACATATGAAAATGACACAACGAATAACGCTTACAATCTTGTTCATTTCTCGTAAATAAACTTCGAAATGAAAAGCAAATTGGAATGACCCATGCTGAATTGCCTCTTTTCTTCCTTCTGTACTGTTTGAACGACTTTTTTTTTATTGCTGTGTTTAACCCCCACCCTCAAATAAAACCGGTAAAATGCACAATAAAGAGAGAGAAATGAGAAAAAAAGATGATTTCATCTTTCTGATAGAACCAAATTGAAAATCCGCTGCTCGGGACAATGTACTGTCTATGCAATCAATAGCAGTGTGCTCCTTTCTTTCTCCTTTTCTTTCCTTCCATTTTTACCTTGATTCTTTCGTATTGATTCGACGCTCTCTCGTCGTTTTCATTCTTCCGTTGATTAGAACTCGGCTAAAATATTTCATCAATTTTATACGAACTTTATTCTAAATTTAGCTTCATTTTTGCCACATTAGCCTTCGGATTTAACATGGACAGGATTCTATTAAGCATTGGTTACCATCGTAATATTGGGTATTGAAGATCTATCGAAAGAAGAAAAAGGAAGCCGGTTTTTTTTTATTGCTTTCATTCTTCGAGCAATTGCTCAGAGGATTCGATATTCTAAGAATCGATTTACGAAGTAATTTTTAAGGCATCCTGCCTGGAAAACATTGGATGAAACGATAGAAAAGTCCTTAGTGAAGAAACTCGCATGAATTTGATTATTAAAGAAAATGATATAATGTAACTCTACCCTATTTGACACGCAATACATGATATATACGAACTCTGACCCGGAATTATGAATATCCCCCAAAAATGTTGCGGGATCTCGTTGAAACTTGTTAATCCATCAGAAGAGAACATACGGAGCTGGCATAAACAAATAAATGATTTCCTGTAGAGTACCTTCTTGGCAGTGAAAGTCCATTACATGACAATTCGTAGGTGACTGGAGCATTTACAAATAATATGCATTTGTCATCTTGTTTGGAAATCTGTTGGAAGAGATTCACGTTTTGATTTTAAATATACATGACTTTCATGCCTGATCGAAATCTGCTGACAAAGATTCGCCTTCTGATTTCAAATATGCATCAAGTTTCAAACTTGATAGGAAATCCGTTGAAAGAGATTCACGTTCAGATGTCTAATATGCATCAAGTTTCAAGCTTCTAGAGAAATCTGTTGACTGAGATTCGCCTTCTGATTTCAAATACGCATCAAGTTTCAAACTTTATAGAAAATCTGTTGAAAGAGATTCACGTTCGGATTTCTAATATGCATCAAGTTTCAAGCTTCTAGAGAAATCTGTTGACTGAGATTCGCCTTCTGATTTCAAATACGCATCAAGTTTCAAACTTTATAGAAAATCTGTTGAAAGAGATTCACGTTCGGATTTCTAATATGCATCAAGTTTCAAGCTTCTAGAGAAATCTGTTGACTGAGATTCGCCTTCTGATTTCAAATACGCATCAAGTTTCAAACTTTATAGAAAATCTGTTGAAAGAGATTCACGTTCGGATTTCTAATATGCATCAAGTTTCAAGCTTCTAGAGAAATCTGTTGACTGAGATTCGCCTTCTGATTTCAAATACGCATCAAGTTTCAAACTTTATAGAAAATCTGTTGAAAGAGATTCACGTTCGGATTTCTAATATGCATCAAGTTTCAAGCTTCTAGAGAAATCTGTTGACTGAGATTCGCCTTCTGATTTCAAATACGCATCAAGTTTCAAACTTTATAGAAAATCTGTTGAAAGAGATTCACGTTCGGATTTCTAATATGCATCAAGTTTCAAGCTTCTAGAGAAATCTGTTGACTGAGATTCGCCTTCTGATTTCAAATACGCATCAAGTTTCAAACTTTATAGAAAATCTGTTGAAAGAGATTCACGTTCGGATTTCTAATATGCATCAAGTTTCAAGCTTCTAGAGAAATCTGTTGACTGAGATTCGCCTTCTGATTTCAAATACGCATCAAGTTTCAAACTTTATAGAAAATCTGTTGAAAGAGATTCACGTTCGGATTTCTAATATGCATCAAGTTTCAAGCTTCTAGAGAAATCTGTTGACTGAGATTCGCCTTCTGATTTCAAATACGCATCAAGTTTCAAACTTTATAGAAAATCTGTTGAAAGAGATTCACGTTCGGATTTCTAATATGCATCAAGTTTCAAGCTTCTAGAGAAATCTGTTGACTGAGATTCGCCTTCTGATTTCAAATACGCATCAAGTTTCAAACTTTATAGAAAATCTGTTGAAAGAGATTCACGTTCGGATTTCTAATATGCATCAAGTTTCAAGCTTCTAGAGAAATCTGTTGACTGAGATTCGCCTTCTGATTTCAAATACGCATCAAGTTTCAAACTTTATAGAAAATCTGTTGAAAGAGATTCACGTTCGGATTTCTAATATGCATCAAGTTTCAAGCTTCTAGAGAAATCTGTTGACTGAGATTCGCCTTCTGATTTCAAATACGCATCAAGTTTCAAACTTTATAGAAAATCTGTTGAAAGAGATTCACGTTCGGATTTCTAATATGCATCAAGTTTCAAGCTTCTAGAGAAATCTGTTGACTGAGATTCGCCTTCTGATTTCAAATACGCATCAAGTTTCAAACTTTATAGAAAATCTGTTGAAAGAGATTCACGTTCGGATTTCTAATATGCATCAAGTTTCAAGCTTCTAGAGAAATCTGTTGACTGAGATTCGCCTTCTGATTTCAAATACGCATCAAGTTTCAAACTTTATAGAAAATCTGTTGAAAGAGATTCACGTTCGGATTTCTAATATGCATCAAGTTTCAAGCTTCTAGAGAAATCTGTTGACTGAGATTCGCCTTCTGATTTCAAATACGCATCAAGTTTCAAACTTTATAGAAAATCTGTTGAAAGAGATTCACGTTCGGATTTCTAATATGCATCAAGTTTCAAGCTTCTAGAGAAATCTGTTGACTGAGATTCGCCTTCTGATTTAAAATACGCATCAAGTTTCAAACTTTATAGAAAATCTGTTGAAAGAGATTCACGTTCGGATTTCTAATATGCATCAAGTTTCAAGCTTCTAGAGAAATCTGTTGACTGAGATTCGCCTTCTGATTTCAAATACGCATCAAGTTTCAAACTTTATAGAAAATCTGTTGAAAGAGATTCACGTTCGGATTTCTAATATGCATCAAGTTTCAAGCTTCTAGAGAAATCTGTTGACTGAGATTCGCCTTCTGATTTAAAATACGCATCAAGTTTCAAACTTGATAGGAAATCTGTTGAAAGAGATTCACGTTCGGATTTCTAATATGCATCAAGTTTCAAGCTTGAAGAGAAATCAGTTGACAGAGATTCGCCTTCTGATTTAAAATATGCATCAAGTTTCAACCTTGATAGGAAATCTGTTGAAAGAGATTCTCATTCGGATTTCAAATATGCATCAGGTTCCAAACCTGATATGGAATCGAATGAAATTCAGGTTTTGGGAGTCTGCAATAAGCAGATAACTCTAAATTTTCGAATGAATGCAATGAAAATCTGTAGCATGAATGTGATGCTCTGAGGATTTCACATTTTTTCAGAAAGTAACTCAATATTTCCAACATCTCGACTGTCCATTTTTCATATTTCGTGTCGGAATTTTTGTGACCAACCTTCGCCTGGCGTAAGATTGTAAGATCTATGACAGTCTACAATTAGCTACTTGCAATTTCAAACTTCAGACCGCCGACAAGAATAAGGAGAACGCAAAGATGTAGTCAATGGCATTTCCAAAAGTTGACTGAGTAGCATGTTCTGGAAAGTAGAAGCGATGTTAGGATAATTCTGTGAGGCCTCCTAGCAAGTAATTTGAAAGAAATTAAATTCCCTCTGCTTCAAGTTGGTGACATTTTCGTTAATATTAAATTCCGTATAATTACACACTCACACAAACAAATATACACGCACGCACATACACACACACGCACGCACGTACACGCACAATAATATAGCCTACTGCCAGTTTTGTTGCCACTTGATCGCAGAAAACACTCAATCCACTCCTTTATTTTCCATTCTGCTTCGATCAAACTGGATGACGCTTAAAAGATCGAACTTTAAAAGGAACCCCATCTGCTGTTCCAGAAACACTTGAGATCAAGACAAAATAACCTTTTCTCTTTCTACGTGGTTGTTCGTAGTATTACAGGATTATCTTTTTTTACTAGAAATCGACAAAATGTCTGGTCTCGAATCGCAAAACATAAGAAGCATTGGTACTAATAAATAGATATCAGTAATATTTAATTAAATTAATTAAACTTTTTACAAGCATATGAATTTTATCATTTCACACGTTATTTTTAGTGGATACTCATATTTGAAATGATGCGCCACTTATTTATTAAATAGTATATTTATTTATTTTCGTCCACCAGCCTGAATATTCGTGAAATCTTACGAAAGAAAAATATACGCTCTCCAGCAGGATTCGGAACTGTCGTTAGATTCGACGTGCCCTAACCGACACGGACTCGAAGAAGTGTTGCCGGTCAAGCAATGTCCGAACAATGCATTTAAGCAAAATCCACCTCGTTACAGATTCCTCGCAATTATTATATCTGATCAGTTTCGTATCCAAATGTAAACAAAGTAATTTTCTAAAGCAGTAATAATATTTTTTTATTTATTAATCCCGACAGATTTTTATCACTTTAAACGTTATTTTTAGTGGATTCTCATATTCGAGTAGACACGCCCTTTATTTATTAAACAGTATTTTATTTATTTTCGTCTACCGGCCGGAATATTTGAGAATTCGAGAAGAATTCGATATATGAGTATCCACTAAAAATACCCTTTAAAGTGAAAAAAAAGTAAATAAATGTACAGATTATTAGGGACACAAAAATGATACACCGTGGAAGACCTATGCATCTTCAAAACAAAATATGATTTTCTTAAATGTTTCTGTAAATCGACAAGCGGTCCTCTCGGTCAGCTTTGCACTAACTGAATAGCTTCCGCTCATGATAATTTTCGACTCCTGTTTGCATCAGAATGAGCCAAAAACTGGGTGTATGTTCAACAAAGGCACCGAATGTTGAAATATCACCACGTCGAGAAAAGAAAATACGAATCTTGTTTTTAATATACTGGGCTCATTATTCACGAATTCAGGTGGCACTATATGGGGATGGAGTATGTAAGTGACACGTGTGACAACTTCGCTACTTCTTCTGTCTTCTGTCAGATCTGACTAATGTATCAGATCTTCCCTTCCACCAGCGAGAACATCGTCTACCCCTCTACTCGTCGCTTACTATGACTGTCACTCTTACTGCCCCATTCTACATCTTGACGGATATCTTGTGACTGGCTTTCACTCAGTCTACCTATACATGTCGTCAGAAGGATTGTTATTAGCCGCTCTAACCACTCAAACTATGACTGGCACTTATGTAGAATGCGGTTTCCCTAAACCCACAACCGGCATTCCCTACCTTCCAGCTGACTGGAACTTGATCCCGAAATTTTATAGATATATTAATTTATTTATTTTCTTTCCTTTTTTACCTATTTGTGTACAACGGTTATTGCTTTGAAGTTCTTGCATTTCGATTTTACTGACGTCGTAGTTATAAAACGCCAGCCGCTTCATTTACAATCAACTTGACTGCAATAGACGATCGCGGCCTATTGTGTCCTATTTCGGCCAATACATTCAGTAGCTTTCTTCTATTGTATAGTCCATAATTCTTTTTGCTAATTTTTATTTCTTAATCTCTTAGATTATGAATTATTAGTCTTATAATTTGATGTAATTTCATTTTCGTTACTATTGTCGCAACGTTTCGGTCGCTGTAAACCAAAGGCTTCTTCAAGTTTTGTTCATATTCGGTATCTTTCTTGAACTTTCCAACTAAACCCTTTATTCAATACATGGATGTAGATTGTTTAAAGAGATGTTAATATGAGGTGAAAAATGATAAGCATTAATACAATCCCTTTTAACACTTCATTCTGACAAGCGTAGAAACACATCATGTTTCCTCCTGTAAAAAGACAGCTGTATATTGCAGCACATGAAAGTGGCGCAGAGAAAAACATCCACAAAGCATACTGACAATGAATTTTCAGCACGTTTTCACAAATCGTCTTACGATATTTCAGTGAAAGAGAGCAAGTTCAATGGTTTCATCAAGACCATGCAGTGAATGTAGGGAATCTGGTAGCAACGCTAGAAAAGACTCTTTGCCAATACAAAATCCATACCAAAATACCAATGAGTCATGTTTCGTTTTTGCTGGAGAATTTCAACCTATATATATAAAATTCACCAGAATATTATACGTTTCTTTTTTTAAAAAAGATATTTTCCTAAGTTCCTTTAAACGTCAATTTAATTTAAAGGAATTTTAATACACGAAAAAAGGTTTTCTCGGATAGATGTAAATTGATGTTATTCCTTTGTTTAACTTATGAGAAGCTAACCTCAACTGTCATCCCGAAATTAATAAATAATAACATTGCAAAATAGATACAAAAATGACAACGTCGATTAGCTTTGTTTTTGTCAATTAATTAAGGAATGCCGTATATTCGGCTCGATTTTTTAGTCCCATTCATTTTTTAATAAACTTTCACCTTCCTCTCCAAATAAATAAAGACTGCTCATTACTTAGATGGGTGACCGCTTGGGAATACCAGCTTCTGTAAGCTTGGATGTGAGGATGGTGTAACGGATAATGGCTCGAAATTGTTATCTGGAGACCCGAGTTCCATTTTCCATTGGGTTCGTTATATTCACTTACGCGCAAATAACCTTGGCAAAGGTATGAATCCACCTGTTCCCACCCCAAGTTATGAGCTAATTGGTAAGACTTTTATCACTAAAAACCATGATTACTTTAAAAAATAAAATAATATTCCGTAAAAATATTTAGATTTCGGCATTAAATAACGCATAGAGGTTAATATGCCGCTAAACGAAAACAACCAACCAATCATTTTGAATTATTATAAAGTTAATATTTTATCTTTCATTGAGAAACTGCAGTATTACGATGATTGTGTTGTTAGAACGGTATTGCGTATCGGGTATTGCGGTAAATTGGATAATATTGTCTGAGTGGGTTAGGGAATTTGATAAGCTGCATTAGACTAACGCCGTAATTGATGTTTGTCGCATTTGTTTAAATTTTTTATAAACTCTTTAATATAAATATTATATAACTTAACAGTAGTATATGACCCAGTTAAATTGAATCGAATGTAATATCAATGTGCAATTTTTGTTCTAAGAGAAGTTAACCTGTGATGACCCCAGTATTTAGTATCAGATGATACTAAAATTTATTTAGCACCAGAGCGTCGGAGAAATCCGTTACATCAGGAAGCAACCAGATACACATTTCCTGACTTACACGATATCAGTGGTTGTCCCCGACATGCCAAGAGGTGGCAGATCCAGCTGCAATTAATATGAGCACAAGCATACATATATATATATATATATATATATATTTATATATATATATATATATATATATATATATATATATATATATATATATATATATATATATTAGAGACTTATATATATATATAAACAAACACTTATATATATATATATATATATGTGTGTGTGTGTGTGTGTGTGTGTGTGTGTGTGTAATTTGGCAGCAACTTTTCTTTTAAACATGTTGTGTTGAATGTCAAAGACAACATAGTCCTGCATATTCTCGTTTGAATTTTCTCATATTTTCTAATGAGACTTTTTATTATGAAAATTATATTGAAATAAATATTGTCCGTAAGATAACCGTGTACTTTTGAACATCATTGTTCATCTTCAGGGTCAAAATATTTTAACAACGTCTTATATATATGTAGATCAAATTTTTTTTAAACATTTGCCAATTGTCTTGTAGCGGAATCATGTTGCTACATTTTATTTTTTATAAACTAAATAAACGTTACAAAATCATTTTAATTTCAAAAGACGCGATGATGTTATCACGTGCATGGCGGAGATCTTTAATCATGTGAAGGCGTGAAAAAGATTTTTTATTATACAAGCCAAAAGATCGAAGAATACGTTATGAAATTTTAAAAGTTCAGAGGAAAAGGTTATGTGGTGTATCTAATTATGTAGAAATATATTATAAACATTGAAGGATGTTTCCAGAAATGTTGTAATCTATGCGATTAATAAGAGGTCTTTTGCTTTTAATATGTAGTGCTTCTAAGATTTTAAGGCGTCTAATGTCTGTATGTTTATCAATAATTTTAGTATTATCTATAAGAATTTTACGAATGTCAAAATGCAGAATGCATTTAAATATTTCTAGTGCCATTAAACAACATCTTATGTCACATACTGTTTCCCTTCTGCATTCTGACATTCGTAAAATCCTTATAGATAATACTAAAATTATTGATAAACATACAGACATTAGACGCCTTAAAATCTTAGAAGCACTATATATTAAAAGCAAAAGACCTCTTATTAATCGCATAGATTACAATATTTCTGGAAACATCCTTCAATGTTTATAATATATTTCTATTTGTATCACAGCTCTTCAGTACGACTAGACATCCGAACGCCTCCAGCCAGGATCGAAACACAATTTGGTATCAATCAGAGCTTCTACCACTGAGCTAACTTCACTCGGTAGAGTTACACAGCTAAATCTAGCGTATTGATTTTACGAATGTAAACAAATGTCAATCAGCCAAAATGCTCCATTTATTTTACTGAAGAGCCACGCAGGTAGCTGTTGTTTATAGAATTAGCTTATCACACAACAGTGCTCAATTGTAATATATTTTCAAGATTAACCACTAATATTATCAATATATATATATATATATATATATATATATATATACATATATATATATATATATATATATATATATATATATATATATATATACATATATATATATATAATCGCTCCACTTGGGTGGAAAAAAGAGTGAGAGTGTCTTATATCTTCGTAAGAAGATGAATCCATGTTTTGAGAAAGCCCACAAAGTCACACATCCAGTCGCCGATATGAATCGAAGAAATCCGGATTTAAATAAGCAATACTTGTTAGCATGAGAACTTTAGTCCCGTTAATTATTAGTATTTGTAACGGGAACATTTCATAAAGCCATACTTTCCTGGTGGTAAAGGGGTTACAACCTGAAGATTGTCTTGGCGCAATTTGATTAAAAAATAACAAAAGATTCAATATAATCGGTGCAATAGTTCCAAAAGGTCTTAATATGATGAGGTCTTTTCTCATAATCATAATCATAATTGAATAGTAACAAAACCTACCAAATACTCAGTACAATAGTTCCAAAAGGTCTTAAAATGATAAGGTCTTTTCTCATAATCATAATTATAATTGCATAGCAACAAAAGCTACAAAATAATTTGCTATTGGTAAGTTGAAAGTTGCACTTACCGCGGCGGAGAAGTCGAGTTTTCAAGCCTAATGTTTTTTTCCCCAAAACTAGTGGTCAACTTATATGGCGGATATAAAAGGCAAACCTTTACCACCGAGTTGTAAACAAGTGGGATATTACTCATAACAATTACTATACACTACTTATCATACCTATAGCAGGCTGCCACAAATATTTCCCACTAAAACTTATGTTTGACCAACGTATTCGATATATTAAGAAAATAATTAATATAAGATAATAACAAAAATTCAGTATTCTATTAAAACAACGGAACACATTGTTTGTTTACATCACTGATGCAAATGGCGGATGAGTGATACTATGTTTTACAATAACGTACAATACATGGCAGTAATAAAAAATGACCTGATATGATGTGTGACCTAAGCTATTAATATTTTATATTAACTGATCTTGATTTTAATGTGTTCAGCAGTAGACAATATACGCTAGCTACCAGTGCGTTTTGTAGGTTGTTTGCTATACAACGCACACTAAAAGGTTATTACGGTTAGTGTCTCAATATACAGGTAAGTCGTGTGACGTTATGTAGTTTAGACATAGGTTTTCATTTACAGGTAGGCATAACTTTTGGGCCACTGATAGCCTACCGCAAGCTTAGGGGTCGACCTTTACGGTACGTATAGGCCAAACTTAGAATTCTTAGCTAGAAACCATGAAATAGACTTGTTGTACGTCAGGTTAAATTGTACACGACAATTTATGGTATATTATATGATAATATTAATTTACCAAGACTGTGATGCGCCAGTTTTAAAATGGGGAGGACTTACAGCTTTTTAAAAATCATCATTTGATATTCTGGCATTTACTTGAACTAGTTCACCAACTACAGACATCAGGAAAAGACATGGAACAATCAAAATCAATAAAACATCTGCAGAGGTGATATGTAAAATATATAACAATCTGTGTTTCTCTCAAATGTTTCCACGCTGACTAACACGTTCATGAAAAATTCGATAAGTATAACATTTAGTACATAAATGCGTATCTTTGTTGTTTTGGGCTTTTATTGAACAAAGAAAAAGTTAATCGGCCTTTTTTTTACAAATAATTTAAAGTAAAGAATACAGATTTAAGTAGGTAAAAATGGAACTGGTGACATATTTTTAAATTCCACGGCTGAATACAGGCTTAGTATGCTTTTGTTGCTCTTAAAAGAACATATTTGAAAATTCCCAGTTCTTCAAACCGAAAAACCAAGCTCTTATTTAAATATTGCAGAAGACAACGATGGAAAGCTACTCTATCTCGCTTGCACTATTATGGAAAAATATAGTTGATTGATTTTTACGACTTATCAACCCTTTGTGGGTTATCTTAATCCGAAATATATTTTGCATTGAAAGATTATTTTTTCTTTTCGTTTCTTTTCTTTTGTTGCCAGTGAATATTGCATTACCCGCGTTTCATTCAGCTCACAATGTTTTTCCCAGAGACAAATCCTACTATTTAACCTATAGCTGCGGGAAGGAGTTCGACTCATACCTTTCTCAAGGATATTTGGGCGTAATTGAATGACTTGGCTCTCCAATTTCTCCGTCGGAGCAGCACTTGCACATCTACTATGAAGAATTACCAGTACCTAAGCAAATATGTCTTTAAGTTCCAATATTATTCTGCTGCTAAAAAAATACATCAAAACAAAATTAAATCTGAAAAATCTGTGAGTTCCCCGCAGTCTGAGTGACCAGTTTTTGGAATTTTATCAGTACAAGGTGCTTATATAATGTCAGTTATAACTTCAAACTTTCTAAGACGTTGTAATTTTAAAACATTTGTATAAAATTGCGACGTCTGCAATAAGAAAAATCCCCTGATAAATCAATTTTGACTGACTTGAAATATTTTTCAGACCAACAGTTCAAAATTCAGTACTGCATTTTATCTTCTTCTCTATGGACCGTGTCCACGTAGGCGATCATGACTCTCCACAACTTCCTGTCACTTGTAGCTCTTAATAAATTTTGTCATATTATTTCTCCTTAAGCTCACTAAGTTCGCTATGCGTTGTTTTCCTTTGTCCCTCTTGGCCTCAATATTCCCTGTGAGTATCAGATTTTCCAAGTCATCTTTCCTCATTATGTGCGCTAAGAATATAAACTCTCTCTTCCTGATGTTAAGTTTCCTTTTGGTTTCAATTTTCTCTAAAACCTCGTCGTTGCTCACATGAACGGTCCATGGTCTCATCAGCATCCTTCTGTTAAAATAGATTTCTATTGGCTCCAAGTCTCTTTCTCATCATTGATGAAATTGTCCAGCACTCACAGGAGAACATATATCGCGTAACAGTTTAGTACTGTTTTCATTGTTTCTAACGAAGTTTTTCTATTTATTAGAACTCTGTTTACCTTTTGAAATGTATCCTTGGCTATCCCAATACGCCTTCGGATTTCAGCGTCACACTTTACGCCCTCCGTTAAAACACTATCTAGATATTTAAAATTGTTGTACCTGTTTGATTTTGCTATCTCCGATTTTCAATTCGCACTTTGGGCTTATGATTTTCTTACAACCACGCATCCTGTCTTCTTGCAGTTGTTCCTTTATTCCTTTTTTCTTGATTTCCTCCACTACCATCTGTAGGAGGTCATGTAGTTTTCTTTCTGTGTCATCTGCATATCTTATGTTGCTAAGAATGTTGCCACTAATAATGAATCATGGTAGAACTTGTAATTCTTTCAGAATCGCCTCGCTGTATATGTTGAATAAGTACACCAGTCTAATAGTAGTGATAGTGGTAATATTACTCGTTTCCTTATAAGAAAACATATGGCATTCACTGGCCGAGCAGACATTGCTATCATCGGTTGAAATTTATAAAATCTTTTTATTAAAATAATTTTTCAGAAATACAGATTCCTAGAGTCCAATAACTGTTATAGCACTTTCCAATATTTATGGGAATTTTCCTTTCTAACCTTTTGTTTGAAGTCGTGTAGAATGTCACCATTTTTATTATGTTATCGTTTTCACTTATTTTCCAAAGAAGTAATATTACAACGTATTTTAACCTGGTATGACTTATGACTTTCTGTTTTACAAAGCTATTCTTCAAAAATTAGGGACGTGAACGTAGCATAAAGGTTATTGATGCAGAAAATGAAATCGTGATGGCGAGTTCAAATTCCGGCATGTCTACTGTCCTGACATCCCCAATAATGTTTTTAAGAAATACGATACCAATTTTTCTACTTAGGGTTTAAATAGCAGGGTATACTGAGCTTTCTAGCCTTGGGTGGCCGTCTATGAAAAGGACAATTATAAATTCAAAACTGTGGAGAAGACAGTCTGTTCTCTTTCTAAATATGCCGTTGCGATTCATAGATAATAAAGAAAACGAATCTGTAGAAAGCCATGATCCTATATACCCTGAAGGAACATGGCATTAAAAATATCTCTTCAAAAGCGAAAACAAATACTGACTCTTCTAGAAAAATAAAATCTGTATCAATTGTCGGAAAGAAAACAACAACGACACACAAGGTTGGGTCTGTTGTAATTTGGGTCGTCTCAGCGTGGGATAATAATTAATGAGATGTTCTGGTTGACTATTTCTACTTTGTTGTTATTTTGGTGCTCACGGTTTCTCCGTACCAAACTAGGTTAAGATTGGTAAATTCCAGTGATCGGTTATGTCGGGTCTGCAGTAATGGTAATTTTATATTACATCTTCAAATTTGACAAAAATAAAAAAATAAAAATACAGAAGCTACTACGATGAGATGTTGAAAAATTCTCGTCTAATGCCCATTTCTCAAAATTTGACCAAATATAAAAAAAAAGCATTTTTCAGCACCGCCTTGTAGGGAAAGACCAAAACATAAACTGCTCCATTAATAGGGTTTAGAAGATAAAACAGATTACTATATTCGCCTTCACATTGCACGCACCCTCACATAAGATGCTTCATCTATTTTAAAAGGATATTTTGTGGGAAAAAGAAACTTAGTATGTTTCATCATCTATTTATTGAAATATATTTTAATGTCGTTTTGTAAGGGGAAATGTATATTTTTGTGCCTGCAAATACAATAGTGTAACATTAGACTCGAATAAAGTATGGTATCTTTATATTGTAACTTTAACCTTCAAAAGAAATTGAATTAAATTTGCCAAAGCAGAAAAGAAATACGGGTATATTTGTAACAATGAGCACTGGGTACATATACACAAATCAAAAGGATATGAATCAATAAGTAAATTAGTATAAATGTGAATTAATTCTTATTGATAATTACAGTAGATGCAGACAGAATAAATATTTCACTGAATATTACCAGTAGTATACAACAAGCAACTGAAGGCATTCTAACGTGAATTGGTATTTCAACCAACAGTACAGACTACCATACATAACAAAGAGCAAAAAAAAAAACTAAAAAAAAATATTATAAACATTGATTCAATCATCATTCACAAAACCTCGGTCGTCTCCCATCATCTGTAATACGGCTGAATTAGGCGCAGGGCAGTTTTTTGGTATATTTAAAAAGTAAACAAACGAATCTTATGCGAAGGCAAATACTGTAATGTGGGCAGATGTTTTTTTCTTCTTGTTGTTTTTGCTTTGCATTTTTTATTTCTTTTTTCCTTTTTTATTGTTTTTATTTACACTATTTACATTGTTCGGACTGCTGTCCTCATCTTTGTTGCCATATTCACGTCATTTCGGTCGTTGTACGATGCGGTCTTCTTCAGAAGATGCATGGCACACGGTAGACGAAATAAAGGGTTCAGTTCGAAATTCTAATCACCTGAATAAGGCCAGAGCGTACAACGATCAAAACACTGTAATATGGCAACAAAGTTAGGGACAATAGTCCGAACAATGTAAATAGTGTAAATACTTACAATAGCTCAACTCAGAAATAGAGACAGATTTTGTTGTTTTTGTTTTGCATTTTTTTGTTTCTTTTTTGCTTTTTGTTACTTTTTTGTTTTGGTTTTGTATTTTTGTTTCTTTGTTACCTTTTTTGTTGTTTTTTTTTCTTTGTTATTGTTTGTGTTTTGCCTATTTGTTTTTTTCATTTAAGATAGTAAAGAATAAATGCAATTCTTCTATATGCCGTGTCCTTTCAGGACGTAAGCGATCATGGTTCGCCACAATTTCCTGTTCTTTGTTATCTTTTTGCCACATATGTTAGCCATTGTTCTGCCAAACATTTATACAAGATTGTTACCTCGGTTATACGATGCTTTCCTCGGTCACTCTTACCTTAAATATGTCTTACGAACGTCAAATTTCCCAAGTCTTCTTTCCTCATTATGTATCCTAGAAATATCAACTGTCTTTCTGATGCTATATATCTATCCTTTACGTCGCCATTTTCTTCGTGGTTGCTCACGTGTTCAGTTCATGTTATTCTCATCATCCTTCTATAAAACCACATTTCTGTTGTCTCAAGTCTCTTCTTCATCTGTGATGAGATTGTCCAGAATTCACTGCCATATAGGTGGATCGATATTACATAACAGTTTACTACTCTTTCTTTTGTTTCTAATGAAATTTTCCCGTTTCTTAATACTTTGCTTAAATTTTGGAAGACACCTTCCTAGATATTTAAATTTTTGCTTGCTTTAATTTAGTGACCGATTTAAAATAAAGTGGCTGAATTAGAATCCAGCCTTGTGAAACATATTGTTCGTCATTATATAGTATCATTTTTCAAGTTTTTTTTTCTTATCAAGGAAGTTTTTTTACTTTACACGTGGCATGAAATTAGACAATGTCATGATTTCCAGTAGTGAGTTGCAAATCCGTTCATTAAAAACATCGATCATTATCTACGGTTATGATCACGAGCGAAAGCAGTATTTATCCTCGAGATTATCTGACAAGAAAATGCAAGAAAAATGCCGATAATCTGTTGGTTGGATGATTGATTTTGTTTAGCAGCATATCAACCTCTATGGGTTATTTAATACCGAAATCTATGAATTTTCTTATAAGTAGGCATTGTTGGTAATTTTTTATTTATTTTTTTTTAAGCTTTTCACCCCAAGCAAGGCGGGAAGCCACTAGCACGCAAGGGTTTACAGAAGATTTGTAGCGTGAGCAGATAGGAGTGTTAGAGGAAAGGATGTGGAGAAGGATAGTGGATAGATCAAGGCAAGGGGTTACAGAAGATTTGGAGCGAGAGTAGCTAGGAGTGAAAGAGGAAAGGATGGGGACAAGGATAGTGGATAGATCAAGGCAAGGGGTTACAGAAGATTTGGAGCGAGAGTAGCTAGGAGTGTAAGAGGAAAGGATGTGGACAAGGATAGTGGATAGATCAAGGCAAGGGGTTACAGAAGATTTGGAGCGAGAGTAGCTAGGAGTGAAAGAGGAAAGGATGGGGACAAGGATAGTGGATAGATCAAGGCAAATGGAGATGTCGATTGACGTTACATTTGAATAGTTGGAGATTATAGTTGTAAGGGAAACAGGAATAAGGAAGGGAGCTCCACAGGCTAGAGGTGCGAGATATGAAGCTATTGGACTAGAAGAGACGTCTATATTTAACAGTTTCAACAGTGAAAGGGTGGAAGCGGGATGCTAGCCTCGTAGGACGCTTGAATCCATGAAGCCTGGGAACCAGCGAAAGCAGCTCATCGGAGCAATTACCGTGAAAGTACTTGTAAAAAAGACAGAGCGAGGCGACGGCGCGTCTGTGAGAGAGCGACTGCAGACGATATGACAGATCAGGGCCAATTACGTTGCATACCCGTTTCTGGATCTTATCAAGAACCCCGAGGCAAACAGAAGTGGTTCCGGACCATATATGGCAGCAATACTCCATGCAAGGGCGAATGGTTGATTTGTATATTTGAAGGATCGATCCCGGGGAGAAAATTTCCTGGCCCGGCAGAGGGAGCCAACTTTCTTTGCGGTGGATGAAGCAATTGACTCAATGTATTCGCTCCATCTCAGGTCAGCGGACAGCGTGAGACCGAGCAGCCCCAGAGAGGAGCTCTCGAGAAGTTGTGCTTCAGACATTCTAATGGGAAGTAGGGAAGGATCCCTGTGGTGATTAATAGAGAGCAGTTTTGTTTTAGAGGCCTTAAAGTTAACCAGCCAATTCCTGCCCAGTTCACAATCGATTGGAGGTCCTTTTCGAGACGAACTGCCAGGTTAAATTTGTCAGCGACACTAGATTTGTTTTTGAGGCTTAAATGCCAACTTGGGAATCTATGGCGTCAGGAAGATCGTTTATGTATATATGCAACAGAGTAGGGCCTAGGATGGAGCCTTGAGGAAAACCTGCGTTCGTGGGATAGGAGCTGTAGGAGAATCCGTTGAGAACGGCCTTCAATTAACTGTTTAACAGAAATGATTGTATTAGGTCAAACAATCGACCTAATACCATTACCCTGAACCTTGCGAAGAAGGCCAGCATGCCAAATCCTATCAAACGCTTTGGAGATGTCTAGGGCCATGGCACGAGCTTCACCGTTATTATGAAGAGCTTGGTAGACAAATTCAGTGACTGATAGGACGGTAATTAGAATGGTCGGAGGGGTTGCCAGAGTTCTTAAAGACAGGAACAATGGATGAGGACTTCCAGCAATCAGGAAAACAAGACTCCTTGAGGCCGTAGTTGTATAGTTAAAAGAGGGCGGGTACCAATTCAGGCGCGCATTTCTTCAGGACAATGGCTGGTATCCCATCTACACCACTAGCCTTGTGGGGGTCTAAATTAGAGATAATGCCCAATACCAATGACGGGGATATGTGTAACCCGCTCAAAAGGGCCTCAGTTTGGAGAGGGAAATCGGGTATGGGTACACCGGAAGAGTCAAGCGTTGAATTGGAAGAAAATCTCCGAGCAAAGCATTCAGCCTTGTCGGCAGACGTGGTCAGGACCTCAAACTGGTTAAACAGCGGGGTATAGAGGGTTTTCTATTGTTCGAAACACTCTTGCAAAGACGCCAATAATTCTTGGAGCCAAATTTGCGAGATGCAATACGTTCTTTCATCCGAGCAGCAAATAGTGACTTAGCTTCGTTGTGGACATGCTTACACTCGTTACGGGCGGAGGCAAAGAGACGTCTATTGCAGTCGGACATATTGCTACGAAATAGGTGGAAGAAGTGGTTCATATGAGCAATGGCGGCTGAGCAAGCAGCGGAGAACCAAGTGGGGACGGTTTGACCTTAAATTTCCTTGAGGGGATGAAAGCATCAATTCCAGCTTTAACCCAGGATGAGACCTCTGAAGAACAGTCTTGAACGGGGAGCTTAAATACAGTATCCCAGGGGACATCATGGAGGAAGTCACGGAACGAGTACCAGTCAGCTCGTTGATAGCAGAACGAGGTTCTGGTGGTAGGAGGCTCTTTGCACGGTGTGGGGTTGAAGGCGATGCTAACAGACACTACAGCATGATCGGAGCTACCGACAGGGCAGAGCTGCGTGGCACTACAAGACTCGGGGATGGCAGTAAAATACAAGTCGAGAAGAGAGGCCTTACCGTCCCGGTTATAAGCAAAGCGCGTGGGGGAATCAACTATCTGCGTGAGGGATTGAGAAACTGAAAAGTTAAGAGTATGAATGCCTGCAAGGTCAGTAGTAGCATTCTTAAGCCAGTTGTTGTGATGGGCGTTAAAATCACCAAACACAAATATCTGAGCGAACGGATGGAGAGCCTTGTCTATGCTGTCAGAAATGACATCAAGTATTCCACAGTACTGAGAGGATGGAGAGTGATAGAATATAAAAATCTATGTATTTTTATACTTTCATAATGTTTTGTTTTTGTTTGGAGGTTCACTATTTGCCCATAGCTGGGATCCTAACAGTTGCTACCACCCCGGGTCAGGGTGAACCTGGGAACAACAGCAAAACGTCCAATCGCCCGATCAAAGGCGTTACTGCCAGATGTAGTTCATCATCATACCCAGGACGAGCAGATAAACTGAATTCCAAACTGATAGTTGGCTCCAAATATACGATTTGTTTAACTGGAACTGGCAATGTTCCACCTTAGATCGTTCAGCGAATATTATAGTTCATTAACTTTTCGGTACAAAAGTGTCGTAAAAATCTTTACTGAGACAGTGTAACATTATGTTTATCATCCAATGAACAGAAGAAAATTTAGTATGAAACTCTGAGTTATTTTTAGTTTGAAAAATGTTCAGTTTTCCATTAGAGTCATACAGTCTTTCATTTTGATGTTGTAGAATACATGAGAATGTTCAGCAAATTATGAAGTATTACCTAACAACAAAGAGTTAAATATTTGTTCAGCCACAATCAATCGAAAGTAAAGAAAAAATATCTAGTCTCATGCCATTTCCGACTGTAGACAGCAGGGAATACTATATCACTTTTCTCATTATATTAAATGCAGAGACAAGCTAAAAACTGTTAATATCTAATTGTGTTCGAGCAAACAAGGTTAAACGCAGACAGTTGTATAAATTCCACAGATCAGATTACGAGCAGATTCAAATGAAATAATAGAGATGAACATTTGCGAACATAATTTTAGAATCTTTATTTATAAATGCAATTCGTTGATTCATATATAAGTGCAATATTATTTTTACTTGTTTCAGATATAAAATCATAGAGATATATTTCAAATACATATTCTATTTTAAACCTTTTAAGTTAATCTCTACAAATTCAGTCATTTTGAAACGGCACTTATTATTTTTCATTGTTTGTTGCAGACATAAAATTATACAAAAATATGTCAAATAGTCAATTAACTTTCATCATTTTTAAGTTAATCTCTACAAATTCAGTTATTTTGAAATAGTGCTTACTATTTTACATTGTTGCTGACATAAAATCATACAGAAATATGTGTAATATTCAATTAACTTTGATCGTTTTTAAGTTAATCCCTACAAATTTCGTCATTTTGAAATTGCCCTTATTATTTTTCAGTGTTTGTTGCTGACATAAAATCATACAGAAATATGTGAAATGTTCAATTAGCTTTGATCGTTTTTAAGTTAATCTCTACAAATTTCGTCATTTTGAAATTGCCCTTATTATTTTTCAGTGTTTGTTGCTGACATAAAATCATACAGAAATATGTGAAATATTCAATCAATTTCATCATTTTTCTTAGAAAGTTATCTTCAAATGATTTTTATTATTTTGTTAGTTCTTTTCTTTTTATGCGCCGTGTCCTTTCAGGACGTAGGCGATCATAGCTCTCTACTTCCCCTTATCCCTTGTAGCTCTCCATAAGTTTCGCCTCTCTGCTACCCCCCCCCCAGACCACGTTCTGCCATCTATTTGCTTAGGCCCGCCAGGTATGCCATGCGTTGTTTTCCCTTGTCTCTTTTTCCCTCTATTGGACCCGTGAGTATCAGATTTTCCAGGTCCTCTTTTCTCATTACGTATCCCAGAAATTTCATCTGCATCTTTCTTATGTTAAGTATACACTTCCTCCTTGTTTGAATCCTCTTCAAGACCTCATCGTTGCTCACGCACTCGGTCCATGATACCCTTAGCATCCTTCTGTAGAATCACATCTCCGCTGCCTCGAGTCTCTTCTTCATTTTTGAGGAGACTGTCCAATATTCGCTGCTGTATACGAGGAAAGATGTCATGTAGCAGCTCAGTACTCTTTTCCTTGTCACCAAAGAAATCCTTCTGTCTCGCAGTACTCTGCCCAGCTTTTGGGATGCATCCTTGGTGATCCCAATCCGTCTTCGGATCTCAGCGTCGCACCTACGCTCCTCCGTC
The DNA here is from genome assembly GCA_964036315.1 of Acanthosepion esculentum. Taxonomy (NCBI): domain Eukaryota; kingdom Metazoa; phylum Mollusca; class Cephalopoda; order Sepiida; family Sepiidae; genus Acanthosepion; species Acanthosepion esculentum. The sequence continues at coordinate 76,845,515 of OZ038475.1, forward strand.
AAAACATTTCCCAGATATTTAAAGTTCCGGACATGCTTGATTTTAGTGTCCTGACCTGCAAATCACATTTCGGGCTCATCCTTTTACCGATGTCCATGCATTCTGTCTTCTTTTATTTTATGGTTATTTTGTTAGTTGCATGTATAAACACATACAGAAGTATGTTAAACAGATATCCACTCTCTAACTAATTGAATTCCTGTAAACTTCAATCAAGTGAGTTTTTTTAAAGGACTCTTTCTTTCCAGATTTTGTTCTGTGGTAATTTCGGCAAAATGTTAAATAGATGGAACATAAGATTCACTATATACGCTTAGTATCGGGCCAATCATGTTTTGGTCAAGGAAAACTTACTATATTTCTGTAAAACATGAGAAGCAACAAATCAGGATGAAGAAAATCGTTGAATCGGGCTTGTCACGAAATCAACTCTGAATTCTCGAAATAAGATTAATGTGATAGTCTCACCGTCTTCAGACAGGAAGAGACAGAAGATCATGAATACAGACAGGAAGCAAGAAATCTTTACACTATGAATGGGATTTGCTATCATAAGATAGATACGAAATATTCGTAGAAAAACCGGTGACTGGTGTGTGATCATGAAAGTGGGGAAAAACAAGTTCTCAATATGCGAAACTTCGTCTGTAAAAAAAAGAAATAAAAAAACTAAGTGCAAGTAATAGGAAATTCCTCCTTTAAAAGCTGTTTGAATGTTATGACGCTGAAATATTAGGAAGGAAATTTCAAAGACAAACTCACTTCAAATTATTAAATCAGCCTCACATTGATCAAGTAGCATAACTTCGAGCTGCGACTCTCAAAGGACTTATTGATTGCAACACACGATTAAACACTAAACAGCCAAGTAAAGCGAATAAATTTTCAAAAGTAGGTAGTTAATAACAATTGTAAAAAAAAACTAATAGGCTTCTGCTTAGTATATAAGAAATATACTACAGTGTAACCCGGATATAAGAGAGTTGTCGAGACCGGAGAAGAAGTATCTTATATCCGGGTTTCTCTTATATCCGGGTTTGGTCTATTATATATACATTAACAGAGGCTCTAATTTGGGACCAGAGAAAATGTATCTTATATCCGGGTTTTTCTTATATCCGGGTCTCTTATATCCGGGTTACACTGTATATGGCTCTTCACGTCTACTTCTTGCTGGTACTGATGACTATTTGACACTAATAATCTTTAGGAAGGCATATATCCAATCATCCCTGTGGTCTTTCCTGTCATCATCATTGCAATACCTTATCGCTGCTACAAGGTCTTTTGTGTGAGTTAATAGATTATTTCTGGGTACATACCCGAGTTACAATAATGATTACTTTTTGTGAGGGCTACTCAGGGTAGAGATTACAGAATTGGCTATGTGAGATTAATGAAAAGGAAGGAAGTGAAGATTATGAGGATATGGCTGATAGATAACGACTGACCAGAGACTTGAAGAGATCAAGATTGTACTGTTCGGGTAAGCATCCTTGCTAGAGTCTGTATCACAAAGTAGCAGTTCTGTCTTCTTGAATCCTATTCGTTTTCTGACCTTTCCTCAAATCCCCCTATTCTCAGTCTTCTCTTTTATCTTCACCTCCTTTAACCACCACCGCCCCACACCCGATGCGTACTAGTGTCATTACCGCCTTGCTTGGAGTGAAATTATTTATTTTAAATCTCGACTCATTCTTATCTATTTATATACGGTATTCACGTTATTCAACGTAAAGCGGCATAGAAAGTAGACTCCATGAGTCGAATTCAAATCCAGTTCTCGTCTGTTAATTGCACCTTGCACAAATACCCTTAAGGCATGAACCCATATCCATATAATTTAAACAGGAGATACACTGGCTTTCTTAGCCTTGGGTGGCGGTCATTGTAGTAAAAGGGATACCACTCCAGTATGTTTCTTAATAAAGTCATAGCAATACCAAAGTAAAATAAATCAGTGGAAAACCATCATCGTCTATGTCCTTGTGATGCATTGGCGTCACAGATTCTTACAAATCAAGAAGGCGCGGGATATATGAATCGACAGATGTGGGAAATAGTTCGTGCATGTCAGAAGATTTTAACTTGTCCCCATGTTTTATTCGGCTCTTCTTAACTCAAGCAGGCGCGGGATGTATTAATCGACTGATGTGAGGAAGTAGTTCGTGCATGTCCCCCCACTAGTATTTCAGTAGTTGTAAAACATTTCAGTTCTCAAGTTGTATCGCATTTTTCTTTTAAATTATGGACTTGAAACAGCCGAGGAGACGAATTATCGAATATTAGAAATCAAGATGTAGAAGTTTTCATAGCATAAATACTTAGTAATTTGGAAAATAATACTTACGACGTTTTTTTACTAATTTTCATCCAATTCAAGGCCCAAGAGCCACTCAAGATAGATGGTTACTGAATGAGGTTATTGTATGAACGTTAGACGGAAGCGGTATGAAGTGTAGTTTATGAGGTTATGTACAAAAAATAACGGTTAACACTAGGCTGGAAGATGTTGAGATTGTAGTGATCGGGGACACATTCTCTCGAGAGTTCGTTCCACAAAGCGGTTCTTGAGAAGAAGCTTTCCGAATCGAGCTTCCTCCTTATTAATTGAATACGAAGGAGATAGGGATCATTCATCCCAGTGTACGTGTCATGGCGAGTTTGTGCTGTTAAGGTAAGGACATGGGGGACTATATAGGTCGTCAGACAATTTACAATGAAAATAGTGAAACAGTTGGCGACACATGACAAAACACCAACTTTAAAGAGAATAGTGAGTCGATAACATTTCTTACTAGCCACTAAAGGAGACACGAAATAAAAAGTCATAAATTCTCAGCTTACAATTGTGTGTCCTTTCTCTGTGATTTTTGTATATATCTAGTCAGATATTATGTATTCTTTAAAGAATTCATTCGTTCCTCATTGATAGTTTTATATTAGCTCTCACTTAGACGAGGTGAGGTAACAATTTCAAATGTTGTTGTTGATATATCAAAGACCAAAGTAAAAGAAAGAAATATGACTTTATTCTTTATTTTAATACCATTAATCTCGTTATTGATACATAGTTTTAATTTTAACGAATGATTCAAACTGTTTTACTAATTGTTCACATGTTGTAACCTAGAAATGAGGAATAACCAAAACGGAGGTTGGAAATGAAATGGTAATCTTTATAACATCAACAAAATACAATACTCACCAGCGGTGTGAAATAGGTAAACCACTGCTAGTGGTGAACTACTTAGACAACATATTAGCCCTATTTACAATAGTGTCCAATGTATTTATAAGGACTGGGACATACCCATTAGTGTTCATAGATACGGTATATAACATCACCTAATCCAAGGTTCAAGAACACCTCAAGGTAGAGGGTTACTGAATGAGATTGTTGTATGGACGGAATAGGAGGGGGTAAGAAGTGTTGCTTATGAGGATATATAGGAAAGAATTGTGGTAATATAATGGAGAAATCTGAGAGCCGAGTTCGAATCCCATTTGAGTTCTTTATATTACGCACAAATACCTTGAGAAAGTAAAATACCCTTGGGAAAGGTATGAATCCATCTCTTCTCCTCCTAGCTATGGATTAAATAGCAGCACCAACTGGATTTTTTAGCCTTGGTTCGCAGAAAGAAATGGCAACCTACTTCGTGGAAACTCTTCTGCCTCGTGAGTCATGATTGCCCAAGCGTGTGGCACTTAACTGACTAATAGGAAAGAACACGATCGAAACTTGACTTGAAGAGGTTTAGAACATCCTCTCCGGAGTCCGTTCCACCCAGTAGCGGTTCTTTGGAAGAAGCTTTCGGAATCGAACTTCCTCCTTACTAATGTAATACGAAGGGAATTTGGATGATTCGTCCAAGTGTACGTGACATGGCGAGTTCTTGCTGTGAACGTCAGGACAGGTGGAAGTAGGGTATGTCACTCGTCAGAACAATCAATATGGAAATAGCGATATAGGAGGCGATAAGATTACGACGTTTTGTTTATGTGAAAGGGGTTTTGACGGGGTGGGGTGTCAGTCCAGGACTGTATTTTTTGTCTGATCTGTCTCTTAGATAGATCACAGCAGGGCGAGTTATATACTTATTGGAAATGTACAAGAAACCGACCTTTTTCCAGTATCTTTTCCAGCGATGGTTCCTGAATTGTTATTATAAGATTAATTGCTTGTCTTTGTTGAGTTGGGTCAGATCTTCTCTTTTCTTACCTGTTTTGTTCTATGCAAGTTAGTCTTTCTTATGGTAAAATATCCTTAGAACAGGTGAAGCCACCAAACAATTTTTTATGATTGCCATACTCGGGGCTAAAGCTGCCCAGTCCTCACTATCCAGCTTGGACAGGTTTCAAAAGCGTTTACGCGGAGTTGTGGTTAATTATTTTTTAACCGACCAACATTTTCCCAAAGAAATGTTGCTAGGCCATTACTACTTTATCGCTATTTCGATAGCAAATGTTCAGCCAAGCTGCATTCCTCATATCCACTAGGACTTCACTTCACTTCACTTCACAGCTAGGACCCGCCAAGCCACGTACACGGAGTCGACTCATCTGCATCCCCTTTATATACCATTGGTAGCAACGAAGTTCTACAAAGAGAGCTTCTTTCTCAGTGAGTGTTACTTTGTGTAACAGATTCCCAAGAGGATGCTTTCTTGGCCAACACGATCTTTAAATCGAGAGTTAACCATAACCTGTTCTACATATCCTTATTATATGCACTTATTCCTGCCTCTCTTTACACCCTTACATTTCTATTCTAAGAATCTAACGTCTGTATCTATTAGTGCTCGGTTATCTAATGTTTTTTCTTTATTATAACGAATTGTCAGTCAGGTTTTTTGACCTGCTCTCTTCTCTCCTAGCTATGAGTTAAACAGAAGGGTAGACTGGGCCTTTCTGGCTAGTCTGGAAAAAAACTAAAGGAAACCACTCCACTGGCTTTCCCAAGATAATAAAGAAAATGAATCGATGGCGAACTATGATTGCCTACTTATTTTTTAATCAATTAACCCCAAGCAACGCAATAATGCCACTAAGTCGCAAGAGGCTACTGGGAGTAAAAGAGAATGAGAAGAATTTAGAAGGAACAAGAAACCCAATCCTAAACCAGAAACAAGGGATAAACCTCTACTCCTATTCAAACTTGAACTGGATGATAGGCGAATCTAGAAGGCAATATAAAAATATCAGTCAAATCATTGAGTTACGTTAATATTATGGGATATGTGAACATTTCTGTTCATGTTTATTTTATATTAGTTTGCATCTTCTTAAAAGCAATTTAATTCTAATATGGCGTCTTACGATCACATGACTCATACATCACATTACTGCTGTTGGTTTAAAAATCTCTTTCTTTCATGTTATTGTCTACTTTCGTTACCCATGAGAATTATTTCAAATGTCTATTGTGATGATAACCATTATGAAAAAATACTTTTCAGTTCGCGACTTGGTATTATCATCAATTTTATTCTATTGAATAAGAAAGAAATAACGCGCTCTTGACAACTAATCTAAGAAATAACTAAACGGAATCCAAAGAGTTCGTTATGCATAAGAGATTGATTCTTATATGCAATTTCCCTTTCTACTTCACTTTAGTAGCTTCAAATCCTCGTAGCTCCGAATGGCTGATAGTTACTTGAAAATATTAAATAGATTTTACACATTAGTTATTGTGGCATATATTTCCTTGTAGAAAAAGTAAAGAACCAACCATGAATACTCCTTATTCTCGTTTCAGATCCTTTTATTAAAGTGTCTCTTTTTATGTACCATGTCCCTTCTGGGCATGAATGATCATGCCTCTTCGCAACTTCTTCCTTTCATATATTGGATAGTTAAAAAGAAAAATCATAAATCCTCCTTATTTTCGTGTCAATACTTTGTGATGTGATGTGTCCCTTCCTGGCATGGATGATCATGACTCTCCGCAACCTCCTTCCTCGTATATTGCACATTTAAAAAGAAACAACCCTGAATACTCCTTCTTCTCGTTTCAATTCATTTTATTAAAGTGTCTTCTTTTATGTGCCCTTTCCAGAAGGGCCGTGAATGATCATGGCTCTCCACAACCTCCTGACTTTTGTTGCCCTAAGTACATTTTGGTTCTTTATTATCTCCCTTTTGACCATATGATATCATTTCATACCAATAAATAAGTTACTCGATGTTTCCTCTTGCTTTTCTTACCTTCATTGTTCCCCAGGTTTTCATACTTCTTTATGTGTCAAAATATATCAACACCCTCGTTCTGATTGTCAATATATGTTTCTTTGTAGCTCCTATTTTCCTTAAAAAGAGCCTTTTTGTTCGTATAATCTGTCTCACTCAATAACCCCTTGCGTTTTTATTCCTTTGCTTGGGTTGAAATGATTTAGAAAAACAAACTTCCTCCTTATTCACATATTCTGTTGATGACATTCTAAGTATTGATCGGTCCCTTTTGAGTGGATTGCACATATCCCCGTCGTTGGTATTGGGCATTATTTCTAACTTGGATCACCACAAGGCTACTGGTGGTGACGGGATACCAACCATTGTCCTGAAGAAATGCGCGCCTGAACTGGCGCCTGCCCTCTCTAAATTATACAACCACTGCCTCAAGGAGTCTTGTTTTCCTGACTGCTGGAAGTCCTCAACCATTGTTCCTGTCTTTAAGAACTCTGGTGACCCCTCCGACCCTTCTAATTACCGTCCTATCAGTCTCCTACCCCTCTTCGGCAAAGTCTTCGAAGCCATTATCAACACCGAAGTGATTAATCACCTGATATCCCATGATCTGCTCTCAGACAAGCAGTATGGTTTCCGCTTTGCCCGATCTACAGCTGATGTGCTTACGGTCATCACTGAATTTGTCTACCAAGCTATTCATAATAACGGTGAAGCTCATGCCGTGGCCCTAGTCATCTCCAAAGCGTTTGATAGAGTTTGGCATGCCGCAAGCTCCAGGGTTATGGTATCACAGGTCGATTGTTTGACCTAATACAATCATTCCTGTCAAACCGTGAATTGAAGGTCGTTCTCAATGGATTCGTCTCCAGCTCCTATCCCACTAACGCAGGTGTTCCTCAAGACTCCATCCTAGACCCTACTCTGTTCCTCATATTCATAAACGACCTTCCTGACGCCATAGATTCCCAAATCGGCATCTATGCGGACGACACCACAATTTACTCCTGCCTCAAACACAAATCTAGTGATGCTGACAAAGTTAACCTGGCAGTTCGAATAGAAATGGACATCCAATCGGTTGTGAACTGGGGCAAGAAATGGATGGTTAACTTTAACGCCTCTAAAACAAAACTGCTCTCTATTAATCACCACAAGGATCCATCCCTGCATCCCATTATAATGTCTGAAGACCAACTTCTCGAGAGCTCCTCTCTGCGGCTGCTCGGTCTCACGCTGTCCGCTGATCTGAGATGGAACAAATACATCGAGTTAATTGCATCATCTACCGCTAGGAAAGTTGGCTCCCTGTGCCGAGCCAGGAAATTTTTCTCCCCGCAATCGATCCTCCAAATCTATAAATCGACCATTCGCCCTTGCATGGAGTATTGCTGCCATATATGGTCTGGAGCCCCTGCTGTTTGCCTCAGGATTCTTGATAAGATCCAGAGACGGATATCCAATGTAATTGGCCCTGATCTGTCATCTCGTCTGCAGTCGCTCTCTCACAGACGCGACGTTGTCTCGCTCTGTCTTTTTTACAAATACTTTCACGGTAATTGCTCCGAGAAGCTGCTTTCGCTGGTTCCTAGGCCTCATGAATTTAAACGTCCTACAAGGCTGGCATCCCGTTCCCACCACTTCACTGTTGAAACTGTTAGATGTAGACATCTCTTCTACTCCAATAGCTTCATGTCTCGCACATCTCGCCTGTGGAACTCCCTTCCTTATTCCTGTTTCCCTGACAAATACAATCTCCAACTATTTAAGTGTAACGTCAATCGACATCTCCAGTTGCCTTGATCTATCCACTTCCCTTCTCCACATCCTTTCACCTTTCATTCCTATCTGCTCTCGCTCCAAATCTTCTGTAACCCCCTTGCCTTGATCGATTCACTATCTTTCTCCACATCCTCTCCTTTACCACTCCTATCTGCTCTTCCTCCAAACCTTCTGTAACTCCTTGCGTTCTAGTGTCTTCCAGCCTTGCTTGGGGTGAAAAGCTTTAAAAAAAACAACATATCACTGCCGACTCATGTCTCTTCTTCATCTCTAAAGATATTGTTCAGCATTCTATGCTACATAATTCCAAAACAGAATCGCCGAACTACGTTCAGATTCTCTCCTAGTCTACTAGGTTCACTTTTTCTTCAAATGTACCTGGGAAATATATGACCCCATCTCTTTTTTCTCAACTATGGGCTAATCGATAAAGTAAACTGTGCTCTCGAACAGAATCAACTCTGCTTTCAATGTCGGTGGAAAGGCAGCAGAAAACCACTACACTATTTTTCCTAAGAAGGTATGACAATTCCCAGATAATAAAGAAAAGGAATGTAGTGTGCCATAGTCCGTTATGTCTTGAAGGGACATGGCATTAAAACAAGGGAATTCTTCACTCAGTAAAATGAATCAGATATTTTTTTTACAATTATCAGATATACTCGACTTCATATATAGTGCTACCCCTGAACTTTTTTACATAAAAAAATTACCTGTTGCTAGTTCAAAAAGGAACCGAAAATGCATGATTCTTAACCTCTTCAAAAACATTACATGTCTATAGTTAGACCCCCTATTTTTGCGTAAAAGTTGATCATATAAAATCGCCCTATACTCGCGTATATACAGTAGTGCAATCTAGCTTTTGCGGATAGTCAAAGTCTAAGATAATTTGTTTGAAGTTTGACTTGGCAAATTTAAAGTGTAAACACAACAGGACTTGGTCACTAAATTTCAGCCTGTTTTCTCATAAACAAGAATTTTTAAATCAAATCCTGTTGAATTATTTCACTAAGCGAAACACTTCAACAGAAAACGTTAAAAAGATCAAGCAGAAAGTAACGAAACAGCCTCACACCGAACACAATATTGCTGATTATATGGTTAGAGGCTATTTTATGGCTGGTGGCTATCTTCTCGCAACAACCGGAGTACGTTGAGCTTCCAATACGCTTCTATCTGTGTCAGTTGGCAGTAAAACACCGCCTGTTGCCATTATCACCACTATTACCTACTTCACCCTTTACGAGTTGTATTAGTTTTATTAGTCCCACCGGCTGTTACCCGAAATCAAATATATTCAACAAGGAGTTGTTTAATCACAAGTAATCAGATAGGTTGGATGGTTAGGTGTCTTAACGGTTATTCGCGCAGAAAATGGAATCGGTCAATCAAGTTCAAATTTCAGCCTCTTTATTTGCGTTCACTTTCACACTAACGACTTTTGCAAAAGCATGAATCTAACTTTTACAGCGGTGAATTAAATATCAAGGGAGACTGGATGGCAGACAATCTAAGAAAAAGGACAATGGGGAATTACAAAACTGCTGGGGGAATTCACAAATATTTTAATAGAGAAAAAAAGAATGTGTGGAAAGCCATCACCTACGTCTTGAAGGCAAACAACATTAAAACAAAAACAAATCGAGTTTATGACTACTGCCTAGTCAGATTCTAATCAACACTTTTTTTGTGATATGAATTTAATAAACATTGAAATGATTGATTCATTTTTACGGCTTATCAACTCTTGGAAGCTTATTTACGGATAGAAAATATTTTTAGATTGTATGATTTTTTTACATAATAAGGATTTAGTGATACAAGTTTTACTAATTAACCCATAGATGGGGGGATAAAGGTGGGTTAATACCTTTCCCAAGGGTATTTGCGCGTAAGTGAATATAACGAACCCAACTGGAATTAGAACTCGGCCCTCCGATTAACAATTCCAAGCCATTATCCATTACACCAACCGCACATCTAAGCTTACAGCATCTGGTATTCCCAAGCGGTCACCTATCTAGGTACTGACCAGGCTCGACATGATCGTCCTGGAAATGTGTTTCAACGTGATGTGGCACATTGGAAATGTTATGCATGTTACAATTGTAGACTCATATATTAAAATCTATGTCCACGATCTCAACACGCTAAGTATTATTGACATGGGTTCCATCGCAAGCAGGTTTTTACGAGGTGGTATTGCCGCATAGCGCAAGCGTGATAGGAAAGTCTTGAACGATGGGTCAGTTTGGTAATAAAGTTGCATTCTTCTCCAGCAATCGGTGATCTCTAGTTGTTTTAAGTCCAGAAATAAAAGAACTTCAACACAGGGAATTAATTGTATTAATCACGTCAACGGTTACATTTTCTAACAATCCAGTAGGATCGCTCCTCTTTCACTGGGTAGCTTTTCCGACACGAAAGAAAACACGTCTACGGTTAAGAAAAAACTCACTCAAAAACCTTTATCTAAATCAAAATCGACTTCCTAGTTTCGTCTTCCATCTGACTTCAAAGGTCAGATGGAAGTCCAAGCAGAGATACACTTCCTCTAAAAAATAATAGTCTGCTAATTATTATTTAACAGTATTGCTAGCCTCACCCCAAGTGGTTTTGAATTCAGAGTTGTTCAAGTTGTCTCAAATCTAGAAAGACCAGTCTGCCCTGCTATTAACTTGTAATTGGTGGTGGAGGGGGAAAATTCATTCATGCTCAATGCAAATGTATTAGCGCGAAAGCGAACGCAACTGCCAAGACTTGAACTCGACACACCAATCCCACTTCCCACGCAAGAATGAATCCGTTGAATAGCTGAATCCTTAAAATCTGCCTACGTCAACACTTCTATCACTCTATCAAGATGGGTCTCATTAATAGTGTCAGATACGCCCACATGCACATCTCGAGGGACTGGTTTGAAAACTATCAATTAATAAATCGTATCAGCTTAGAGAAGAAAAGCGGCTTCATTAGCTCACTGCTTCTGTCGATTTTCGTGTCACAGATTGCATTACAATGACCCATTAAGACTCGTTGCCTGAGAGCTGTCAGCTGATGAAAACAGGACAACTGCGCATATTGGACAAATAAGGAGCAGCTATCCAAAACGCATCACTTTCTGTGATGACATCGGTTACGATAAACCGGACCAGCGCACAAAATATCGACCCAGGCATTCAGGGAATATTTGGCCAGCTAGAATATTGCCAACCATTTACTAGGTAAAGGAACAATTCATGACCCTCGACATCACTACCATCTCTTGGACAGCTGCCAGAATTCTTATGGCATACCTTAAGGTTACGAAACGGTCGGCCCTCAAATACCTAACATTTATGCAAGCCAAATATAGCGACATTTCTGTTGGTGTCAACTCCACTCTCTCTCTCTCTCTCTCTCTCTCTCTCTCTCTCTCTCTCTCTCTCTCTCTTTCTTTCTTTCTCTCCTCTCTCTCTCTCTTTCTCTTTCTCTCTCCCTCACACGCACACACACACACACACACACACACACAGACACGCTCTCACTCTCACTCACTCTCTGGGACATTTCCTTTCATGGAGTAGATTATCATGACTCTTCACAACTTTTGCTGCTGTAAGTCTGCTAACTTTCCCACTTTTACTGTGTGAGTAGTGATTTCGATACTCACTGGGTGCTCCACACTTTTGATCTTATGCCACGAGTACACTCTGCATAGAAAATCATTACGATCCCTTCGGCGTGATGTAATGTTTAGCAAGCTTGTCATGCTAGATCAATTTCAACTGATTAGCGAGTTCGATCCTCACTGGTTGCTCCACACTTTCAGCTTTGTGCCACATCTGAGCTACGCTTAGAGAATTACCATGGGCACCTTGACGTGGTGTAGTGGTTAGCAAGATTGTCTCACTGAATCAATTATGACTGAATAGGGAGTTCGTTCGTCACTAGTTGTTCCAATCTTTCAGCATTGTGACACATCTAAGCTACGCTTAAAAAATCACCATTATTCTTCCATCCATATGCTCAGATTTAGGTTACTTGACGTTTACCTTTTCTACTCATTGTCTTCATATAGCCCGTATCCAAGTTCGCTTTCCGCCTTATGTGATCCCAACGATTCAGCTCATTCTTTCTGCTTATTAGAAGGCAATTTACAATGCGTAATAGAGATTTTAGATGGGAACTGATTCGGGCTTGACTAATTTCGAACTTTTATATTTCTTTCATGCACTTCTCTTCTTTTTTTTCTTTTTTTGCAACATAGTGCTGATTGCTGTGGAATCTGCTGGGACTCGATTGCTGTTGATGCGTATAAGTTAGGGAGGGAATTGGTTCCAAATGCTGTTTTTTTTTAGGTGCGGGGACGTTGTTACCGTCTCAATTGCAGCAATTCGTCATCCAATACGCTTTTTGTACCAGTTTAGTTCACCAATTCCTATCCTCAAAATTGTTCTTGTTAAGCTTCTGGAATTTTGTTTAGTCATCAGATTTCTTGATAGCATTTCTTTTTAAACACGGTTTTCCTATATTTCAAGAATCGACAGATTTGTGTAGGCTAACATTCAAACAATCACTTCTCTTTACAGAAAAAAACACATTTAGACTGTCGTTCCGGTTTATGAGTGCAAAGCATAATCTGTGCATTAACTTTGTTTTAATCATTTTGCTCCCAGCAGGATGATAAAGCCACTAAGATAAAGTTATTGAGACTGAAAGAAAATGAGAAAATGTTATTGCGGAGAAAGTACAATAAAAGTACATGAGAGATGACGTGACGATCTTATTCTCAAATTATAAAAGATCGTAGTTACCCACCAAATCATGATAGCTAACAAATTAAAATACTCTTCTTCTTCTTCTTCTTCTTCTTCTTCTTCTTCTTCTTCTTCTTCTTCTTCTTCTTCTTCTTCTACTACTACTACTACTACTACTACTTATTTTCTTCTTCGAGGTGCCGTGTCCCTTTTAGGACGTTTGGGATCATGCTTCTTTATGATTTTCCGTCCTTTGTAGCTCTTAATAAAATTTGTCTTTTTGTTATTGTTGTGAGGGAGAATATTTCTCTACAAGTTTGGACTTGGCCGTTGGATGAAAAACATTAAAATATTCCTACATCAAGAGGAGTATCAGGAGGAGCAGTAGCAGCGGTGGCTTTTGCTGAAAACAGTCATTTACGGCTAAACATTCTCTTTCCTAGTTTCTATTCTACGTTATGTTTCCCTGTACCAAAAGGTAATAAATTCCGGTTTTCTACTTCTGTTTTTGATAACTCAGTTACAACAGTTATCTTTCCTAAACAATGTCCAGCTATCCATTTACTCAAGCTCGGTAGGAAGGTTATGCGTTGTTTTCCTCTGTTCCTCTTGCCTTCTATCTGTCTTGTGAGTATCACATTTTTCAAGCCCTCTTTCCTCATTATATGCCCTATAAGTATCAACTATCTCTTTCTGATATTAAATATAAGTCTCCTTTGTGTTTCTATTTTCTCTAAAACGTCGAAACACATTTCTGTTGCTTCAAGTCTCTTCCTCATCTGTGAGCAGATTGTCCAGCATCCACCGACATATAGGACGACTGATATTAGGTAGCGGTTCAGTATTCTTTGCTTTGTTTCTAACGAAACTTTTTTTGTTTCTTCATACCTTGCTCAGCTTTTGAAAGTCATCTTTTGCTATTTCAATGCGCCTTCAGGTTTCAGTGTTGAACTTTCTTTCTTCTGTTAAAATTCTTTCCAGATATTTAAATTTTTTTATTTGTTTAGAGGTACGGTGGAGTAATGGTTAGCGTCTCGGATTGAGGAATAGGAGAGCCGAATTCGTATTCCAGTCGAATCCATTACATTCACTTACGTGCTAATACCCTTGGGAAAGGTATGAATCCTCTTCTTACCCCCCCCCCCCGCCACTACAAACTATGGGTAAATAGCAGGACAGACCGGTTTCTATAGCTTTGGATGGTAACTGGTCTACCGCAGAAAGACATAGCAACCTACTACAAGGGCAACTTTTTATTTCCTCCACTAAGGTAGATTTTTCTAGTTCCACATGACATGCCTCTTCCGGATATCTCAGTGTCTGATTTTTGTTTTGTCTTATTTTTGTTTTTTATTGCAGTGATCATTTTGCTTTTAAGAACAATTATTTGTTTAGAGTGAATATTGCAATAATAGTTTGTTTTGCGAACAATAATGATTTTCTAATCATACGTCTTAGTATTTAACCCATAGCTGGGGGAAGGTGTTGGTTCATACCAGTCGGAAGAGTATTTTCTCGAAACTGAATGTAACGAATCCAACTGAATTTCTCATTCCGGGCCACTATTACACCACCCGCACATTCCCTCAAACGAGGACTGTTCTTCTGTGTTTACCTTACACTAATTCTCTTGGGAAAAGCATGAATCCATATCTTCTCTACCCAGATATGGATGAAATTACAGAGTAGACTGCCAGTCAACGCGAAACGGCTCTACTACCATTCCCAAGAAGGCATGGCATTTCGCACATATCAAAGAATAGAAATCTATAAAGAGTCAAGGTCGTTTCCGTCCTGAAATGACATGGCAAGAAAAAATTCTTCAATATTCTCTGTGATTTAACATGACTATGGGTTAACATTACGTGATACGGAATTTCCGACCAGAATTCAGATTCCAGTTGAAACAGTGTATTCACTTCACACTGAATGCTTCTTCGCACCTTTCAATTCAAGTGATGGCTAAAATAGCCGGGCAAACTGGGCCTTCTAACCTTCCATGTTAACCAGGCTAGAATGACACTGAATTCAAGAACGTGTAGAAAGCAACGGGAAACCACTTCACTATCTTTCTCAAGAACAGTCGCAGAAATGCAATAGAACATTTATATTTTATATATAGAAAAAGGATGGATATCTATGATCGCCTACGTTCTAAAGAGACATGGCGCTTAAGTAGAGTGAGGAATATTCAGCAATAACCTAAACTCTTAGGAATGCGTGATTTTACATCGTCAATGCTGGCAGTAGGATAACACACTTTAATGCAACTTTTGTTTGTCCAATTCCAGGTAAGTTTGGGGCATCAGATGACATATGCGTACCTCCCGTAGAGCACTTGTTTTAACAAACCATGTGAACAAAGACATGCAAGAAAACTGGTTAATGTAATGACTGAAATGAAATAAGCGTGTTTCTTTTTTATCAGGCTCGTGAGCCTCATGATTATATAAATTCTTAAATCTATAATACGAATCACTTATGAAATATGGACATTATTTTGCCGAGCTATTCGATATTTTATACCAAATTCTCAAAAAAGACTTTTGTATTCACATTCTTAACTCACTGAATGTGAAGAAGGAATTCTTTAATTAGAGCTGTCAGTCATACTAATGAATTGGGCAATGCCCATTTGATGTCAGAAAATAACGACGCTGCTAATTAGGAAAACTGGTTTCATCTCGAGTGAAAAATTGACATTATTCATCACATATTTAATATGGAAAAAACATGAATTACAAGTTAAGATTTTATTTACATTTATTTGGTTTGGTTTGATTTACGGTATATCAACATATTCCAGGTTATTTAATGCCGAATTCTGCCGTACAATAGATAGGTAGACATAAGGTTGGTCTGTACGAAAGTTAAAAAGGTAGCCATTGGTTTGGTGTGCATGAAAATCAAATAGGTTTGTCTAGGTTAAGTTTGCAGTAGGTTAAAAAAGATAGACAGACGTTTCCAGAGAATTCAAAACGTTAGATATAGGTTTGGTTTGCAGAAGAGACAAAAAGTTAGGTATGTGTTTGGTTTCCAGGGTTCGTTTGTACGGATTATCAACCATTTACAGGTTATTTAAAGCCAGAAAATATTTTTAGACTCTAAGAATTTTTTAAGAAAATATTGGTGTAGTGATATCGGTCTTAGTAATTAACCCATAGCTGGGGGAGAAGAGGTGGATTCATACCTTTCCCAATAGTATTTGCGCGTAAGTGAATATAACAAACACAACGGGAATTGGAACTCGACTCTCCGATTAACAATTCCCTGCCATTATACATTACATTACCCGCACGTCCAAGCATACAGGATTTGCAAGAGATACAAATTTGTAGACAGGTTTTGTTTTCAGAATATACAAAAAGGTAAATATAGGTTTGGTCTTCAGATGTTTCAAAGAAATATAAGTTTGGTTTGCAGAAGTTTCAAAAAGATAGATATAGGTTTGGTTTGCAGAAGTTTCAATAAGATATTGATTTGGTTTGCAGACGTTTCAAAAAGAAAGATATAGATTTGATTTGCAGAAGTTTCAAAAAGATATAGGTTTGATTTGCAAAAGTTTCAAAAAGATATAGATTTGGTTTGCAGAAGCTTCAGAAAGATAGATATTGGTTTGATCTGCAGAAGTTTCAAAAAGATATAGGTTTGGTTTGCAAAAGTTTCAAAAAGTTATATATACGTTTGATTTGCAGAAGTTAAAAAGGGTAGATAAATGCTAGGTTTGAAGAAATTTCAAAAAGATAGATATAGTTTTGGTTTACACGAGAATCAAAAAGGTAGTCATAGGTTTTGTTTCCCCAATATTCAGAAAGGGAGACACAGGATTGATTTGCAGGTGATAAAATTATCATAAAATTCACGCAGCACTTCCAACAGAAAACGTTATAAAAGCACGCATAATCATAGAACACGTGTAGATAGCACAAAGACTATTGAGTGCCAGATGCAATAAACTAATCAAGCGTTAGCTGAGCGCTTTTTCCGTTTATTGCTACTATCACGACCGGGTATAGTTTAGGGATTTTTCCAATACGCCTCGGAGAAGAGAAGCCAGATTAATGACATTACTCCTCGGTTTATAAAATTCAAGTCAACAATTTTCATGCTTAATAAACACTAAACAATTCTATCTTGTTAAACAAGTTCTCATTTCATAATTCATTCAACGGTGAGGAGAAAATTCTGCATCTTCATGGTGTTAAGTATAAGTTTCCTCTTCGTTTCCATTCTCTCCAAAACCTCGTCCTTGCTCACATGTTCGGTCCATGGTATCCTCAGCATCCTTCAGTAGAACAATATTTCTGTTGCTTCGAGTTTCTTCTTCATCTTTGAGGAGATTGTCCAGCATTCACTGCAATACAGGAAGACAGATATCGCGTAAAAATATCAGATCAGGAAAGACTTGGTGATGCCAACATTGGAAACGGATGGAGTGTATATTAACTGAGGCAGAATGGTGTTGGAGGAAGGTAAATCAAAACACCCTCCAGTTTGATTTTCACCAGTCGTTGCTATCGTTGAAATGAACATTTTTTTATATATATTTTTTATGTTTGTAATTGTTATGGGATCTTACCTGTAACCACATAATGAACTCTTCTTGATATTATAAAGACTGCGCCTCTCAAGGGAGACGATAGAACGGAAGTGGAACGAGTCGAGACGGATTCGAGTCGAGAGAATAGTAGTTCACTTTAAACCAGACTGACAGTCATACTAATACATTCAACTTCTTGTATTATTATTCTGTGTAATATATCTTTGTTATTCCTACTCTTGTGTTCGTGTTGTTCTTCTTTGGTCCTACCTTGGGCCATAACAGTGGTGCGAGGATATTGAACCAGTAAACAGTAATTTTCTTTTATTTAACTTGTTCTTTATTGCCTGTTTGTCTTTTTTGTTTTGTTCACTTTTCTATGCCATCCTATTCCCGATTTTTATTTTATTTCTTAGACACGCCTGCATAAGGTGCTAGTACATTTTTATTTTTCAGTGTTAATTCTCGATAATACATTTTAATGGAAGTCAATCCTCTGTTTGGATAACTGAATGGGGAATTTTGGGCTTGACGCTTTTCCCGACAATACTGGATACTTTCCACAAATATTTCAAAATGTGATGTTAAACAGTTAAGAAAAAATCGGTTAAAAAAATATCCGAATTTGGCAATTCCCAACGGCTCAAGTTACTAAATTTAATCTAAAGATTGGTATATCTCCAGAGAACATGAGATATATAGTGTAGGGATTTAGAAAAGGCAATAATATTCTCGTAGTGACCCGAAATATTTATAGTATTTCTGGCTACTACTGCTAAATCTCATGCCGTGAAGGTGTTGAGACCGCAGGAGGCACTCTGTCCCTTTTGTCTCTCACGGTCTTCGCAGAGCGTCAGAACATCCTCCAGCGCCAGATAATCTGCTGGATGTACAGGCAGAATGCGTCCTTCCAGCGGCTGCATGGTCTGCCGCGAGGTCGTAGCCAGTTTGCAGATGGCGGGTGGAAATGGTAGATGATTTTGGTAGGGTGGTCATGAAGTCGTCGAAGGACGTAATAGAGCCAGCGAACACAGCGCGAAGCGATGTTGCAGAGAATGCTTGACTGACTCGGTTACTCCTTCGGAGCTCTTCATTAGACATAAGATAGGTGTGCACACCTCGGTGATCCCGATGGGATGACACTCGAAGCCATGAACGCGGGAGGCGAGGGTCTTCTTTAGATGTCACGTCTCAGCGACGTATAGTAAGACAGAGAGGACCTCGTAAACTCGTAATTCTGGGATAGACATTTTTAAACAAGAGAATATAAAGTGCTATTGAAAGATTTACAAAAGGGAATCTTCCCTGAATGCATGCAAAACAGAAGAGACATTCTTGCTGAGTTTAACTGTGACCAGTTCTTGTGTAAATTCGAGAGTAATTCTGTTTCTACGGTTGATGTATTCACTCAAACACTGAATTCAAGATATTCACCGTCGTTTCTAAATAGTTCCATAGTGCCATCCTATTCTTTGGTTCTGTCGCCTAACACGATGAAAAATTTGAGGGAATCTGGGGCTTCATTGCAGTTTCCCTTTTGAATGCCTGAAATTGCAGCATGGGGAACAAAGACGATTCGCTTAAGGTCAAATGATTGGTTAAATCTCAACGGGCTTAATAACGTTTTTTTATTTGTTTGCAATATTTTATCACACTCTCCTTCCACCTAAGAACTTACATCATCTGTTTTAATTCCCATTTTAAAAATAGTTGTGAAATGAGAACAAATGCGAAAAAATGGACGAAGAATAATCTAACAAGGTGCCTAAACTCGGATTATAGGCCCGCTAGTTCGCCATTTTGAAATAGATTAGTGTCCGGTGGCAAGAAATGAGTATTTTATAAGAATATAAAGTCAATTAGAAAATGCCTTTTTGGAGGTGGATGGTCTAAAACGTATCCAAAAAAGGAATCCGATAAAGGGAAGTAACTGTTTAGTGTGCTTACATTGGTGAATTTGAGTTACTATAAACCAACGTTGCGATTAAATCAGACATCGATTTTCTACTGCAGACCTAGAGCGTTCAGAAAGAAAAGAGAACTAGACTGATCAATCGCCAAATTATAGTGTTTATCGTTCACAATTCGGACACCAACTATTACTTATGAAAAGACTGAAGACTTGAAGACTTAGACTGGCAAGAAATTCTACAACTATCTTTTTCTCTAGATCTTGTCACATCTGATTACCAATAATTCCAGCGTTAATAAAATCACGTTTCCTTGTTTAAGTTGGTGAATGCTGCAATAATCCTTGCCTTCAGTTCAATTTAGTGTTACAAGGAGATTTGTTGGCCTCTCGCTCAAATGCGCCCCACAAGAAATAATCAAGGGAGTTGCAGTCTGGGGAGTTAGGTAGCAAAATATAAAGTGTTATGTAGTTACAGAAATTGTCTGACAGTCATGACTGTGTTCTCCTGTTTGTGTGGTATGGTGCAGAGGCCTGTTGCCAGACATAAAATCTTCCAGCAGACACCCTCTTGAACCAGGGCTGCACAATGTCCTCAAAGCACTTGATATAGGCCTCCATGTTGAGTTTGAGGCCCTATCGGAAGAGAAATGGAAGCATAACTTTCCCATCACGAGTGATCACTTATCATTCGTAATCACCATTAGACGCATCCAACTCTTTCCAGATCCTCTGCACTGTCCTCAGATTGGCACCGAAATACACTGTAATGTTCGTATTTGTTGTGGTAGGATCCACCTAATCTGCATAGGTGACTACCGACTATATAAATAATGGTTGGTACCGGAAGACAGAGGGGCGAATACAGGGATCCAGCTAGAGACTCTGCCCGACTGCGACTTAGTCAACACATTCTCCAGGAACATCTTCCCAGAAATATACAGAAATACTATATGTAAATATTGTGTACACTTTCTTGTTATAATACATTCTTGTTCTAAGTACATTTTGTGTTGCATTATTATTCCATGCATTAGTCGAGATTCAACAATGAGTCAAGACTCAACAATGGCGACGAAGTAGAACGAACCATACGCCAAGTTTCAACAATGGCGACGAAGTAGAACGAACCATACGCCAAGTTTCAACAATGGGGACGAAGTAGAACGAACCATACGGAAAAAAGAAAGAATTAATAGTGAGAGTTTGCAACAATTGGGACAAGTCATTGAAGAACCCAGGCAGAAAAAAAAAACTATTAATTCAAAGTCCAACGTTAACGTAACGACGAAGGATTCTGAACTTCTGGATATGTAGAACTCGTTAAAAGACGACTAAGCATAAAGGAACGTTCACTCAGAAAAATTTGAAAGGTGTCATAAACGAATAACGGTAATTTAAATTAAAAAAATATCTACAACGAGACACCCGCTAAAAAGAAAAATTGGCCGACTATAAAAACATGCATGGATTTAAAAGGAGCACAAATACACCGTGTCGACGTTGAAAGGTAACGAACTTTAAAAAATTATTTTTTTTATTTTTTGTTCAACAATATAGTGACGAATTACCTCTGATAAGAAAATCAGACGTTGTCATTGAAATACGCGAACAGAAGTCGAAAACGAAAAAAAAGTCCGACGGTCTCTGTTCACAAAAAAAAAAAATAAAAATAAAAAAAAAAAATACCAAAGTTGATTAGCACGGGCGTGAATGTAAAAGCAAGACATAAAATTTAAAAGTCGTACGTTGTTTCGATTTTTTGGTCAGCTTATATGATATTCGTGGATACACAAATTAAAAGTATATTCCTTGTTGCATGAACACTATCAGCTAAAAATGGAGGAACTATCCAAAGTCATATCTGAATTATTCAAATCCCAGCAGGAACAGTTTGCCTTATTAATAAGGGAACAACAGATAGCACAGCAAAAATTTCAAGATTAACAACAAAAATATCAAGATAAACAAGAGGAAAGACAACAAGAACAACAGATAGCGCTGCAAAAATATCAAGATAAACAAGATGAAAGACTTTTAGAAATTCAAAAGTTAACACTGGAGAAATTAAACAACTATCAGGCAAATGAAGGAAATTCTTCATATTCTAATAACACCATATTTAATTCGCTGGAAACTTTCAACTATGTGCCAGACGAAGAAAAAACGTTTGAAGCGTACTTTAAACGGTATGAAGATATTTTCTACACAGACTGTGAAAACTGGTCGAATTCAAGAAAAGTCAGTCTATTACTAAGAAAGCTAGGTACAGCAGAAGATAGCAAATTTGTAGATTTTATTCTACCGAGAAAAACAACTGAATTGGAATTCTCGGAAACAGTGAAATTGCTAAAAGAGCTGTTTGGAGCAAATATGTCGCTTTGGCATAAGCGATGGTTATGCATGAATGTCTCTAAATCCGACGATCAGGATTACTTAACATATGCATCTATAGTGAATAGACATTGTGACAATTTCAGATTGGCAGAGATTACCGTTGAAGAATTCAAGTGTTTAATTTTTGCTCAAGGACTGGTATCCAGTAAGAGTGCCGAAATAAGACGTAGAGTTTTGTCTAAACTCGAATCTGAACAAGGCCTTACCCTGCAAAAGTTAGCAGAGGAGTGTCAACGGGCCGTAAGTTTAAAGAAAGAGTCGCAAAAAATCGAAGAAGCTGGCATTGCTTATATTAAAAAAATAAAAAAGCAGTCAAATTACCCATCAGAGAAAAATTGGAGAAAAAATTCGGCGTATTTTAATAATAGACAAGAAAATAAAAAGAACGAAAATAAAAAGGTCCCACCATATAATTGCAGACGTTGTAACGAAAGACACTGGGAGATAAATTGCCCATATAGAAATAAGAAATGTTTCGTGTGCCAAAAGAATGGTCACAAAGGATCGTGTTGTAAAACGAAAAAAGTCAATAGCCGAATTAGACAAACAAATTCGAATATCAAATCAGATAGAGATTTGAGGAAATATGTGACGACTGAAATATTCAAAAAGAATATCAAATTTCAACTCGATTCGGGGTCAGATTTAACAATAATGAACGATAAAACATGGAAAATTTTAAAAAGACCTACAATAATGAAGTCAACAAAACTCGCTCGAACGGTAACTGGAAAGGAAATTAACTTCGAAGGCGAGGTTGTACTTCCCATGAAATTGAACGGGATCGTTAAAAAAATGAAAGTTTTCATTCTGAAAAATGGAGAAAACTTGTTGGGTACAGATTTTATTGAAACATTCGAATTGTGGGGTAAACCGTTAAACTCATTCTGCAGAAAAGTAGAAAGTAATACGCAAACAAGACAGGACATTAAAGAGGAATTAAAGAAAAAGTTTCCGGAAACCTTCACACCTGGTCTTGGAAGATGTAACAAGTTTGAAGCTAAATTTGAATTAAAGGAAAATACTATGCCTATTTTAAAAAAAAAAAAAAAAAAAAAAAAAACTGATTTACATATACATATGAAGTATGCAAAGGGGATCTACAAAGAAATAACTAGAATCATCATCCCATATAGGAAGCCAGTTGAAATCTAAAAAGGATTCCAAGGCTTGGGAGGGGGGTGTTGTGGTAGGATCCACCTAATCTGCATAGGTGACTACCGACTATATAAATAATGGTTGGTACCGGAAGACAGAGGGGCGAATACAGAGATCCAGCTAGAGACTCTGCCCGACTGCGACTTAGTCAACACATTCTCCAGGAACATCTTCCCAGAAATATACAGAAATACTATATGTAAATATTGTGTACACTTTCTTGTTATAATACATTCTTGTTCTAAGTACATTTTGTGTTGCATTATTATTCCATGCATTAGTCGAGATTCAACAATGAGTCAAGACTCAACAGTATTGAAGCTTCCTGCGCGAATGCCAAGCAGTACAGCATGCCGTTTCTAAATTCCTGGTGGCGTTAATTGCGTCCTGATGTTTTTGTTTTTTGTTTTTTTTTCATATAGACGGTGACCAATTGACTGAACAGTCGATAAAATCAAAAACAAACAACGCGCAAGCGTGACATTTAAATTATAAAATGGCGACAATTTTCCCATCGCACCCTGTATATATATATATATATATATATATAAAGAGAGAGAGAGAGAGAGTGAGAGAGAGAGAGTGAGATTGAGAGAGAGAGAGAGAAGGCGGCAATCAATTCTTATGCATTCTTGTACACTCTGCCATCAAGTATGCAAGTCAGCTTCTGAATTCTGTTGGGCTTGGGGATCTTCCCCTTCAGTGCCCAGAAGCGTGTAAAAGTAAGGCTGGTTTAAAGAGTCATCTGCGCTTTCATCATCGCTGAGTCTGAAAAATTATATAAGAAAAAAAAACAAAACAAAAGAAATATGTTGTGCAGATGGGCTTCTTCTGTCAAGAATTGACAGTCACTATATATATATATATATAGAGAGAGAGAGAGAGAAGTAGAGAGAGAAACAGAGAGAGAGGAGTAGAGAGTGAGAGAGAGAAGTAGAGAGAGAAACAGAGAGAGAGAGAGAAGTAGAGAGAGAAACAGAAAGAGAAAGAGGGAGAAAAAGTGATAGAGAAAAAGGAGAGATGGAGTTGGAGAGTGGGAGAGAGAAAGAGTGTGAAAGAGAGAGAGAGTGGTGGGGAGACGGAAGTTAGAATAGTTTCTATTAGTAGAGGATGTAAAAAACTTTATTTAAATTTCGTCATAATTCAAATGTTTCACGACCTTATTAATTTTTTAAAAGTTTTCTTTTGTTTATGTTTTTTTAATGCCGCGTTCCTTCAAGACATAGGCGATAATAGCGATCTGCAAATTCATTTTCCCTTGTTATCTGTGAATTGTCTTTACTTGATGGTGATTTTCCATTGCCTTATCTAAAATTTTGAAGTCAAACTTTTCCTTTTGCCTAGATTATCTGCTTCTCAATGCTATAGAGTCCCCGCAGCTTTTTAACTTTTAGATGACGTTGGAGGATATATGGATTCACCACTTTTCCAAGATAATTAGTACGAAAATTAACCCGGCTCGCCGAAACCACTCACCGCTCCGATAGGCGTCGCTGTCACAACCGTCATCTTATTAGTCGTCAAAAAAAATTAATAATAAAATACTTCAGCTAAGAAGTTCAAAAATGTTAAGCATATGGCGAGTTTTCTGATAAAATGTCGGAAAAGTTCAAAAAGTCGAGTCTCACTTTATGATCTAATTCACATTCAACCAAACCAGTTTAGCTGACTTCAGTTTGACAATAATCATTTCTCCTTCTGCTTGCCATCACGTACAGCACTAATTAATAGGAGGATTTAGTACATTAATTTAAATGGTATGAAGACCATTGCGATTATTAGACATGTACATAAGATAATGAAGCAGAATTCTCAACGGATGACACGTTTTCTGTTAGAAATTTGATAATCCACGAGTAATTGTCATTTACGAAATCGGCAACAAATCTAAAATTAGATCTTCATTTCGAATCTCGAGATGATCATTTTAGCATGAAATGCACGGAAGCTTTTCGACATTAACATCTTTTGTCGCCAGCTTTAACAATTTCATGTCGTATACAATATCCCTTATAACTGTGTTCTCTATGAACATGTGTTCAAAATCCAGGCATATATACATATTAGAGAACATGTTTTTCAATATTAACACTTAAATGCTAGGAAAAATGTATTATTATACGAAGCTATTATTATTATTATTATTATTAAATGTTAGTTTTCCTTTTATGCTTATTTGCATTAATTATATGCAAAGCAACAAAAATCATATTTAACTTTTTCAAATTATTAAAATATTGAAAATAGGGAAATAAAACAAATGTAATGTCGCTAAATTATTATTTCAACAATACAATACTCTTGAAAATTAATTTCTCGAACCTTTTATTTTAGTTTTAATTTATACCAATAAGCAAAATAATTTGCTGCATTTCCAAACTAATTTAAATTGACTGGAAGATTTTTTTTTAATTGCTAAAAGGCATAGATTTTAGCGACATTTTTAGCCATCTGTCAGCACAATGTAATTCGCTTTATTAAAACATTTTTCAAAAAGTAAAATATACTTTTCTGAAACTTTATTTGAGGAATATTAGCTGATTTAAGGTTAATTAATCTGATTTTAAAAAATATTATTTCTAGTTTAATTTATTGCAGAAATGAATTATTTAACATGGAGGCAGGTCTTTATTTAAAGTGTTGACAGGTTGACAGCTTGAGACGGAAGTTTATCAATTTTTTCTATTCTGGATATATCTAAAAAAATAATTGAGGAATATAACGTAAGCGCCTGTTTTATATAAATTTTAACTACCTGTTAATCTTACAAATTTAGGAAAATATTCACCGTAATCTAATGTTTTATTGCATTTTAGTTACTTTGGCTTTAAATTTACTATAGTTATCGCTCTTATTTTCTGATAATATCTTGCATGAATGTCTGTATTTGCAAAATTCGATGCATTTATACACACGCAGAAAAATTTTTAATTCTTTTTAAAATATTGGGGGCCTCTGAATTTTAGTAAGCTTTTCCATTCATGATTAGAAGATATAGTTTTTACTTAACAATATCGCCTAACCGGGACAAATTAAGATAGAATTTTAAAAGATTTAAAACCTTAGAGATTATTATAATTAACATTTTTTAAAAGGAAATCAATTCTTGTAAAAATGCATTATTCATCGAATTTATTTTCTTTGGACAATAGTGTTCATAGTATATCTTTAATTTAAGGCAATTAATAGCTTATATAGTCTTAGTTTTATTGCATATTTTTTATTTTACGAATCAAAGCAGATTTTCGGTAACCGAGGGTCCTGTTTTACAAATAAAATAGTGATTTAAATTCTCCAAGGAGTTTTGCTTATAACTAATATAAACATTAAGCGGTGAAAGAATTCAATTCTCGAAATTTCATAAAATTAAATAAGTGGATGATAACAGATGTAAAAGAAAAAATTACCAAAACATTTTTAAAAAGACACATTACTAAAATAATTTCATTCATTTGTGAATAAGTTCTGAAAGTTTCATTAAAATCCCACAATTATTTTATTTTTGCAAGAATTTCCAAATCAATGTGTTTTTCACCCCAACAGAGAGACAAACATTTCCTATACTAATATTTAGTCTCCTGCTAGCGCAATAAAAACAAAATGTTTAACCAAAACTTCGAACATTCTAAAAAGGATAAAAAATATAATTTATTAATTTAAAAAATCTTTTTGTCTTTTCTCTTAATAATAATATAAAGATTTTGACGATAACACTTTCTTTTTAGTAATTTTGGGGGATTTTTTATCATGGTTTGCTCTTTTTAGCGAATCTGTGGCAGTACCTACCTTCAAGCATTCCATCCACAATGCAGTTGTGCTTTCTTTGCACCACGTTCTAACATTTTCTTCTCTTCGAGAAGTATGCACGCAAATATAGAACTGACCTTGGCTTCTTTCGTTTTTATTTCCATGCAAATATTCCAGGAAATAACGTAATCTCATGATTCCTAGTAAATAGTAAGTTCATGAATCCTGGAGTTACCAATTTGTCATATCGACTTGAATAATGAATGTTTGATGGCCGTATTCTTGGTAAACGTTTAAATCATCAATTGATGAAATAGGCTGATCTCCAATGAAAGATGAACTGATGATTTACGACGTTTAAGGCCCAAAATAAAGAGCAGAGTCAAACTATGGAATTTAGCGACCTATTAATACGACTCGTCCGTTCCATTACAATGAAAAGGATTTGTTTAGTGTGCATCAGTGAACTCTAATATATTTTTACATGTATCTTCTAGGAACGAGACTCATGACTAATATGTGTTCCATTATTTTATCTGCTATTATTTTGATACTATTTGTAATTGTTATGACATTCACCAAGGATCTGTTGAGCCGCATCGCGAACAAAAGCTGGCAAAGTACGGCGATCGGATGCAATGAACGTGCAAATTCATAGCAAGAATTTCAGTGAGAACTTTGATTAACAAGCGATCCCAAGCTGTATGTAAACACACGCGATACAAACAGTGATTTGGTTTTTCTTCTTTGTCGTGGCCCCTCATTACGTAAGCAATCATGACTCTCCGCAGTTTCCTCTCTTTTGTAGCTCTTAATACATTTTGCCTTTTTGTCATTTCTCTTAAATCCTGTTCCGCCAGCCGTTTTCTCGTGTCCATTAAGTAGGTTATGCGTTCTTTTCCTCTGTCCCACTTGCATTGAATCTTCCCTATGAGTATCAGATTTACCAAACTCTCCTTCCTCGTTATGTGCCCCAGAAATATCGACTGTCTCTTCCTGATATTAAGTATAAGTTTCATTTTTGTTTCCATTTTTTATAAAACCTCGCCGTTGCTCACATGTTCGGTCCATGGAATTCTCAGTATCCTTCCATAGAAGCACATTTCTGTAACTTCAAGTCTCTTCTTCATCTATGAGGAAGATTGTCGCGTCCACTGTCACGTAACAGTTCGGTACACTTTTCTTTGTTTCTAACAAAGTCTTTATGTCTCTTAGTACTCTGCTTAGCTTTTGGAAGGCATCTTCAGCTATGTGATTCTGTTAGAGAACCGAAATATTTGCATTCCATACCCAACGTTATTTGGTCGTAACAGGGACACATTGAAGGGAGTTTGGCTGGGAGAGATGAGACACGTGACCGTGAGATGATTATGTGATCATACAGCACAGCCCAATTTGAGATACTCCGTAGGCCAGCAGGAGCACATCCCCACTATCCGGCTCAGGCTTACCGCCCCTCCCTCTCCATTATCAAGTATATTTTTATATTTCTTTTATATACATGTATAATAATATCAATACTAATACTACTACTAATAATAATAATAATCCAAACAATCCAGTTGTTACGTAGTGTAGCGTTAAAAGCTGAAACCGAAGGTTTAATATTATGTGCACAGGACCAATGATTGCTAACGAGAAATTACCACGCACACATACTGAAAATGGGGTTAACCCGTAATATAGATTCTGTGGTAAATATCCAGAAACAATTGATCGTCTTATATCAAGTTGTACGGTGTTAGCACACAATGAATATAAAACTTGGCATGGCAAAGTTGATCAATATCTGCACTGGAAAATAAAGTTTTATGAAAATTAAACTGCAAGAAACTGGTATGAACATAATCCAGACCCGGTTACAGAGACAGGACCTGTAACATCGTGAACAACAGAAAACACAAAAACATAATGTGTTTTCTTATTGATATGGCAGTCCCTGCGGACTGTAATGTATATTTGAAGAACTTCAAAAAACTATCAAAGTATCTAAAATCTGGAAATCTAAAAAAAAAAAAATGTGACACATGTGAAGATCAATAATTCCAGTTTTATTTGGGGCCCTAGGATTGATTGCAAAAGATTTCAATAGATACATTGAATGGATTCTTGGTAGCCCATGCCTTAAAGGAATACAAAAAAATTATACTGACAAATACAGGTCACACATTACCAAGAGATTTAAACGTGAGCGATTTTTTCTTTTGTTTCTATTAAAATGAACAGTGGAAAATTACATGAAGTTACTGACCTTAGGACCCTGGTTGGGAGCCAGAAGGAAATATGTATACAACAAAAATCAAAGAAAATAATAATAACAATAATAATAATAATAATAATAATAATAAATTACTTTTTAACAGTAACGATGTTAAAAGATGATACTATTAGCCATTTAATTTTTTTACATTAGTAGTTATTTTACTTTTGATTCCACTAATAATTATATTATAATTTTATTTTCAATTGCGAAGACAAAAAAATAAACAGAATCTTTACATCAACACACTCGTCATGAGGTCGTAATCCAGATTTTCAAGTTTAAGGGACGTTTGTATTTGTATGATATAACATACTTCCACAAATATTTCTAATTCACTATCTTTCAACTCGACTCTTATGATCCATACAAGTTGGTCACATATGTCTCTATCGAAATCTGTCATATTACAAGTGTCTTTAATTTTTTTCCCTCCACACATATTTAATGGCAACAGACTTTACTAACCTTTCTGCATTTAGGTGGTCACCGAAACTTCCTTTTTCTTTTCTTTATCTATAGCCCTGTACTCGTTCACAGTAGACTAAATGACGATGTTGGTTTCACGGCATATTGATTACACGTAGTTAGCCAAAGATATTTTCCATCAAAAGTTGCAGTTTCAATATCTATCTATCTATCTATATATATATATATATATATATATATATATATATATATATATATATATATATATATATATGGCCGGAAGTGTAATGTCAGTGTTCTATGCGCCTCTTTAACCAATGTCTGCAAATTGATTCCAATGTTTAGTCCAACTATTGATCTGATTCTTTTTGTTGACAACACAACGTCGACCGATCCATTATTCACCGATCTTCACTTACAACATAAAACGATGGTGTCTCTTTTCTCGATAATGCACATTAGAATATAGTAACAGAAAAAATAACGGTTGCAACCGGTTCACACATCTCCCCGGTTTCTTGAACAGGAGAAGAGGTTTATGCCTTGTTTCTTGTTTAGGAGTGATTTTCTGGTTCTTTCTTAAGTCTTTTTCATTCTCTTTCACTCCCATTAGCGTCTTAGTGGCATTATCGTCTTGCTTGGGATGAATCGATTAACAAAAATAAATAAACAAATATTCACCTCAGAGCCCGTTAGTTTCATGAATTCATTTCAGAAAGACAGAGTCGAAATTTTTGGAAAACATATTGAAGAAAGACAGTTTGGAGAAGTGAACCCTCGCAAGATACCGAAAAGAAGAGTAATAGAGAAAAGTAACGTGTAACCTATTTGAGAGGTTTGGGCAAATGGTAAGAAGAAACAAATAACACAAAGACAATGATGGATTATAAAGGATTATGTATTGCCGAGAACAACAACAAAAAACAGGAAATTGCGCATAGAAATAGATTTTTTTTTTAAATTACTAATAGTTTTACTTACAGAATTATTAAAACAGCCATTTTCTTTAAAATAAACAACAGGAAAAAAATATAATTAGAGTAGACGGATAATCGAAAAATAAAGAAAAACACAAAAGGTGATTGGTTTTCGTTCCTTACAGTTCAGTGATCTCTCAAACATTGCAAATATTTTTCATCTCTTTCCTCTGTAAAAGGAATACATACAACTAAAACATGGAAAAATTAATAAAGACAAAACATATATATATATATATATATATATATATATATATATATATATATATCGATTATAGGAAATATATATATATATTATAGGCATATATATATATAATAGGCATACGCGCGCACGCACACACACACACACACATGTGTGTGTGTGTGCGTGCGTGTGTGCGTGTGTGTGTGTGTGTGTATCAATCTATCATAGGCAATTTACATTCAGACCTAAAAAAAATCACTTCTTTTTACAGAGGGATGGCTGTAAAGGCTTAATGTATATTGCATCCAATAATTCAAAGTGAATGTTCGATTTCACCCGACAAAATTCTCCTTCATTTTTTTTCTTTGATCTTTCTTTTAAAATGTCTATGTTATCATGGGCATAATATAATTTCGTACGCTCAAGAAAATAGCTAAAATATTTAAGCATTTCTAAAATTCTCTATGCATTTCCTATAGAAAGAGTGAATAGAAAATGAAAATCTATCTTAATTCAATTATACGTTCTGATAAATTTTCTTAGCTTCATTTAGATGCAACTATATGAACGAATACCACTGACTTAACACTGAAATTTAATTTCAATGTCAAGGACTAATAAGAAAGCAATCAAGCAATGAACTACAAGCACGCCGACTCAGAATTAACATAAAAAATAAATATACCAGGGCACAGTACCTCTCCATAAAATCAAAAAGAAAATGCAGGAAAATGAAAACCCATATATACGTAACAGTGTGATCACAATCATGATACACGAGAATTGCAACTGCAAGCAGAAATACACAAATATGAACACATACGTGCACAGATAAGAATGCATCATACAACTGAATAAAAAATGGATGCATACCTAGACGCTACGTAGGTTAAGAGTGAGTGATCTGATTCTATACAAAACAATTGTATGAATGCATACAGTTTGTTTTCTTTCTGGATGGCGTTGTGTTATCATCATCGTTCGTAGTAGAATTAGTAATAGTAGTAGCAAGGAATCTGAGTTCTCTTTTTCTTCTTCCTACCTATTTAGTAGTATTAGTATTGTGTTTGCTTTTGCTTTGTTTAGTACGAGTTACCCAAAAGTCTCAACGAAACACTTCAAGAGACAACAATTTCTTTTTGTATCAGAAGATGCAAACAGAAGAGATACCATCCAGTCAGAAAGAAAAAATACAATTGTGGTCACTGGATGGAGAGAAATCTATGCAAGGTTTAAGTACTCAAGCATTTTTTTTTTTTTTGCAATTCTCATATTTTAGAATAACTAGGAATTTGCTTAGCATATTTTCTCATTTTGAAATCATTCCCAACGCTCCAATAACAACAGGATACAAAAGAACAGTTGGAACTGGTAACTTTACATATTGGCTGCAATATCGAAGTCTTTTCTATCAGTCATTTCAACATTATTTATTTATATGTTTTGGTCGATAGTTACTTTTGGCTCCACCCTTTCTATTGTTTTCGATATCACCATATATACTAACTCATTGTTACTTACTGTTGTAACAAGTAAATGTTTAAAGAAATAACGAAACAACATATATTAAACAGTAAGTACAACAGAAGAGTATTACACGACTAGTGAGTGGGTGCCGGTTGACCCAGCATCAATCTATTCGACTGTTATATTTACCAACCTCCCTACGATGTAGGATATGGCACAAGGCCGAGTTTAATGTAAGACAATCCGAGCTCGTAGGCTCGGGCCAAAATTCCCCTTAGACCCCGTATAAAACGGGGTCGGGTAGCTGCCTCCCGAAACGAGACTCTGCCCTTCGACATAGCCTCGTCTGGGGATACTCTCTGGCCGGTGGCAGAGAGTTTGACCAGCACACCTGGAACAGATCTATTCGACTGTTATATCTAACATCCCCCACGATGGATGTATGTGGCACAAGGCCGAGTTTACCGTGGGTTCTCCGTGCCCGTAGGCTCGGTCAAAAATATTCCCTTAGAACCCGCATAAACGGGTTCAGGGCCTATCTACCTCCCCGGACGAAACTTTGCCCTGCGACAAAGCCTCGTCCGGGTTCCTCTCTGCCAAAGACAGAGAGTTCGACAACACAGTCCGAACAGATTTGTTCGACTATTCTCCCCAAGGCCTTCTCTCCTGATAATCTTATAGTAGGCAGCAGAGTTCAACATAGACTCTTTAGAGAAAGGACACCACAACACTTACACGTTTAACTTACACACTATGAGTACCCGAGAGCATTGTGCCAATCAAGTTGCTGCTTCTCAGCCTTCGGGCCTAGATCAACGCATAGCATCTTTGTACTCAATAGAGAAGGCATCTGGTTCTGGGGATTTCAACCCTACAGCAGCAGCTTCCTGATTATACTAAATGAGTCTGACTGGGGACAGGGAAAATTTGTCCCGTGCCTATATGTTCGCGTATGGGCAACCAGCATTAAAAACGACCTAAATCGATAAACACTATTGCTAATTAGCAACAGATCTCAAGACAGCAACATGCTTGTCAATGTTCCTGCTGATTTTCGTATGCTGTTTTCTGAACAATTTCAGAGGTTTTACTTTGCAAGGTTCTTTCGAATGGTTAAAATGTCTCCAGTAATCATGAATACAACTGAAAATTTAATTGTCTATAATTCTTTTAGTTCTCTGGTACACTCTAAATCTTTTCCACTTTTCATGATTTTACAAATAGAAGAGTGGCATCCACAATGTGAAAAAATATTCTTGATAACGGTGACTAGATATGTTCGTCTGGATTATGTGATCCATTGTCAAAATTCCACCATTTTTTATTCTCTAAGGTTTTGTGAATCTGAGTTCGTTTGGCCTAATCTTAATTATCTGCACAATTCTCGGGGAATCACATTTGCTCCTCCTCGTGCCTTTTCTACTATTCTGGACCAATAAATCTTCATTCACTTATCATACGATTAACGGTCTCATCAGTATTTCTGCATATTCTACATTTTACTTTGACCTGTCATAATAGCATGTATCATTATAGCCAATAATATGGTGATTTTCTAAGAACTCATTAATTGTTCTAGTGAGACAAGCTTGCTAACCATTACACCACTTCGAGGTATCCAAAGGTGATTTTCTAAGTGTATCTTAGATGTGGCACAAGGCCGAAAGTAGGGGTACCCACTGTTGATCGAACTCACTACTCAGTCGTAATTGTTCTAACGAGACAAGTTTGCAAACCATTACACCACATCGAAGTACCCAAATGATTTTCTAAGAGTAGCTTAGATGTAACACAAGACCGAAAGTGTGGAGCAACCAATGGATATCGAACTCGCTACTCAGTCGTATTTCATCTAGCGATACAAGCTTGCTAATTATTACTCCACTTCGAAGTACCCAAATCATTTTCTAAGCGTAGCTTAGATGTGGCATAAGGCCGAAAGTGGTGTTCCAGTGAAGAACAATCTACTCAGTCGTTCTTGATCTAACCATTACACCACGTTGGAGCGCCACAATTATGGGAATTTTCTAAGTGTAGTGCAAGGCCGAATGTTTGAGGGAAGCAGTGAGACTCAAACTCACTTTTCAGTTGTAATTGATCTAGCGAGACAAGCTTGTTAACCATTACACCACATTGAAGTACCCTATTGACAATAATATGGATTTCATTTCATTTTTCAACTATCCACTTCAAAATTGCTGATATCTGCAATTCCTTTTTTCTCTTGAAATGCCCGATGTGTTGTTCTGCTTCCAATTGTAGGTCTCTCGGGTTTTCTTATCTCAGATTTGTCCTTTCCTGATTGTCGTAATCGCTTTTTCATTTCTCTGCCTTCGTAGTCCTCAGGTCCTTTGATAGCCACATCGTCACAGGATTAAGTGTTAACAAGTCTTTTTTCCATCCTCTTTTTCTTTACCTTACGGACTGTCAACCTGATCTCTAGACCATTAGGCATTATAAATGGCCTCGGATATCATATAACAGTTACCGCCTATGTATTGACGGACTGATCAGGTTTCTGCTAATGAATCAAGTTTCAAAAACCTTCAGTTGTTTTCTTAATTTCTGAGATACTCAAACGTTTTTCATTCATTTCACTTTGTGTAATTAATTTCATTTCCAGTTTTTCACAATAGTATCGTTCTAATGAATTCATTGACTCGTAGTTGAAGTCTGTCTACCAATTCCTGTCTTCGTTTGTGCAAGGTGTGACAGAAAAATAACTCCCACGTATAGCTCCCAGAAATACTTCCCATGTAATGTTAAAACATTAGTGGGAATGGTCTGGTTTATTTTGGTTTGTTTTACGGCATATCAGCCTCAATGGGTTATTTAATGCCGACAAAATTGTTGCTAAATTTTTTTTTAAATTTATTTCTGGTTATATTTTTTCCTTCTAAAAATCTATTTATGGTAATTTTTTATTCAAAAATCTACTTCTGGTAAGAATTTTCTTTCAAATATCTATCGCAGATAATATTTATTTCTTTTTTTTCAAAAAATGTATAGCTGGTAATATATATATATATATATATATATATATATATATATATATATATATATATATATATATATATGTATGTATGTATGTATTGCTGGTAATATTTGTTTTTCAAAAATGTATTGCTGGTAATAATTTTTTAAAGTATTTCTGTTATTAAAACCTATTTTTACACTTTCATAATTTTTACCCCAGTTTGGGGATTAACTATTTGCCCATAGCGGGGACCCTAACAGGTGCTACCACCCCGGATCAGTGTGGACCTGGAAACACCAGCAATTAAGATGTAGTTCCACGCTCCTCAAAACCTCTTGATCAGATGCCTTGCTTTTGGGCGTATTTTATCGTCTTACCCAGGACGCGGATGTAGTTTATCGTCATACCCGGGACGAAGTAGGAATGGTTTCTTCCTCTGCCTAATATCATACCATTATGTGCGCGGTATTTCTGGGAGGTATTTCTGCCGCAACTTGTACATCAACGCCATTGCACATTGCTAGAGTGCGAATAATTCTAATATTGATTGTTTATTCTGAAATTTACAGTTCATTTTTATTTTATATTCAGCATTGGTGTATCTATAACAAGTAAGGCAAGGAACATGGGTGTCATGGGTGTCACTATGGTACTGAACCCTGAACAAAATAATTTGTAGTCTAGTAATATTCATACATTAAACATTAAATCGTTTGGCAACATTTTAGTTTAAAGAATGCTGCTATCAAGTCGAATCAATATCAAACTATTAAGTGATGAAGAGCTTATAAAATCCATTATTCAGAACGGAAATAAGAATATAGTACCAATTCTTCGTACTGCTGTTCAAATTATACAAACAATTGCAATTACCTTGGCGAGCCGCGAAAGATCTTGTAGTAAGCTGAAGCTAATTTTGTCCTTTTTGAGAGCATTCATGGACTAAGTTAGATTGTGTGACCTAGTACTGTTGCATGTGAAGATACAGAAAAAAACGGAAAATAATGAATATTAAGACATGATTGACAAATTTAAAAGTAAGGAAGTTGCAGGTTTAGGCCTAACCGACAACTTCTTTATTTCTTGCTTCCATTTGTTTCTCGCAGGATTCATGTAATAACATTTTAAAATATATCTTGTTATCGTTACATTACACGTTCATAATATCTCAAATAAAAGGTTTAAAAGATTATTAATTATATTCATCTTGTCGTGGTGTTTTCGTTTATTGATACCAAAACGGTAAACGTTAATTTTGTAGTGTCATACTGTGTTAAAAGCTTGTTTTTTAGTGGTGCCATTGTATCAGTTTATTTTTGTTTTGTTTTGTTTCTCAATTATATTTATTTCATATACTCTGAGGTCATGTACGAGGTGCTATCAAAACGTTTCGGACTAATTCTGTGGCACGACAAATGGTGTCAACGCACGGTTTTGCGCGCAAGGAAAGTATTACGCGAACAATGTTCTAAAATATTGTTCGAAGACAATTATTCGAAAAACATTTATTCGAATTATAAATTGATTGAATGAAAATTATTCGAAAGGACAAATCTACTAAATGATAATTATTCGAAATGCAAAATTCCTTATTACAATAAACATGTAAAACTTAAAAGAGAAAATACACATTAATAATTATTCGAAATACAAATATCATTAATAAAATAATTTAGTAAGAAAAATCCTTACAACCTTAAGTTATATGATACTACACGCAAATAGTCAACTACTGAAGATCATCCTGGGTAAGACGATAAACTATGTCCAGCAGCAAGGCCTCTGATCAGGAGGTTTTGAGGAGTGTAGAACCACCTCTTAATTGGTGGTGTTCGCAGGTCAACTCTGACCTAGGGTGGTAGCACCTGTTAGGGTTGAAGCGATGGGCAAATAATTAACCCCGAAACTGGGGTAAAAACACTATGAAAATGTAA
>OZ038475.1:76887209-76902209 GCA_964036315.1 Acanthosepion esculentum
AAGAGTTAAACATTTCAACATATTATCTAAGATTTTGATACACGTACTAATATCTCATTTGCTGACGGTGGAACTGCATAATGTCTGTTTCTGAAATGAGAGCGCGATCTTGAACCTGTTCTATTCGTGATGATGACGATTTCAGAGATGTAATATTCAAATCTTAGATAATATCTTGAATATATCAGTTATGTAACGAATGTCTTTAGTACTGTATGGCATTTTATAATCGAAAAAGATAGTTGCATTTAAAATGTGTCCTATCATTATATATATATATATATATATATATATATATATATATATATAAAGCCGATTGCACTAGCATGAAACAGACTGTCGCCTCTAAGTGCTGACTTCCATGTCCACTTTTATATTTATATATATATATATATATATATATATATATATATATATATATATATATATATATATATATATACATACATAAACGGTATTCCAATAACTTAGACCGATTTTAAATGTGAATTAATTTTAAGCGTCTAATGATTTTTTTCTTTTTCTTTCAGATTTAACAACTTAAGCCTTTGAGAATTTCAACCGTGGAAAGATTAACAATCAAACGTGTTAAAGTTATCGAAGTCTATTAGAAAAATGGACGTTGAAACAGAAATGCATTTCGCGATATTTTTGGTCAACATAATCGACCAACCGAGAGTGCCACTGGAAATGATGTAACGTTCTTGTGGAAAGGTTCAATTCCTGCGCGCGATGCCGAATAGAGGTGTTTGGATTTTAGGTCACATTCTCGCGCACTTCTGCAATGTTTTCAGCTGAACGGCGTAAACGAGCGCACAATGGTGTTTTCACATCTGCCACCAACCCAGTTGCACTATTGAAACTTTAACACATTTTTTTATTGTTAATCATTCCATGGTTGGAATTGCTAGACTTAATTTGTTAAATCTGAAAGAAAAAGAAAAAGATCATTAGACGCTTAAACTT
This sequence comes from Acanthosepion esculentum, assembly GCA_964036315.1. Classification (NCBI taxonomy): domain Eukaryota; kingdom Metazoa; phylum Mollusca; class Cephalopoda; order Sepiida; family Sepiidae; genus Acanthosepion; species Acanthosepion esculentum. Next base: position 76,888,176 of record OZ038475.1, read on the forward strand.
AATTCACATTTAAAATCAGTCCAAGTTATCAGAACAACCTTTATATATATATATATATATATATATATATATATATGGAAAATTTCAGAAGCATGGCTATCAGTAGCATGAGTTTTGCGTTGAGGCGTTACAAATAAAATGCTGATTTTTATTAAACTTTCATTACATTTAACTGTAATGTGCAACCATGTTTTGTTTTTATACAAATATTGTACCTGCATATTTTAATCAAAACACATCATTGGTAGAGCCTAATAGCTTACCTAATGTTCCTTCTTGCACTCACAGAGATGTCATCGATGATGTACCCTCTTCCTCCAGTTTTTCACACCTGACGTAGAAGTAGACTTTGATGTTGCATGTATATATATTTTGTAAGTAGTGATCATGTTTTTTGTACACGTACAGAAACTAAAAAACATTACTTCTACGTGAAATCCTAATTTCACCACTTAAATATCCGTGTGAGCATTACATGACTACCGTCATTACCTGTATCTGTATGTACACAAAATTTATTAAATTTTATATAAAACTACTTTTACATAGCTAACCCATTTTGGTTTACTATGATGTTCCTTTGTACAGACTTTAATCTTTTTTCATTTCCTGTTCTTTTTCCTCTTTTTATCTTGCTACTCACATGTCTCTGTTACTCAGGAGCATTCTATTTTATTCGTATTGCTTCACTCTCTGTTTATATTTCTTGGTCTACTTTGGTTTATTTGTTGTTGTTGTTTCTATTACAGTAGCCAGCAATTTTTCTTTCTTTCTTTTTCGTTTGTTATGCAGCTGACTATTCCAGTTTTTCTTCCCAGTTTTAGTAATTTTGTTTCACTTTGTAAAGATTTCTTTTGTTTTCTTAGTGTCATCTTACGCCTGGTAAGGCATTTTTGTTATTGCTCCATATATCCTTGTCACAAACATGAAAGTTTAGGAACTAACTTGGTTCCTACATATGTCAAGCAGTTAAATTGAGTTACCTTGTCAGTTTCTATATATTTCAGTAGTTAATTATCTTTTTTCCGTTTCAGTTCTGGCTTTTCCCAATTTATTTTCTTTAAGAATGAAAAACGTGTCTTCTGGCATCATTTTCCTCCTTTTAATTGATTTCATTTTTTTTTTTTTTCCATCAGTTGTCTATTTACAAATCTGGAGATTTCCTTATTGGTTTCTATTATTTTCTGATTTTTTATATATTTATTTTTTTCAATTCATTGCGGTTATTGGTCTTTTTTCTGAATATCCTTTTCTGGGAATTTATCTGTTTACATCGATGAGTTCTAGATCCAAAACGCAAACTTTCTTCCGGATTACGTCAAGTTGTTTCCCGTGTCTTTGGCTTGTTATACAAAAACTTGCTTTCTTGCTCCCTATTTCTACAATTATTCTCCGGTTGGCCATCTGAGAGGATTTATTTTTAAATTAGAATGAATTGTAACCATCACACCATAGCTTTCTTTGAATGTCCTGCAACACTGTCATAAACAAAGACAGTTACAAAATCCAGTCTCATGTTGGCTATCAAACAACATATTGGCTATCTTTAAGAACAATTGTCGTTAATGGTATTCAGATCTGTCATATGATGCCTCAATTCACTAGATCACACTAAACTCAGGGAGAGAAATAATAATAATTAGCAATATTATTGACGATGATCTTTTTATTTTAGCTTAAATTCCATCATGTTGAGTATCATCATTAATATTAATTTGAATAATTTTGCAATTATCATTAAGAACATTGATTTTATAATTATATTCACTAACATTGATTTGATAACAAATTTCAGAATTAGTCATCATCCGGGTGTTGACCTTAGATTGCGATATCTTTCTAAGGTGGGTTTTTTATGTATCTATGATACGGCTCTTTCTCACACGAGCATTCCAGGAGTTCCTCAGAGAGACACTACGGGCAAAGTCATTTCTGGCAAGATCTGGGTTGAGACACGTACCACGCAATAATTGGCATCGGATCATTTTGTAATTAGCATCACAAACATTGATTTAGTAATTATTAAAATTAACATTGAATTCCTGATTAATTACATAATTAATCATCATCCGGACCTTAGATTTTCGTTTGTAATTTCTGAGACAAACTACCCATCTCCTCTCTAGGGTGGGTTTTTATATATCTACTCTAAGACTATTTCCTACGCGGGTATCACAAGAGGTCATCATCCATGTCAACCCTGCAACTGGCTTCTCTGACATGATCTGACATGATCTGGCATGATCTGGGTAGAGATATATACTACACAATAAATTATTAATTATTATCTTATTAACTTAATAAATTATCATCACGAACATTGATTTAATTATTATCATTAACATCGACTTCTTCATTAATTTCATAATTATCAGCATTAAAATTGATTTCCAAACAAATTACATAATTAATCATTATTCATATTAATTTAGTAATTTCCGTAATTATTATCATTATCACTAATGATTTCATAATTAAGTCGTAATTATCATCGCTATTAAACGAATACATAAAGGACGTTATCATTGTTTTGGTAATTTTACATTTAATATACTTTGCCTTAAAATCGCCAACACCGCTATTATCTTCAATCGAATATATTTTGACTTATTTTCTATTCTTTGATTATATTGAAATTATCATAATATCGATGAAAAAATAACCAATACTTGCTACAGGAATACATTCAATAAGCAAGAATCCAAGCAAAGAAGAATATGATCGGAATGCATACTAAGAAAATAGACTCTGAATCTTTAAAATAATAATTATTATTCATATAATTATTGATATTTTCGCTAATGATTCCAATTATTAAATTCCTCATTATTATTATCTATCGTATCGTTTTATGCAATTTAAACATCATTCTAATTTTATACATTACTGCTATCATTTTATTTACCTTTCCTAATATCAGCATCTATATTTTTCTGTTTCTGTCTTCTCCGGTTACTTAATATCATCATTATTAAAATTACAAAATTATTTTCCAAAGAATGTTGAAAAGTATTTATTCTTCCCTGGTTATATCTTAGTTGGTATTCAATGAATAACAAAAGAGTTAAAATCTGATTGCACCTGTTCCGGACAGCGTACAAGCTCAGCAAAAATGGCTGGCCTTGATAAAGCTTTCTGGAGAGAAAACAATGCATTATTCCTAACATAAATAAGGACAGTAAAGCAATGGAAATAAAAGAGAGGAAAACCGTTTAAATCTGTAAGAAAAATAATGCATAAATACTGTAAATTCCAGTATTTGCATCACCGTCTATTTGCGTAAAAGATATAGAGGAAACAAGATGGAGAAAGAGTAAAACCTATTCATGGACGGCTAATATGTTTGCGCATGCGCAGTGAATCATTCATCTGGCAAAAGAAAGGAAAGGAATGAAGGAAAAGAAGCTTTCAATGAGTTTTCGGTCGATGTTGACAAATGAATAAGTTCAGTCTTTCAAAAATCGTTCTTCTGCTTCGATCGCAAGACAGTTATGTATCGAAGAGAAGAATTTCCTTAAATTGGATAATCAATGTCATTAGCGAAACTTAATGCAACACGCTCATTATTATGCATAAATAATTTCCTACTGAATTTACATTAATGAGACTCGTTATTTTCTAGCAACAATTATTTTTAAATGATGGAAGAAGTATGAAGTGGACGGTGTTTGCAGCTAAATCTGGGACCATTCGCCCTTTGCTAGTCAAACAGCCATACAGATGTATTCGCTTTCCCGTTTAATTGGAATACAAGACGGCATTTCTCACATTTGACATTTTATTCGACTTCCTTAATCGCTTTTGGCCAGTGTGTGTGTTCCCGCGTGTACACGGACCCAGAAACTTCATCCGGACATGGATCTTATATTCTCGTCTGCGATATTTGAGAAAAACTGCCCTTCTCTTCTCTAGGTTTGGTGTTTATATATCTACAACAAGGCTATTTCCCACGCGTGCATTGCAGGGTGTATTTGAAGGACACTGAGAGCAAAGATGGGAGACACATACTACACAATAAAATTGGTTGGTATGATTATGAATTATGTAAGGGGAATTTGAGAAAATTCAAGCAATGACGAACGTTAATGGCATCAAGGTTAAATGTAAATAGGCAACCTTAGATTTTATTGATGATTATACAGAACGCGATTGGTAAATTGTCGCCATTTTATATTTTTAATTTCGTGCATGCTCGTTGTTTGTTTTGTTTTTTGTTTTGTTTTTTGTTGACTGCACATTATAGTAGGTCAGTTGGCAACAGTCTGTGAGAAAAAAGTACCATGACACAATTCACTCCGACAGAAATTTGGAAAACGCATACTGTACTGCTTGGCATTCGCACCGGAAGCTCCAATACGAACATTTCAGAGTGTTTGGGTGTCAATCTGATGACATTTCAGAAGATTTGGAAAGAGATAGACGAGTCTAATGGTGATTACGAAGGTGATATGAGTGCATGCAACGTTATGTCTCCATTCAGCTTCTCAGCATGGAGGCTTGCATCAAGTGATTCGATGAGGTAGTGCTACCCTGAGTCAAGAGGGCGGCTGCTGGAAAACCCTATGTCTGAAAACAGGACTCTACACCATGAAACACAAGCAAGTGAACCCAGTCATGGCTGTCAGGCAATTTCTACGACCACATCTCCCCTTACATCTGGCCTCATAACTTCACAGATTACAATCCCCTTGATTATTATGTGTAGGGCGCAGTTGAGCGAAAGACCAACAAAACTCCTTGTAAAACCAAAGATGAACTGAAGGCAAAGATTATGGCAGCATTCATCAACTTAGATAAGGAGAGAGTACAGAAGAGTTGCAGGAGATTCCAAAATTGTCTGGAGACTGTGGTTGAAAGTAATGACGATTTTATTGAATAAATTTACTGTTTAGTAGTTTAAAATATTTTTGTGTAAATTTGGTAAATATATTTGTTAGAATGAGATGTCAATGTTATTTACATTTGGGGGTAATGTAGGCGACAATTTATCCATCGCAGCCTGTATCCAAACAATTTGTTTGGCACGATACGAGAATGTGAATTGTATGTTGCACTTTTCAAATATCATATTATAACTCTGCTTTTTTCCTCCTATGCTAGAGTGTGTGCGAGGTGTATTTGGTTGCGGATCGTTACATTCAGTTACGTGCAAATACACTTAGGAAAGCTGTGAAGCCATCTCCTCCCTCCCAGCTGTGGGCTAAATAATAGTACTTGCATCTGGAAAAATCATTATTAAAAAAATTAATGCAACAGTCACTGGCAAAAAATATTCTTATAATCCCAAATATGTTTCAGTTTTAAATAACCCACAAAGGGTTGATAAGCCGTAAAATTCAATCAATCCTCCGTTACTTAGTAGGTTAACGCGTGTGTTATACCCTGGCATTATCCCCGGAAAATAACTGGCTATTCCGTTTTGATTATGAGAATAGAAGGTGAGAAAAAGATATATCAGAAACGCTGTTGGGTTTTAGTGAGATAAAAAGCATGCAAAATAATATTGCTACAAAAAAGAAAGAAAGATGTCTTAGAGGAGGCGATAACGCTCTCATGCGTTTGAAGTCTGCTTCAGTGAAATGGAAAATTTGTCAATTTCTAATCTGTTCATTTGTACCCTCTTACTTCTTTAAATAATTACCTGCGTTTATACTCATGACATTGTCACGCAATATTTTATTAACATTGTTAACATCAGCTATTTAATGCTGCAATGGGGTAATTTCCAAGGGTATTTTATACTCATGGAACAATTAACTTATTCAATTAAGAATTATTAGTTATCTGAAAATCCAAATTGAAAAACTTCTAAATTTTCACACTTCTACTAATATTGTAATTAAAAAAAATATCCAGAGTCGCTGTGTGAGAAAATTCGTAAGAAGTATAATTATTCCTCATTTTGAAATTCAAGTGTTTATAAAAATGACAAAGAATCACTGTTGAATCAGGAAGAAACTGCTTTGCGTTTTGGCTACCGGCTTGTCTTTCATTTCTGGCTGTTTCTCGTTAGGAAAGTCTTGCCTACTCATAATCTTGCTTACAAGTGAAATTCTCTATGTCGCGTGAACTTACACTTGCCACATCTTTACTTTTTTGTAGGTTTTAGATAAATCAAATGAATTTCTTTTCAATTTTCCTTAAAACTATTAGTGATTGGTCAGAAATTATAAGATCATGTGATATGTGCAATATCACGTACTCGCTAAGATTGTAAATTTTCTTTTAGCAGAAGGGGCCACTGAAGACGAGTGATATTTAAAGCACGATCCATTTTTGTCACAATTGTTTTAGTTAAACGGCAGCAGTGTTCACCTCGTGGGTTCTAAAAATATATGAACAAATATATTGATGTTTTTGTTACTTAGATGGAAAGACAAACTACAGCGTTTTGATAATTACATAATTCATTATACAGTACAAAAAATAATTTATATTATTTTGAAATAAATATTTTTTAATTAAGTTCATGTGTTCTTATCTCTAACTGAAAAATCTAAATGATATATAACACTTAGGTTTACCCTAATTAACAAATCGTATTTTGATTCTAAGGAATTTTTTTCTGAAAGATTCACATTGATAATTGGAATTGTGAGGAAACATTCAGTGTTTATTGACCGAACAGTATTGCTGTCAGTTGAAATTTCCAAAATCTATTTTTTTCTTAAAACACCTCTCCAGGAAAATAGGCTTATTAAGTTCGAGGAATGTTATAACTCTTTCTAGTACTGATGGGTGTTTTCTTCCTAATCTTTTGTTTAATGTATTATGGAAAGTCAACATCTTGATTATATCGTTATTGTCCTTTCTAGTTACATGTGCTATCCATTTCAGTTGCTGGTATTTTTAAAGACTTCACTTGATGTGGTATTTTTTTATATGGTAAAGATTTTGCATGTGATTCTGTAGCGTCAGTATATGAGGGCAGTCTTCTTCAATAGCTAGAGGATTCATTCTCTTCAAGCCATTTTTAATCATTGATATGAGAAAACAGTTGCAGATAATGATATATATATATATATATATATATATATATATATATATATATATATATATATTGAAGTCAACACCCAGTCGACAATATGTTTCAGGCTAAACTCGACGTCATGGCCTGACGATTGCGTTTAGCATGAAACAAACCTCTTGGTCTTGACTTCAATGTACACTTTTATATTTACCTACGCTCTACCTCTAATATGGAACACTTTATTCCATAAATATAGAATGCCTTAAAACTATATTTTAGCATGTGTGTGTGTGCGTGTGCGTGTGTGTGTGTGTGTGTGTGTGGATCTAGCGAGGCTGTTTAAGAACATGACTCAAGTTTTAAAGTTAAGATTTTGGTTTTGTAGCATTGTAGTATTAGTCAAGTGGGAACGTTTATCCACACCCTGAGAATGCGTGAATTGTTTTGGCCGTTATTTAAGAAAATAGTTGTCTGGAGCTGATTGTTGAAACATTCCTGAATGAGTTTGACACCAAGAATGGCATCCACACAGGTGTCGAGAATTAACGAGACTATTAAAGGACCTAAACAAAGTTCTTGGGTTAATGTTTTGGTTTTGTAACATGTTGCTGTGTTGAACGAATCTATCCCTAACCTAACAGAATCTATCTTATTTTCAATTTCTTTAGCTCCTCTGTTAAATCTTTTGGAACGAATATGTTATATAATATGTAACCGTGTGAAAGGGTATAAAATCAAGTATTATTAACTAAGACAATTAATGTTTCAAACACTTCGTTAAGAAAATACTCGTTAAATGTCATGTGTTAATTAAATTTAGTGAATTTATCAACCTGCGAAATCGCAAGCAAACATTTTACGGCGAGTGGCTAATTTATACTCAAGTAGATAGCAATAGAAACATGAAACGATAGAAGAACATTCCGAAATCACACAAACACACATACATATATATATATATATATATATATATATATATATATATATATATATATATATATATATATATATATATATGTATATATATATATATATGTATATATATATATAAATATAAAAGTGAACATGGAAGTCAACACTTAGAGGCGACAGTCTCTTTCATGTTAGATGCAATCGTGGCCCGACGATTGCATCTAGCAATCTAGACTGTCGCCTCTAAGTGTTGACTTCCATGTTCACTTTTATATTTACACACGCTCTATATCTGATATTGAGCACTTTATCCCGTAAATATAGCACACTTTAAGACTATATTTCTTCATATATATATATATATAGATATATATATATATATTAAGTAGCATTATATTGGCCCTCGGCATTAGACGAAGATATTGGTGGTATGTAGATGTTAAAAATTCTCATCAACTACCCATACTCTTAAACTTGTTATTGATGGCAGTCTGGCAAAATGAAATCTGACATGAAAGTGCTTACGAAGTTGTCTTTGTATCACTCTACGAGGAAAGCAGTTACCCCAATGAAATTCATCGATTCCTGAAGGATGTTTACTGGGACGAAACGGTAGATGCGATCACTGTTAGGCAGTAGTTAATCGGATTCAAGAGGGCATACCCTTAAAATGAAGAGCACGTAGAAAATGCATTGTCAATGAGGATCAAAACGTGGAAAAGTGATTGTTAGTTTCATGCCTTTAATGCGATCTTAATACCAAGTACGACTACTTCATTAGTAAGTCTGTATTTAGGTCATTGGGGAATTAATAGAACCAGAAGAAAGAGAACAACAGTTTCTTTTGTTCAGTCTTTGATTTATCAAGAATATATATATATATATATATGTATATATATATATCGATAGATATTATTTTATTTATTTATTTCATATATACAAGATAATTATAAAGAATATATATATAATTTAATATGTATAATTTCATATAGAAATTAATAAAATAATAAATAACAAAATTAATAAATATATACATAAGAAATTTAAATATAATGACTCGATCAAACAATTCGCTTACTTATTAGGTTAACCAAAAATGTTCTTTTTTGACAATAGATGTCATTAAGAGAGTTTTAACTTCATTTTGATTGTATTGGAACAGGTGCCATATCAGCATGCAATTTTTTTTTAATGTCATTTTTGGAGATTTTTTCTTATTTATTCCAAGATTAATGATGTAAGAAAATTGGCAATAGTATAAACATATTTATTTTAATGTTTTTAAAGAGTAAAAACTGCGACTCAGACACAAAAAAATGTACAAAATTGTATAATTTATGGTGAAAATACTGTGTATGATAGAATAGGTCTACAAAGAGTCGTACTGGATATTTCTAGTTGAAGTTTCTACACTGTTGCCTAGACCACATGTTGCCTAGACCACATAATACTTGATTATGACATTACTTGTGAATAATTGAAAAGTATTGAAAACCAGCTTGGTTATGTTAGTCGCTTTGGTGCATGGATTCCAACATAAAAAACATTCCCTTTTTAAAATAAATTGTAAGCAATATAAAGTAAATCTTTTACAACATAGGATACAAGTGATTTTATTATAATGTTACTCGCGTTTGATAAAAATACGGGACTACATTTTTCATTATTATTTATACGCTTCTGGTCACCATTTGAATTAACGTCGGCTGAATCGAAGGTATGTGGGTTTAGGTCTTTCTTCTAACGTTTGATCTTCTTCATTCGAGGGTCTTATGAATATTCCTTCTCCCCTCGTAGGTCGGTGTTCATATAACTTCCTTTTGTCCGGCTATCGTGTTTGTGTATATGCTAAGTTCAGCCTGGTTCACTTCCTTGTTTATGATGAAGCATTCACCGACATCCTCTGTGATCCGATTATGCACTTGTTAACTTAGAGAAAACACACTAAGTCAACCCTAACGGCTGTCTTTTAATTTCCTGAGTTGACAATGAGTACAAGATTTACTTTGGTATCTTTTAATATGAACCCAGTACATATTGGGATCAACTCATATCCCCTCTACTTAGACTAAGATTCCTGATGGAGATCAAGTTCAATTCAGGCCTCTTATATTTCGTGGCATGGATACCATACTACAGTATGGCAAACTAAAGAACCAATATTGACTCTGACTGCGCCTAGTAAATGAAGTCAACGAAAACCATCCGTCCGAATCAAGTTAAGAGATAGGATCTAGTGGTTCGTTATAACTAAAGAATTTCCGTTTTGGGGAACCAGTTGTAATGAAAAATGTATCATCCTAACTAACCATTCTTTAGATATATATAGCAGGTAATGAAAAATGCATTACATACGACGATGTTCAACGCAAAAGGTAATGGTTTACAAGCAACCTCAAAAGCAGAAATCTATGGAAGAAAGGTGGTGTTGTGCGTATGGTGGCACAGTCGTGGTATTATTCATTTATATTTCTTAAAAAGCAATGAAACATTAAATGAACACTTATACAACTACTAGCTGCAATGTCTTTATACGCTCATCAGTAGAAAAATGTTGTTCTCCTACACGACAAGACAACACAAAGCCACATATGACAAGAATAACTCAGAAAAAAATGAGTAATTCAGTCGGTCTATTCTACACCACCCGTTTTATTCTCCTTAACTTGCACCAACTGATTATTAATTTTTTTCGATTGCTGCAAAACTTTGAGAGAGGAAATTTTCTCTAATGAAAACTAGAGTTCTTCGAAAATCTTTTTTCACATCAAAAACCTGTGAATTTTATTCAAAAGGTATCAAAGAGATGTCTGATAAGTGGTAAGACATGATGGCAAATAACGGTGAATTGAATAAAATATAGCTTTAATTTACTTTTTAAAGAATAAAGTTGATAAACAAAACCAGAAATTATTTACGCGTCAACCTAATAAATCTAGAACACATGTTTGGTGAGTAGAGCAAAATTCTTACAGGTCAGCTGGGAAGTCTTTAAAAACCCACCGCATTCATTACATATGGTACCATTGGATTACACTTTCTTCTCGTATCTTTAGAATTCGGTTAATGAAAAAAAATCAATTAGCTGGAAAACGGCGAACGGCAGCCAGAGCAGTTCTTTTCAGAGAAAGATAAAACGTTCAAGAAGTATGGAATTTTAAAATTGCCAAAACATGGCGAAATAAAACGATGAAGTTTCTTTACTTTTATTTAATAAACCGAATGGAATTTCACGTTACCAAATAAATTTTATCATGATTATGATCACCATTTTTTCTCTCTGTCAATATCTACCTCTATCTCTTTCTCGTTTTCTCTCTCTTTCTCTCTCTCTCTCTCTCTCTCTCTCTCTCTCTCTCTCTCTCTTTCTATATATATATAAAGAGATAAAGCAGAGAGTTACATATATGTAGAGAGAGAGACAGAAGAAGAAAACAAGAGTCAGGGAAATTTAACAGTAACTATGTACGATAGTGTTCTAATACATATATATATATATATATATATATATATATATATATTTATATATATAGGCAAGTAAGTGCGCGTGTATGTTGCCTTTTCAAATGCTGAGTAAGTATTCATACGTAAGTCTTGCTAAAATATAGATTTAAGTATATAAAATTACTTGGCAGATGAGCGTATGTATCTAAGTTCAATTTCCCATATATATATATATATATGTGTGTGTGTGTTTGTGTGTGTGTGTGTGTGTGTGTGCGTGCGTGTTTGTGTATATGTGTGTGTATGTGTGTGCAAAACTATCTATATACTTATATATGTGCTTATGTGTGTGTGCGGCGACAACTTATAAAGCGAGATTTTATGCCCAGTCGTTCAAAACACATAAATACACACACCCATACACAGATATGTGAGTATTTGTCTGTGCGTGTATGCGTACATATATATATATATATATATATATATATATATATATATATATATATATATATATATATATATATATATATATATATATATATATATATATATATATATATAGTACCAATACAGTATATTTAAACATTTATGTAATCCTTTACATGACGATGTCTGTATATATATATATATATATATATATATATATATATATATATATATATATATATATATATATATATAGATATATATATATATATATATAGACATCGTCATGTAAAGGATTACATAAATGTTTAAATATACTGTATTGGTACTATATATATATATATATATATATATATATATATATATATATATATATATATATATATATATATATATATGGGGGTGATATTGCAAAATATATAGACATGAACAGGTTGACTGAGATAGATAGATAGATAGATAGATAGATAGATAGATAGATAGATAGATAAATAGATGAGTAAGCGTGTGGTTATGCTTCAGTAGGAAGATCTATGCGCATATGTGCGTATACAATATCGAAACGTGAGCTACCTCGTTAGTTTCTTCTGGTGCTTTCTGGCCGAATATTTGTATCTGCACCTGTTTGTTCGCATGTCATGCCAAAAGTTCTCTTCATCCATTCTTTCAATTCGGCCTTCACCTGAAATCAGTTTGACCTCTCAATCAATCCGTTTATTACGCTAAAATAACCATAACTGCATTCTTATACGCATTTTATTCACTTATAACGGAAGGTTTCACTTCCTTATATATGCTCGCTTCAATTCTTCAATGTTCATAGCAGTGAAAATAGTGCTTCATACGCGTGGATGTCAAGGTAAATTAATGCGATCTATGAACAAACTATATATATATATATATATATAGAGAGAGAGAGAGAGAAGATGTGTGTGTGTGTGTATGTGTGTGTGTGTGAGTGTGTGTGTGAAATATAATTATAAATGTTTTGAAAGTATCATTCAATGAAAAATTTCCACCAGGAAACTTTGCAAACCACTTTTGACAGGTTTGTTCATTTACATTACCTTATACATAAATATTTTTCGTTTCATTTGCATTATTTTAACTTCCTCAAAATGAAAGCGCAAAATATAAAAATAAATCAAAGTAAAATAACATACTAAAAGCGTTGATTATTTTCTTCTAACTGCAATGTTAGTATCCCTAATCAGAAATAAATTCATTTTTTTATGGCACGCTCATCAAAATCAATCAATTTTTGGTTAAAAATAAAGGACGAAAACAGAAAAATAAATTTCATGAAAATAAAAGAAAATCAAGACAGAAGATTTAGATATGTATACATGCTACATGTTTGTATATATACATATATATATATATATATATATATATATATATATATATATATATATATATATATATATATATATATAAAATATAGTTTTTATGTATGCTATATTTATGCATAAAAGTTCTTAATATCAGGGACAGAGCGCGTATAAATATAATTGTGGACATTGAAGTCAGCACTGAGCGGTAACAGTTTGTTTCATACTTGAACGCAATCTTCAGGATATATATATATATATATATATATATATATATATATATATATATATATATATATATATATATATATGTATACACATATATATATATATATATATATATATATATATATATATATATACATTCGAGGCCTGACGATTGCGCCTAGCATGAAACAGCCTGTCGCCTCTGAGTGTTGACTTCAATGTTCACTTTTAAATATATATGTATATATATATATATATATATATATATATATATATATATATATATATATATATATATATATCGGTTCGGCATCCGTCCGTCTCAGGAGACGATGGAGTAGCACTGCCGATGTATTGCTGCCGATGTATCGCTGAAGTGTCCTCTCCAGTGCGCTACGCGCCTGGGCGGGATGTATAAGAGAAGTAGAGCTGCTCGGGCGTCTAGTTTCCCCTCTCGGCCTTGCTAGTAGAGTCCAAAGGAAATGATGAACCAATACAGTTTGGTACCAGCGCGGCTGCTGGAGTTGCCGGAAGGTATCACAGAGTGCCGTCCATACGCCTTAGGGGCTCCACTCCGGATTTGTGTAGGGTTTACTCCTTAGCCTTTTCTTCTCCCGAAGATTTCCGCAAGGCAGTGGAGCTATTTAACCCATAGCTGGGATTTGGTTCATGGGCACAAGGGCGTGTCCACACACCGGTGGGTATGCATACCGCATGTTAAGGCGGCCAAACTCCTCCCCCGTA
>OZ038475.1:76904709-76962209 GCA_964036315.1 Acanthosepion esculentum
AATACGGAGACAAGTATAAACATGAAGGATATACACTCAAATATAAAAACCGAAAATGTCGACTAAATTATAAATATAACTTATATAGACTCATGTATAAAGAAGACCAATACGGAGACAAGTATAAACATGAAGGATGTACACTCAAATATAAAGACCGAAAATGTCGACTAAATTATAAATATAACCTATATAGACTCATGTATAAGGAAGACCAATACGGAGACAAGTATAAATATGAAGGATGTACACTCAAATATAAAAACCGAAAATGTCGACTAAATTATAAATATGACCTATATAGTCTCATGTATAAGGAAGACCAATACGGAGACAAGTATAAACATGAAGGATGTACACTCAAATATAAAGACCGAAAATGTCGACTAAATTATAAATATAACCTATATAGACTCATGTATAAGGAAGACCAATACGGAGACAAGTATAAACATGAAGGATGTACACTCAAATATAAAGACCGAAAATCTCGACTAAATTATAAATATAACCTATATAGACTCATGTATAAAGAAGACCAATACGGAGACAAGTATAAACATGAAGGATGTACACTCAAAATTAAAGACCGAAAATGTCGACTAAATTATAAATATAACTTATATAGACTCATGTATAAAGAAGACCAATACGGAGACAAGTATAAACATGAAGGATGTACACTCAAATATAAAGACCGAAAATGTCGACTAAATTATAAATATAACCTATATAGACTCATGTATAAGGAAGACCAATACGGAGACAAGTATAAACATGAAGGATGTACACTCAAATATAAAGACCGAAAATGTCGACTAAATTATAAATATAACCTATATAGACTCATGTATAAAGAAGACCAATACGGAGACAAGTATAAACATGAAGGATGTACACTCAAATATAAAAACCGAAAATGTCGACTAAATTATAAATATAACCTATATAGACTCATGTATAAAGAAGACCAATACGGAGACAAGTATAAACATGAAGGATGTACACTCAAATATAAAGACCGAAAATGTCGACTAAATTATAAATATAACCTATATAGACTCATGTATAAGGAAGACCAATACGGAGACAAGTATAAACATGAAGGATGTACACTCAAATATAAAGACCGAAAATGTCGACTAAATTATAAATATAACCTATATAGACTCATGTATAAAGAAGACCAATACGGAGACAAGTATAAACATGAAGGATGTACACTCAAATATAAAGACCGAAAATGTCGACTAAATTATAAATATAACCTATATAGACTCATGTATAAAGAAGACCAATACGGAGACAAGTATAAACATGAAGGATGTACACTCAAAATTAAAGACCGAAAATGTCGACTAAATTATAAATATAACTTATATAGACTCATGTATAAAGAAGACCAATACGGAGACAAGTATAAACATGAAGGATGTACACTCAAATATAAAGACCTAAAATGTCGACTAAATTATAAATATAACCTATATAGACTCATGTATAAGGAAGACCAATACGGAGACAAGTATAAACATGAAGGATGTACACTCAAATATAAAGACCGAAAATGTCGACTAAATTATAAATATAACCTATATAGACTCATGTATAAGGAAGACCAATACGGAGACAAGTATAAATATGAAGGATGTACACTCAAATATAAAAACCGAAAATGTCAACTAAATTATAAATATAACCTATATAGTCTCATGTATAAGGAAGACCAATACGGAGACAAGTATAAACATGAAGGATGTACACTCAAATATAAAGACCGAAAATGTCGACTAAATTATAAATATAACCTATATAGACTCATGTATAAAGAAGACCAATACGGAGACAAGTATAAACATGAAGGATGTACACTCAAAATTAAAGACCGAAAATGTCGACTAAATTATAAATATAACCTATATAGTCTCATGTATAAGGAAGACCAATACGGAGACAAGTATAAACATGAAGGATGTACACTCAAATATAAAAACCGAAAATGTCGACTAAATTATAAATATAACCTATGTAGACTCATGTATAAGGAAGACCAATACGGAGACAAGTATAAACATGAAGGATGTACACTACAATATAAAAACCGAAAATGTCGACTAATGTATGAACACGATCAATGCAGACTCAAATATAACAAAGACATTTCGATATTAAAAATAAATTTCGATATTAAATAACGCATCAAGGATCAATAGATGGTCAAATGCACCAGATAGTTAATACAGAGTATATACGATTAAAAATAAAATTAACTAATTTGTTATCACGTGATGTTTTAATGATTTCATCCGTAGCAAGGGGTCACTGTGTGTGAATGACATTAGTGTGAAGAAAACTGAAAACGTTACTGAGGAGAAAGGAAAATAAAAAGAACAGGATTCAATGAGAGAATATAACGATTGAGGTCGCATCTAAATTTTTGTAAATTTAAGAATAAAGAAGCTGCAAGAGAGTTTCATAGAAGTGTGAGAGAAGCTATTAGAATAGAACTTACGGTTGCATTTAGCAATTTAAACAATAACATGTTAAGACCTAGCAGCCAATCTAGTAATATTCTTAAAGTCATGAAGGTAAGATAACTAAAAGGAAAACTTATCTGAACAATTGCCATGAAAATATTTGTAGAAAAGGAAAAAGGAAGCTATTTTATGACAGTGAAAAAGTGATTGAAACCGAGGTGCCAGGTTCGGACTAATAATTTTGCTTACATCTCCAAAAGCTACTAGAATTTACTATGAGCTACTCATACATCTAATGTTAGTTAGTCGTTCTTCACACAATAAAATAACATATTAAGAAAACTTGTGAAATTATTTTTGTTTGACACCTACACTCAGTAATTATACAATCGGAAAATGGCTGACGAACTCGCGATGAAAATGATATTTCATGATTAGTTCGACGTTTAGCGTTCATCTGTAAATTAAACAATAACAAACATCATGCGATAACCGTGAATATAAGAATAAAAATATTTTATTAATATCGAATATTACTTTATTGGGGACGCTGCCGTCTTTCATTTGAATCTAAGGACAAGAATATTTAATAACGCTGAATAGCCGTGTGTTATGTATCTCTGCGTGTTTAAATTTACATCTAAAATTAATTTAAAAGACTGATTTCCCAGAAATGTAAGATGATGCGGTATTCATTAAGCAAGTGGCAATTAAATGTTCCCATCTTGGAAAAAATATTTGATGACTTCTTTAATGAAGATCGAAAAGTTCCTTCGAGCAACAAAGCATATCTGTGCATTCGTTTACGGAGATAATTCCTTTTTTCCCGCTTTTTTTTATTCAACCTTCGCATCAACGTCTTTCGCAAATGTTTTTTCTTTCTTTTATATTCTTAGAGAAATATTTTCACACTGAACTGCTACCTAACGTCATCATATCACGTTTCACGATGAGAAAATCAAAAGAAAAGGAAAACCAGTTGATCTGTGACTAACAGAAGGAATGGTTATTGTCGAATTGTTGTAACCTAGGAAGGTTTACTGAATAAGGAATAACCAAAATGGAGGTTGAAAATGAAAATGGTAATCTTTATAACATCAACAAAATACTCGCCAGCGGTGTGAAGTAAGTAAACCACTGCTAGTGGTGGACTACTTAGATATATTTATATTTATTGTATAAACATACAATTATGGCACAAGATCGAAAAGGGGAAATGGCTGGTCTTCACTGACTATCTTATACCTAGCTAATCCGATTCCCAACCCATTCACTCATTACAGTTTGTATATTCACCATAAGAAATTACTTACAGAGTATATGACCCCCATTTAGAACAGTGTCCAAAGTATTTATGAGGATTGGGACATACCCATTAGTGTTCATAGGTACGGTATATAACATGAATAATATTTGCAGTGTATAATATATGCCATATCTGTGAAGCATTAGCAACAGATGAATAAAATTCTTTGATCGATTTTTCAAGATTTGGAGGTAAAGCATTAACATGTACATAATTTAAATATGGGATTTTGTATCTTGTTCCTATGCCTGTTTGCATATAAATATGTGTTAGAAAAAGCGTCAAAAAAGCAAATCGAAAAAGCATGAAAAATCAAATGTTTAAGTGAGTTCGCTGGGGAAAAGCAATTTAAAACAAGCTATAAATGCATGGTAAACACAGTTGAAATATGAAATAAAAATGTCGACACAAATAGACAATTATTTTTGCCCTTTTTTCTTTGAATTTCTTCTAAAATGTTATTGGCACTTATTGATAATTTATTCAAATTTTATTGACAAAATCGACAATTTATTCAAAAAATTTGCAAATGTATCCATCACTTTTATAAAAAAATTCTATTCAAATGGACATCTTCAGTTAATTTTTTCCCAGATTATTAAATGCAACATGGAAGACGTCGAAAAAGCTGTCATAGCAAGACACGACACCAATGTTTATATGATAAGCTAGCGATAGGCTTTTCTCAAAGTATTACTCGTAATGTTTTTTTACCAAAGTTACATATATTCTCAGTAGAAGTAAGTAGAAGTAAATATTAGACAACAATGAACGTGTCTTTATTTATTCCTAATTCACGCTCATAAACAACTATTATAGTAAAGATTCCAAAACATATTTTGCCATTGAAGTTTGTCTTGAAGCTGGTGTTCTCCAATGAGTTATTAAGCGTAAAGCGACAAGTAATGATAATGCCAACGATTACTTCGAAAAAAAGATGCGTTCAAAGATTATTCTTTAGAGAAAGGCAGAGACGAAATATGTATGAAATAATCTATCTTTTAATTTTACTTATTTTCATCGCAGTTTTTCATTTCTTGAAAGATAACAAAATACAGGAGATGAAATTATTGGATGTGCTCGAGAGTAAACTCACAAAAAAATGAATATTTTGTTATGACTTAAATACTATGAATTATAGAATTGGAACAAATATACGTTCTAATTTTTTACGAAAGTGAATATCCATCTGTTAAATAAGCCTATAATAAAGACACAAATATTTCAGAGATTAGCCTAATGACTAATTGCTGAATTATGCTTGCAAGTAAAGATAGTGCCTAGCATTCTTCTTCCATGTGATGTGTCCCTTCAGGGCGTGGGCGATCATGGCTCTCCGTAATTTCTGTCTTTTGTACCTATTAGTAATTTTTTTTTCTATTGGCTATTTCTTATAATCCAAGTTATGCGAACAATTTACACAAGCTCGTTAGTTAGGTCAGTACTTAGGTTATACGCTGCGTTTCTCTGAATCTAGGGGCAGATTCTAGTCTCGGGAAGCGGCTACTCCACCCTGTTTTATACGGGGTCTACGGGAAATTTCTGCCCGAGACTATGGGCTCGGATACCCCACATTAAATTCGACCTTGTGCCACATCTGCGCATGTGGGGTGGTTGGTAGATATCCTGCAGTTGGAGATTCGTCTCCAGCTGTGCTGGTTAAACTCTCTGTCATCGGGCAGAGAGAATTATCAGACGAGGCTATGTCGAAGGACAGAGTCTCGTCTCGGGAAACAGCTACCCGATCCCGTTTTATACGAAGTCTACGGGGAATTAAATTCGGTCTAGTGCCACAACTGACCGCGTGGGGCGGTTGATAGATATCCTTCAGTTGGAGATTCATTGTGAAATTCCCTTGACTCACTTCTAGCAATTGACTACTACTTCTCGGCACCGCTGGCGAAACTTAAATGTGTTGTTCTTGTCCTAAGTATTATCGTTCATTACCAACCATCGTGTGATTATTCTATTCAGTAACCTTTCCTACGTTACAACACATTCACTCTTCTTGCCTGCCTTCACTAATTTCTACAGCAGTTTTTGTAGTTTCCTTCCTGTGTCTGCTATCTCCATATCTTGTTAAGATTATAGCCGCTAATAATGAATCCTTTTAGGACTTGTAATGCTTTCAGAATAGTTCCCTCTCTCAGTCCGATGAGAAGAGACACCCTTGTCTTACGCCCCTTTCTATTTATGTATATTTATTGAATTCATTTTCTATCTGTGTGCAGGCGGTTGGCACTCAGCATGAATTCGGGATTATTCTAATATTCTTCCCAAATATTTTTCGAAATGTCTGAAATACTCTGCATTACAGAAATAGAACAAATATCCATTCATTTTTCTTATGAAAGTGAATATGCATCAGTTAAATAAGCCTATGATAAAGACACACATATTTCAGAGTTTAGCATAATGACTGACTGCTGAATTATACTTGCAATTAAGGATAGTACCTCGCATAATTATTATTAAACCGGGTGTGTTCTCATATCATACATAAGCGATCACACAATGAGGAAAGCAGAGTTAACAAATTTATGTTGACGTATGAAAGAAGGAAGCCAGGAATAGAAGTCAAGAGCAGGCTTAAAAAGAAAATATATTTCGATTTCAGAAAAGAAGCGAAGGAGTGGAAAACATCTACAATAAACTAAGAGACCACAAGAAAAACGAAATAACTTAAATGCACTGAGAAGCGTCGAAGCCACCATTCTTTCTTGGGCAAACACTTTGGCTTGTTCAATTATAAATTCTTCTTCAGCAAACGTCATTAGTCTGGTTACTCCTCGTGTATTTGTTTCTTCCGCTGTTACTTCCTATTACTCCATTATTGCCTCTCCAACTTGTACACATATCTACTTTTGAGCCTTTTGTTTTTCTTCGGAGGTTTCATTCGTTTCTATGGATACAACAATTTCGCCGTATTCTTGTTTCATGGTAGAAATCTCTTATCCCCGGTTTTATTTTCCAGCTGATTTATCCAAAATGAATACCAGGTGCTGTAAGCTTGCATGTATGGCTGTTGTAATGGATAACGGCTCTGAATTGGAAATCGTAGAACCGAGTTCCAATTCCAATCTGATTCGTTTTATTAATCTTGCGCGCAAATGCCCTTGGGGAAGGTATGAATCCACCTCTTCTCCCCCAGCGATAGGTTAATTAGTAGAACTTGTATTAGTAAAAAAATATTATCTCTAAAAATTTCTTACAATCTGAAAATATTTTCTAGCTTTAGGTAACCTGAAAAAGGTTAATAAACCGTAAAGAACAAATCAATCTTCTGTTTCTTCTTTGTCAACAGACTTTCTGTCTCTCTTCCAAATCCTCCCGCCAGGCAAATCACCGATTGCTTTATAATACACATTACTCTTTTGCCACTTCTTCAACTTGTACAGACAGGCTTTTTTAATTATCTTTCTCATCCGGTAATGCTTAAACCCGTTTCGCCAAAGCAATTTCTAAAATAAAAAAAACTCACTACAATTTCTTCTTCATCTCGATCTTTTGTTTGTTCAGTAAGCCTGAGATGCGATTTTAAAATCTTTACATCACATGGACAGTTTTTCTTTCATGTTTTCGACAGTTATAAGCCAAGCTTCTTTGACGCCGAATGGTTTGGAATGTTGCCGTTTCGCCAATGTGACCCGGATTAGAATCTTACCAGGAGGTGACATCTTGATAATGTTGTCTTTGGCAGACGATTCCCGTATGCAGCAACGTTGACGAGCATCTGTAAACCAAACCATGAGTTGTCCAAAGTCGTGTTCGTAAAATTGGTTAGACGGAACTGTTCGGAAGCCCTCGATGGTTGTACGAAGTCACAAGCTATCGTGATTGAGGGTTTGAATTGTTGATCACGCCAGATTGTACGTCATCTCTCAGAAAATGTAACTAAAATCTGTTCAGCATATTTGCAGTATAAGTCACAGGTTGGCTCGGCAGATGTTGAAGAAACACAAATGGTCCATGGATTTCGTGATTAACGTATCCACCGTATTCTCAAGCGATATATCACGCTTATCCTTCCTAATTCCAACTGATAACCCTAGGTTTCCAAATCTTTCTCTTCGCATTCCCTTGTGGTTTTCACTTCCTTCATATACTAGAAGCCTGTAGGTCTTAGCGAGGACTATCCTTTTTCGAACATCGTGAACTGCCGCTACAGAATCCCAAAGAACAGTACCAAATAACAAAAACAACAGCACTTGCTAACTTTCAATATTAACTAAAGATAAAATGGATATCACATGTAACTCGAAGTGAAAATAATTATATAATCAAGATGTTCACTTTCTACATTTCCCCAAAGAAATGCTTATGAAAAAAGAAAAATAAAAGCCCCATCAATGCTGAATAGAGCGATAGTGAGTTTTCTTCTATTCTTTATAGCCCTTACTAATAGATCTTCTAGATTGGCGCCACAGAATCACAAACAAATAACAATACCATATAATAGAATCCATATCACTTGAGGACTTTCAACATCAGCAAAAACTAAAATGGATAGCACATGTAAGACAAAGAGAAAATAATGACGTAGATGTTCCACATTGCATCGAACAAAAGGTTAGGGGGAAAATCCCTATCAATATTGGAAAGAAAGATAACAATTTCTGCACTTGAGAAAACCA
Organism: Acanthosepion esculentum; assembly: GCA_964036315.1. Lineage (NCBI taxonomy): Eukaryota > Metazoa > Mollusca > Cephalopoda > Sepiida > Sepiidae > Acanthosepion > Acanthosepion esculentum. Next base: position 76,913,127 of record OZ038475.1, read on the forward strand.
TTTTCCTGAAAAACTGTTTTAACAGAAGGCTTTTAAATAAGTTTCAATCGGCAGTATAACTGGCTGCTTTGTCAATGAATACCGAATGTTCCCACATAAGGAAATGGTTAATATCAATATTACCATTAGGTAAGTCAGAATCCCTTCCTGTGAGCCTCATGGCTTCTCCGCCTTTTTTTTAACCCACGCTGGTGTGGGTTAGCATTACTCCCGTTCCATCCTGTCCACGTTGTCTTTTTTCCACCCAGTACACAATCCTTCTTCCAGTTGACAACACGCCAGTCAACTTAATGACAATGTTTGTTCATTCTTGTTTCTCTTTTCTTTTCTTTTGCTTCGGCTTTAAAGTATTTCGTCTTGCGAATTCGGTTAAAAAATCCTACCGGCATCGCCAATTAATATGTCGTGGCGTGTCCATTCTTAAGACTACACAGACATACGTCTTATGTGCACCGCGTGTCCAAGGCTAGGAAACCGAAAAGACAGAAGACAAATGCGCACAAATGAGGTTTGTGCTCGTGCGTATGTGGACTAAAAGGAGAAAAAAAACAATAACAAATAGTAAGCTCAAAAGACAATTATACGAACTGGAATTTATATACACGTGTTGGTGGGAAAATGTAGCATTTATCAAAGAAAAGAATGAAAAAGGTCATCTGTAGACAAAAGACCGCTGCTCGTTTTCTTTCTGTAAGAAAAAAAGACACTTATAAGTTTCCTTTTATCTAAATCTGTCAATTTGTCAACTTAACTACCCAACCAAACGAGCAAGCCATATATGATATAATGCACATTTTCCTGACAACGACTTTGATCGTTTTTTTTTCTTACCAAATCTCCAGCTCCTCCTGCTAATTGTTCTAGCGATTTGTCCTCCGCTCGCCGCACCACACTAAGGTCTTTTTGTTTTATTTCTAACTCTCGTCCTAATTTTGACCTTGGAAGGAATTGCAAACTATCAAACACGGGGCTACGCTCAAACTTACTACATTCGAACTAGTCAGTACCATTAGCATGCTTATGGTGAGTAGTTGTATACTAGTCGTATATATATCATAGTTAAATAATAATTTCTTGTTTTCTGGTTTGGTATTAAATTTGTCCACTCTTTGTTGTGCACAAGACAAGCTTCACCGGCGAAATGTCAGTTGTTTTTAATCATTTCATTACAAGCAAGGTGATAATGTAAGCACGCGAGGGAAGGTAAGAGAATGAGAAGACTTTAGTGAGGATAAGTGAGGTGAAAGGACAATAAAAAACGGGTTTCAAGAAAATAGAAAATCGCCATTGGCGTTGCATTTAAATTTTTGAAGATTGTAAGAAGCAAGAAATCGGAAGAGTTTGGTTTGGTTTGGTTTGGTTTAGTTTGTTTTACGGCATATCAACCTCAATGGGTTATTTAATGCCGACCACATTTTTATTGCTGGTAATATTTTTTTTTCAAAAATGTATTGCTGGTAATAATTATTTCTTCAAAAATTTATTGCTGGTAATAATTTTTTACAAAGTATTTCTGGTATTAAAACCTATTTTTACACTTTCATAGTGTTTTGACCCCAGTTTGGAGGTTAACTATTTACCCATAGCTGGGACCCTAACAGGTGCTACAACCCCGGGTCAGTGTGGACCTGGGAATACCAGCAATTAAGAGGTGGTTTCACACTCCTCAAAACCGTTTGAGCAGAGGCCTTGTCGTTGGACGTAGTTAATTGTCTTACCGAGGACGCAAATCGGAAAGGAGTTCTACAAGCGAGAAATGAAAGAAAAGAAACTGAAAATAGAATATGCCGGTTGAATCTAGCTACTTCAACAGTAAAACGGTGAGACCTAATTGCTAATCTAGTAGTACACTTAAATGCATGCAGTCCACCAACGAGGAAAGCTGGTTAGAACAAATGACATGAAAATATTTGTAGAAAAGACAGAATGCAATTACGTCACATCGGTGAGAAAGTGACCGAAGTTGAGATTCCAGGTGAGGGTCGTTTATATTACACGCCTTTCTTTGAATTTTGGCAAGAATCTCGAGATATATAGTAGAAGCAGAAGACCAAATATGGCAGCACTTTGGTTGAATTGTCTACTCCCACGCAACACAAATAACGCAAATTGTACACACTTGTTGAATCGGACCTAAATTAAACGCTAAAAACAAGTCTTTAAAATAGGGTCCATCTTTTGTGAATTGCAAATTTTCGTTTCTAAGAAAAAAGTTTTCTTAATTCCAAAACTTCCAATGATAAATACACAAGTATTCCAGGAATTTTTTTTTTTATTCCTCATCTCATATGCATCATGACACACTGGAAAGAAACAAAGAAGTTTCAGACTATGAATAACAAGTTTGATCTTGACTGGCTCTACAAAATATATCATACAAGTGATTTCATTTTAGCAAATTCATTGATGAGATCCAGCGAATTCCATCATCTTGTCGGAGGCCCTTCCAAAAAAGTCGAACGATGATTTTCACTGACATCATGTAACTCACTGGAAATTAACAATCAACAAAGGCCCCCTCTCAAAGAAATAATTTCCAGCTGTACACACAATATTCAAGTTCGGCTCAGCATTAATAAAAAAAAATATATTTTTCGTTCAATGGAAAGCTTTAAAAAGAAATTAAAGAACTCCATCTCTTCGTTCCACTTTTATGGAGGCCGATCTTTTAAAGGACACTTAACGGCATAATCATGCACAGAATGCCTCAGAAAGTACAAATGTCAACAGTCACACTGCTTCGTTCAAGCTTCCTAGCGCTCTCTTCACCATGATGATAATGTGTAACTTAATACAATCCAATATCAAAAGAAACCGACTTGATTAAACACTGATAATTGTAAGAAAGGACTTTTTTCATTTATACCTCCATTAGTACACTTCTCGTTACTATTTTCAAATCAACTAAAAGCTTGATTTAATTTTAAAGTAGCTAATTTCAGTTACTTTAATCCTACAGGTCGAATTCATACAAAAGAAAGTAATATTACCAAGTGAATTTTAACACTATTTTTGTCTTTATCTATTTAAATTCTAAAAAGCAAGTAATGTATGTGGGTAATTGTTGTGGTAGGATCCACCTAATCTGCATAGGTGACTACCAACTATATAAATAATGGTTGGTACCGGAAGACGAGGAAGAGGAATCATGAGATCCAACTAGAGACTCTGATCGACTGCGACTAGTCAACACATTCTCCAGGAACGTCTTCCCAGAAATATACAGAAATACTATATGTACTTATTGTGTACACTTTCTTGTTATAATACATTCTTGTTCTAAGTACATTTTGTGTTGCATTATTATTCCATGCAATAGGCGAGATTCAACAATGAGTCAAGTCTCAACAATAATAAAAACATATTATGTGTGATATGTCGATGTAATTTCATTTTTTGTTCCACTTTGCCATCCAACTAAAAATACACCAAATTTTCAACAAGACCTATTTCTCAAATTTATGGTACTTATTCCAATCACGCAAAAGCTAGTCACCTTTTTTCACTCAAAACCATCAGCTTAGTTAAAACTTGGTATACGTCCACCTAAAGAACAGAAGTATATGTTTTTAACCCCTGAAGAAATGGTTTAAGCAGTCAAAATTAAATGTCTTATATGCGTGGGGATGGTATCAAAAATCAGGCGACCATGTGTAGCAAAAAGAGAATAGAGATGACTTACGAGGGAATGCGGAAAAACATTTTTCAGCTTCTGAAGCCAATTGATATAATGTATACGCTGAAGTGAACATTTATTCTCAACGTGAATGGAACATAAAGTCGTTATATTTACATTACAGGACAGCCAAGATGAATTATAGCAGAATGGACAGTATGTAAAATGGAAACATCGAATTACATGAACAGAAAAAGCAAACACCATATTGAAAAGCATATGCTGTTTCATAACCTTGACTGCCGTGTATAGAGAAGATATTAATGCTACCTATTTTATAATGTTTGTCCACGAGGCTAGAAGTTGATGTTGGACGGTAGAATTTGGAACCCTCTTCCATAGGTTATTTTGGGTTTTTGGGGGTTTTTTTTTATTTGTTACAGCGACAATTTGCAGAACTATTGTCTATCATGAAATAATGATTTTTTGATTCATTTTCTACGGCTTATAGACCTATTGCAGGTTAATTATAGCCAGAAAATATTTTTAGATTGAATCAATGATTTAGTGATACAAGTCTTACTAATTAATCCATAGCTGGGGAGAAGAGGTGGATTCACACCTTTTCCAGTGGTATTTGCGCCTAAGTGAATATAACGAACACAACTGAAAGTGGAACTTGGCTCTCCGATTAGCAATTCCGAACCGTTATCCATTACACCACCCACATGTCCAAGCTTAGAGAACCTAGTATTCCGAAGCGGTCAGCTATCTCGGTACTGACCAGGCTCGACGTTGCTTAACTTCGGTGATCGTACGGCAACCGGTGTTTCAACGAACATGAAAGTACATCCGAAACGGAAATATATCGTTGATTTCCTTCGCACGGAAAAAATGCGCCCTACAATATTAATCTTCTATTCCTGATGACAAAACCGTGACTGTGAACACAATGAGATCGTGGATAATGTATTTCAGCGCTAACTACAGCGATATAGGTGACGAGCCACGTTCGACGTTGGCCTGCACAAGATCTTATTCATCGGATGATAACTAATGGAAAAAACAGTGTTTAGTAACCGAACGCTGTTTCTATCCAATGGTTTTGTGTTCCTTGTCTCTCCTTGACGTTGATTGTTTCCTTTTGGTTTTTGTTTAGTTTTGTGCTGTTTTTTGTTTTTGGGTGGAAACATTATATTTGGAGCATTTCTCATACCTCCAAACAAGATTAGAAAATACTATTCCAGCAATTTTGAATTTAAAAAATGTTAATTTGCAACTGTGTGAGTTTAGGGAATCGATTTCCGTACACTGGCGTACTAAAAGCCAAGAGAATTCAATCTAGTATTCTGTAGGACACACTCAAGCAACTCGATGAGGTATCGATTCCAAAAGTGTTCTGAAAACCTCTGGAGTGATGGTGATCCATTATGTTTCGATAGCTGCCAATAGCTCCTTAATACTTGTAGCTGCAAGAGCATGTGTGTTAATAGATATCCTCACCATATTCTCTAAATGCTCGACTGTGCTCATGTTGGACGAATTTGATAGCCACACTATTCATCTGATGTCAACAGAATATTCCTCAAACTAATTATGGTCACCTTGGACTGAATGAAACGATGCATAATCCCACTGGAATAACCAAAGATTTGGGAGACAAACAGAATCCATAAATGGGTACAAATGTTTACAAATAAGAGTTACATATTGGTTACAAGCCAATGTCGTGTCGCTAAACCACCGGACTCAAATTATGCCACGTGAACAAACTCAACACCATTATGGAACAACTACCATCCTGCGTAGCTGAGTTCGTAACATTAATAAGTATGAATCCATACCTTCTCCCTGCAACTATGGGTTGAGTAGCAGGACAGACTGAGTCAACAAGCGACATGCGTTCCTTTAACAACAGTTCTCCCGCTGCCTCTTAGAACCCAAGATGCCACGTCTGTCCCTCTCCTCTAATAAAAATAAGAAAAAGTTTTTTAGTTAATACCATCAATGTAGTAGCGTGCGAAACGCCACACAACATGTGGCCTGGTTTTCAGGCACGTTCCAACGGATATGATCAAGATGTCACTTCCTTGAACAATTGACCGTGGCGAGACTCAAACACAGGCTTCATTTTCGAAAACACTCGACTATACGTTCATTTATACATCTTGTTCTTTTAAGTACAATTACAATTAAAATACTGCACAAATGAAACACGCAGGATATAAATTATACGTTTTAAACTCAGACAATTATATACAAAGGTGTTCTCAATACTTCTAGGTCCGACCTACTTACCCAAATCAATATTTCAATGACCTAACATTTGAAGTTCGTCGGACCGTTAATTTTTCAGCACCTCCGTTCAGAAAATATATCAGATTTTATGTTTTTTTAATGTTTCCCCAATAAAATCAATATTAGCCAACTGCTAATGTAACATTTTCATGATATTCTTACATGTACAAAATAAATATACAATGTGGATTTCAACTTACAATATTTGATTTTTTTTTTATTATAAATGTTTGCAAGATCTTATTTCGCGTTGTGATACACAGATGTTGTTGCAAACTATTTACATACATTTATACTCGCCATGTTTCACGGTGATGATGGTTTGTTCCTGTAAAATAATAAAGCCCGCCATTCACAATATTGGTTCCAGGAACATAAGGTTGACTCGTTAGATATTACATAGGTTTGCGCGTTCACCGGATTTAAAGCCATTGACCATGTACGGCACATGGTGCCCTCCTCACTAAAAAAAGGTCCACAAACGTGCATGGATATTTATAACCACCCAACGACACCAACACGCCTTTCCACGTCAAGTAACTGCGTCTTCTCAGACGAAGGTAACTGTCTCTAATTTCCTGGTGGAAGAGGAAATTTGAAGCAATAGTGGTTCAACAGCAGGATACTGAGAATAACATGGACAGAGGATATAATCAACGAGGAAGTTCTTTTTTTATCATTTCATCCCAAGCAAAGCAGTAAAGCTACTAACACACAATAAGTTGGTGAGTGTTAAAGAATAAGAAAAGATAAGAGAAACATTATTAAAGAGTGAGAACAAGAAAAGAGTAATCAGGAAAACTGTAGGAAACGATTGACATTGCATTTAAATCTTTGAAGATCAAAATTGGCTGAAAAGCCTGGAGCCGAAAAACAGTTCCACAAGCGAGAAGTGCGAGAATAGAAATTCTTAGCACGGAACTTATGGTTACATATAGCCAATTCAATTGACGATCATGGCTCTCCACAATCTCCTATCCTTTGCAGATACTAATAATTTTTTTTATCTCTCCTCAACCATACTCCGCTATCCATTTACCCAAGCGCGCTATCTAGGTTATGCTTTTTTTCCTCTGTTCCTCTTGCCGTCAATCTATCCTGTGAGTATCAGATTTTCCAAGCCCTCTTTCTTCATTATTTTCCCTAGAAAATTCAACTTTCTCTTCCTGGTGTTAAGTATAAGTGCCCTTTTTGTTTCCATTTTCTCTAAAACTCCGTCGTTGTTCACATGTTCGACATCCTTCTGTAGAACCACATTTCTGTTGCTTTAAAGCCTGTTCTTCATCTGTGCAGAGATTGTGCCGTATGCACTACAATATACGAGGACTGATATTACGTAAGCATTCAGTACCTTTGTTACTAACGAAATTTTCCTGTGTCTTAATACTTTGCTTAGCTTTTGGAAACGGTCTTTGAAAATTAAATAAACCTTGAATGAAGAAGACAAACATACTGTGCAAATATTGTTAAACATTATTAAACTTTTCTTTTTCTTTCCTTCAATCGACCTCTTTTCTAAGTGGTGTAATAATAATAATAATAATAATAATAATCACGTTTAATCTAAAAGCCATTTCCTTTTTACACTGGCTTTCTTTTTTCATGATCATATACATTCTTTTTCTATATCCTGTTACTGTTGTTTCACGCCTATAATAACATTCTATCACAGTTCTGTTTACTTCTTGAGACCACTTTGTTCTCCTCATTGTAGCATTAGTAGGATGACGACCGATCCCATCCTGTTTTGCACTGGCACATCTGCCGGGTGAAATACCCTTGCCACTGGTTCTAGTATCATTCACGGCGTTATTTTCAGTATTTTCATTAGATATTTCATTCATAATATGAATATTAGTGAATTTAAGGTTGCAATACTACAATTACCTTTATCGAGACCCCATCTCTAGGAGGGCCGCGAGTAAAGGCTAAAGAGCTCCCCCTGCCCGTGAGACTCGCCGTTTTTATCTTTGTTATGTGTTGGATTTCATTGACACACTTACGTAGTGCAAAAGTTGGCTTTGAATTTGTTAATGATCAACCCCTTACTGCTCCTGGACGACGAGATGCTCGTATGCCACGAGTAAAAAGGCTTTAGATTCTTTGATTTAGACGGTTCAGATGTGTTCAGCCAGGATATTCGGATTTAATTTGGCATTGACAAATGTGCCACTCTAAGTATCAAGAGAGAAAATATAGATGAGATCAAGGGAATACAATTACCGGATGGAGAAGTCAGGAAATCTTTCAAAGCGGGAGAAAACTATAAATATCGTGGCATTCTACAGACCAAAGAAGTGAAACGCGCTGAAATGAAAGAAAAACTTAAAAGAGAGTATTTCACACGTGTAAGGAAGATTCTTGAAACAAAGCTAAATGACAGAACTATCAGGAATTAAGACTTTTGGTCAACTGTTTGCTACGCTATTCTGCAGCATTTTAGATTGAAATGATACAGAATTAGAGTAGAAGGATATTTTAAAATAAGCACGTAATTTAATGAATATGTATAAGGCCATGATTCCACATAGTGATGTCAAAAGATTCTATATTCCAATAAAATGGGGAGGCAGAGGTTTAATGCGTGTTGCAGAAGTTGTGTCATTGGCTATTCTGGGACTTGATAATTATGTTATGATTTCTCATGTATTGCTTATGACAGCTGCACGTAGAGTGGATGGGGATCTAGAAACGCGATATTTTGTGCCAGTGACTATAACAAAGAAGTATTGTAAGAAGATGTAGTATGACAAGTTACAAAGAAAAGAAGCTTCACAGTCAGCTTTTTCAGCAGAGACTGAAACAATGTGCTGAACCTAGGAGTTGGCTTTGGGTAAACGATGATTTTTCTAAAGAGAGAAACGGAGTCGCTATTATTTGCAGCACATGAGCAGGCTATCAGAATGAATGTAATCAAGGCCAGGATAGACAGGTCTCAAGAAGAAAGCAAATGTAGGATGTGTGGGCAAACTGATGAGACAATTAATCGCATACTCGCTGAATGTCCCAAGCTGGCATAGAAGGAGTATAAATGACGATATCATTGGATTAGAAGGAGAATTCACTGGAAAGGATGCCGTAAGTTTCGCTTATGAGTAAAAGAGAAGTGTGTGAACATCAGCCTGAGACAAAGGTAAAAATGACAGTCAAATGATATTATGGGATTTATCTGTCCAGATAATGTCATTGAACCACGTAAATCCAACTTTATTGTTATAGGTAAGGAAAATAGCAAGTGTCTAATTATTGACTTTGTTGTTCAGTATGATACAAGAAATGACTAAAAAAACAGAAAAGTTAGAAAAATATCAGGCTCTCCTTAGGGAGCTGGAGTGGCTAACGAACATAAATGAAAGAACTAATTTCTTTAGTAATGGCTTTGCTTGGTAGAACACCTAGAAAACTAAAATAACGCATAGGGAAAATTGGAATTGAGATCTAGATTGTAGATCCCGAGAAAACTGCCATCGTCTACTCTGCGAGGATCCTTCGAAATTTTTAGAGTTGTGAGAAGTCTTGTTGACACTATGTCTCAAGAACAGAATATCTATTGACTACACCAACATAATAATCACCATTGGTAGTTACATTCTAATTGTATTTTACTTGAATTTTAATTACAATAACAATTATAACATCATATTCAGATTTAAAGAATAATTTATAGAAGAAAAAAAATAAACATACTAAAGTTGCAACGCCCTAATAGATAAGGAACACTTCAAAAGATGCACGCTATTTCAAAATCCCAGATATTATTTAAGATTCCGCAAAAACAGCTATGCACAATTTTTTTAAATGAGATGACGACGATAAGCTGAAAGGATCTTAACCTGAATAAAAAAAATATCTATTTAATTATTTAGTCATGTTTTGGAGAAAAGATCAGGCATGGAACTTTCGCGCAGTTCCTGTAGAAATAAGTTATACATAGATTCTCAAAGTATTTCCTTGCCTGAAATAATTTTATTTTCATACTGGGCAAAAACTGCCTGCAAAAGTAGGATTATAATTTTCTAAAAGTCATCTGTGATTTTATTACTATGTCTCGCGAGTAGTAGTGATAACATCCCGCATAAATAATACCAAGAAATGAGTATTGATGCATGAATTTCTTTTACTAAATCTCACCAATACAAAGCTCAAGAGACATAAGCAAGAAGCATAGTCAAAAAATGGTAAGGATGAATGTGGTGTGAAGAGAAGTTAGTAAGACTTGAGGATAGATAACGATTGACACTTGACTTGAAGAGGTCAGGATTAAGGTGTTCAGGGAAGCACCCATGCAAGAGTCTATCCTGCAAAGTGGTAGTTTTGGGGAGAAAAATGTCTGAGTGGAACTTTCTTCTTACATTTGAAACAAGGGGGAAATGAGGGTGATTCGACTTCAAGTGTCCTAGCAGTAAAGCCTGAACTAGCGGAACTTGAGAGCGGAGGTCATCAGAACATTTGCCATGGAAATAGCGATAGAGTAGTAATATGCTTGCAACGTTACGTCTGTGGAAAAGAGTTTTGATGATTGTACAATAAGTGTTCCCCTTACAAGACAGCATAAATGATTTTGTACCCTACCAAGGCTAGGATGTGAGGATTCAGCAGATTTGAAGCAAATATGGAAGCAATACTCTATCTTTGGTCTAATATGACTTTTGCAAAGATTACATTGCTTTCCTTGTATTAGTTAATGAATTGGCGACCATTGTGAAAGCAACTAACATGAAAACGAAAGCTTTGAGGAGGGTCTTCAACATGCGCGACATAACTTGTTATTATTAGCACAACCTTTCAGCCAATCCATTCTTTTATCCGGACAAACATTAGTTATACGAAGACGAGAGTTAGTTATAAGGAAAATGCTGGGAAATAAATACGTTAATTTTAATAATTGCTCAAACAATTATGTTTCTATATAGGGATTTGAGCTTGCATTGAAAGATATATTGAAGGCAAAATCGGGGAATAGGAAGCAGCTTACATAACGAACTTGTGTAAATGGATGGTACAAATAAGACTGGTAGGGATGGTGAAAAGACAAGCCTTACGAAGAGCGACAAAGAATAGGAAGTTGTAGAAAGCAAATGACGGCCCACGTCGCTAAGGGACACGAGAAAAATGAGTTAGTATGTATGTATTTATATTTTATAAGTAACATACATGAAAGTAAGCATTTATTTTATGATGTCCATTATTCGAGACACCATCTGCATCTTTAAGTAAAACTTCCTTAGGAAAAGGAATTCGGACAGTTACGGGAAACGTTACTCTTACAACATAATAGACGAATATCCGGTATTAATATATTATTATTACAACTGATACAGATGCTTCTTCTTCTTCTTTTTCTTCTTCTTCTTCTTCTTCTTCTTCTTCTGTTTCCTCCCCCTCTTCTTCCGCCTCCTCGCCCTCTTCCACCTCCTCCTCCGCTTCTTCTTCTTTCACCTCCTACTCCACATCCTCATCCTTTTCTTCTGCTTCCTCCTCCTCTTCTTCTTCCGCCTTCCCCCCTCTTTCTTCTTCCCACACTCCTCCTCCGCTTCATCTCATTCTTGCTTTCAATCTGACCTGTGACTATCACTATGTTGAAATTCCAAATGTCTCTTCTTGATGGGAGTATAAATGTCCTTTCTGTTTCCATTTTCTCTAAAACTTTGCCGTTGCTGACATGTTCAGTCCATATTATTCACAGTATCCTTCTGTATAACCGTATTTCTGTCGCTTCAAAATTCTTCTTCATCTGTGAGGAGATTGCCCAGCATTCACTGCCATATAGGAGGACTGGTATTATTACGTAGCAGTTCAGTAAACTTTTCTTTATTTCTAACGAAGTTTTTTTCTGTTTACATTTGAACCTTTATTGGAAAGAATTCTAAAAACAAAGACAATTTTAAATAAACTTTTTATTAATCATATATATGTTATCAGCATTTTTGGCATTAATATAATATTAGCATTAATATATATATATATATATATATATATATATATATATGCGCTGTTTTCTTCTGTCCCTTTTGGTTTTGGTATGTCTTGTGAGTGTCAAATTTTGTAAGACTTTTGTAAGACTTCTTTCATCATTATGTGCTTTAGAAATTTCAACTGTTTCTGACTTTAAGTATCCCTTTTTGCTTCCATTTTTCCTAAAACTTCGTCGTCGCTCACATATTAAGTGCATGGTAGACCCCCCACCGAACCGATGCTTCTGTAGAATCACATTCCTCTTTCCTAAAGTCTCCTCTTCATTTGTCACGAAATTTTCCAGCATTCACTGCCATACTGAAGGATTGATATGCTGCGGATCTGAATCAACCCACAACAAAGAAAAACGCGAAAGGTTTTTAAATATAAAAATATATTTTCGTGTTTTTACAACTAATTTTTTTTAGCGTGTATGAATTCTTGCATTTCTTGTTTGTAGCTGTTTTTTTAAAATGAAAAGAAATTTGATTTCTTCGCGTGTATGTGTGAGAAAAAATAGGCAAGGGAGAAAGTGAGGAGGAAAGTGTAAGTGTTACATAGCTTGATGAAGAAGAGTGTAAGTGTCTCGTAGCTTGGTGAGGAAGAGTGTAAGTGTCTCGTAGCTTGGTGAGGAAGACGGGTAAATGAGCAAGGGAATCTCATTTAAGTCGAGCCGTCGTGAACTGTTGCGTATGTTGCCGTCTCTTCTCCTTACTGGCTTGTCTGTTCTAGAAACTTTTCTTATATACTCTTCAAAGGGATCACAAAACATGCTTTTTTTTATCGCCGGCGGGAACGAGACCCATTGGTTGAAAAATGTTTAATATTTATTTTCAAGGGATTAATTTATTAACTGGAAGGATGGGTGAATCCTCAACCTCATAAACCCTATTTTTGTCTTTTGGTGTTTGACTGTCATGCTGTTTATTTCCGTCTTCGCTCCACAGATATTACATAATAATTCAGAACTTGTTTCTTTCTTTCTAATTAAATTTTCCAGTTTCTTAAGTTTTTAGCTATCCCAATGTGCCTTCGAATTTCCGCGTCGCATTTTCTGTCATCTGTTAAAACACTGCCCAGATATTTAAATTTTGGTACTTGCTTGATTTTGATTTGTAATTCGCGTGTTAGGCGTTTCGTTTTGCTGCCAACCATACATTCTCTCTTCTTACAATTAATGTTTAGTCTTTTCTTCTCGCTTTCTTTTACTACATTCGGTAGGGGTTCCTGGTGTTTCCTTTAATTTTCTATTATACTCCTTCTCTTCTCAGCTTTTCTCCATTCAATTTTTTTTGTATTTTTTTAATATATTCATTTCTATCTCTCTTTTGCTCACATTAACACTTTTCTTTTTTTTCGGTATTTTTTATTTTATTTTTCAATGATATTTAAATTTTTCTTTTTCCTTCATTTTCTTTACGCTACCCCCTCTCTTCATTTCTTTCTTTCTTTCCCTTCTTTCTTTTACGAGTTTTCATTTCCCGCTTTTTTGTTGTTTGTTTGTCATAGCGTGAATCGTCCATATTTTCATCTTTATTTATGTGTTTCTTTTCTTGTGCTTTCAGGCAGTTACTGAAAGGCGAAATATTCTGACAGACCACATTCTCTCTCCTTGTTATCGAACCAACCCCTACAGACACGCAGATATTGTTCGCGGACTCTGCCTATATATAGATGAGGACACACGGACACGAGACAGCAAAAAAATGTCATCGCAAAACTCACAAAGGATTTACAATCAACAACTGACTAAATCCTTAAAGCAGAAATATTACGTACTAAAAATCAACAGCTGGCGCGACTTTCTTAACGTCACCGCATTTTCTTCTTTATTTGCAATGGATTTTCTACCACTGCCTCACATTGGCATTATAACTATTTTTGGTACCTATATGCATGTATTTTAAAAGTTATCCATGTTATTCCCTATTTTCCTGGACTCCCCTTCCCGTTTCTAATTAAAAAATTATTTTACATATTTAATATCTTTTTCAGAAATATACTCTTCCAAAATTGAAAGAATTATAAGTATCATTTTTTTAAAATCTGGACTTTCCTACGCTTTAAAAATAAAAAATAACAAAAACAGCAACAAGCGTAGTAGTAGTAGTAGTAATAATAATAATAATAATAATAATAATAATAATAATAATAATAATAATAATAATAATATAAGGGGTAGTTACACTTAGTAATAATAATATTAATAAACTTTACAATAACGCGACGGCGGTGTTTGTTGCTAATCAAAAATGCGTTTATCTACTTAAAGAAAAAGTTGAGATAGTCGGAATGATTTTTTAGGTCTGTCTCCAACCAATAGCGCTCCCGCCTGGAAAAATCATATTAACTCAATTTACGCACCAAGAATTTCAGTCTGTTTAAAGAAAGTGACGAAAGAGCAGCTGGTTAGTCGGAATCAATTTTTTTTTTTTAATTCGTTTGCATTCTTCCATTTATGTTTTATCTCTTGTGATTATTATTATTTCTTTGAAAAGAAGACTACTTGTCTTCCTAGTTGGTTTTCTTTAAATTTTCCAAACTACAGACATCTTCTTCCGCTTTGTTTCAAAAGTAAGTGCTTATCCAATATGTCTGTCAGTCTCTCTTTCTCTTTCTCTCCCTCCCTCTTTCTCTCTCTCTCTACATCTATTATATATGTATATAACTATCTGCTATATAGATAGATAGATAGATAGATAGATAGATAGATAGATAGATAGATAGATAGATAGATGTTAAACAAATAATAACAATTTGCCCATGAAAATATGATAGGATCAGCGGGAATGGACATTACATAAGAAACATTTTCGCTGAGTATAGAGAAATGTAAATAAAAAAAATAACTCAAAATAAAACAATTTCTGCATTTAATACTTATAGAATATTAAAAAAACATCATGAAAGTTTGAACCGAAAAGAAAAATAAACTATATTTAAATATATAAACATATCATATACATAAATACTCCGTACATGTATATATACATACATGCATGCAAATAATAAAATGAAATAATCGCATATAGATAACTATTTCAAGAAATAATATATAGACACACACACACATTCATACATATACACACACATACACACATACATACATACATACATACATACACACAAATATATATATATATATATATATATATATATATATATATGTATGTATGTATGTATGTATGTATGTATGTATGTAATGGAAGTTCTTTAAACACGCCTTGCATAATCAATACCTAAAAAAAGGTAAAATAGAAAATATATAGTTACATTTTTGTGCCATTCAATGTCACGCTTTTCATATTTTCTTAAATCTATTTTTCAACAATCATTCCTGTTTAGGTTTTTGTTGTTGTCGGTTTTGTGATGCCGAATCTGAGAACTAATTTTTGATAAAAGCGTGTTTTCATTTTCAAATGCAGCGCATTGTTTTTCATCTCGCAGAATCAAGAAAAATACATTATTTTGCCAAAAAAAAAATAATATCTAACAGAAAGAGATGTTTAATAAAAATTCACAGATTTACCAAGAAATCTTTTAATGAATAAATTATTTTAAAATTAATTCAAATACAATTTAATAAATTAACTAAGTGAAGGATTTTATTACTGTAATAAAAATTTAAATAATGTAAAAAATGGTTTTTATTCGCATATTTGTGTATCCGTTTACAGAATTAAAAATATAATGAAAATGTAATTTTTAAAATTTCTTTAAAAAAAAGAAAACAGTTACATGAAGTTGTAAATAATTTCTTTAAAGTTCCAATACAGCTAATATTTAAAGTGTCAACAGTGATAATATTTGAAGTTTCAATAGAGCTAATATTTAGAATCTCAATAAAGTTAATATTTAAAGTCACTATACAGCTACTATTTAAACATCAATAGAGCTAAAATTTCAAGTTTCGACACAGCTAATATACAGTTAATATATTCTTGAAGTTAATATTTTTTCTAAACATTTTATTTTTTGTATTTTGTATTACGTTTAGCAGGAGAAGGCATATTTTATTCACTCGGATATATTTATATGTGTATGTATGCATATACATTATTATGCTTACATATCTTTAATCAATCAGGAAATTTGTATTACATGTTTTTAGTTTAAAAAGATGAAAGTTTATTTTAATTTTTAGCGCATTAAGTTTTCTAATCGGTGATTTTCACAGAGAAATCCTTTTTTTTTTACTTTCTAGTGAAAGTACATTTAAGTTAGCTTAAAACAAACAAGATAAAAATAAACATATTTATTTAAGGAGAACTAAAAAAATAATTTTAATATCTCCTCACAGTCTTTCTCTCGCCAACCCTAATCCTTTTCCCAAATCTTTTTTTTCTAACTCATGTTTTCATTTTGAACATAAAATATTATCATTTTTTTTTTCTTTGGATTTTTCTCTCTCTTCTTTTCTGCGTGTTCCAGCAGATAAAAAAGGTAAAATAAAAAAAATAAAAGAAATTTGATTTTGTTGAACTTAATAAAGGACCAAGAAAATAAACAACACGCGCCACAAAAACAACGAGAATAACAAAAGAAAACACACGCGAAACTAGAAAAAAAAGTTGTCAAAATAACTTCCAATCTTAATTGTTTTCTCCTTTTTAATTAAAATTTCTCACATCTTTTTTTTTTTTTTTTTGACCTTCTGTTTTCCCACTGAAAAGTGACATATGCGTGTGCATCAGTGAAGGCCATCATCTCACAACGGACTTGACCACGTGAATGTCTCAGCGTCTGTAGGTGGAGTAGTAGTAGTAGGAGGAGAAGGAAAAGGCGCTAGAACCATATTATCGATCCTCCACCCAAACCCACTAAGCGTGACAATCTGCAGAATAGAAATTAACAATGTCGGTAGTGATGGTAGAACCAGCCAATGAGAATACGAGAATCGATTCGAAGGAGCAGTTACTTCGAGAAAATACAGCAAGCAAACGCACCGTTACTCCGAAGGATGACTACTCTTCTGTGGAGAAAGTGGAAAAAGATGACATGGAAAAGGGAGGCGGTCGCGATTGTCATAAGCTCTCCCTTGATTCTACCGACTGCAGCGACGGACGTATCAACAGGGCCTACACATCTCCAGACATAGAATTGCAGAGCTATACACACGGCAATCGAGGAACTTCGCCGTTTCTGCATCTGCATCACATCAGTTCCAACACTAGCAACACTTCAAATAACTCTGCTAACAAAACTAGCAGTATAGTCAGTGCGGCCGCTGTGTCTTCGCCTTCCAAACCGCTAGTGGTCTCAGTAAAACCGACACACAGTGGTAGTCATTTGAAACCAGTGCCTCCACCTCCGGGAGCCAGGAGTTCAGGCCATGTTTCTAAACCACCACTCTGTCCCCAATCGGTTCCTTACCAATTTTCGCAGTATCTTACATCGCGAAAACCTTTTCGGCAACAACAACCGGATCAGTTCTACCCTTTCCAATATTATTTTTCGCACAACTTTATAACTGGACGTACCAACACAGGCCCTTTATTAAGTACCCCTGTCCCAGCTGCTTACACACCCTTAAAACCTTTTATTTCAACTTGTAGCATTACGGCTATCGCTCATGATTTACCGAGTGCCACTGCCGCTAAGGTCGGCAACGTCGACTCTACGTCATCATCATCATCCTCAACAACAAGATCTGCGACAACAAACACAAACAACTCAGGTGTTAACACTTCCTCGACCAGCAGTGGCAACAGTCCTCTTGGCGACAGCGGCATATCGCTTTCACTCAGCACTACGGTTAACAGCTCAAGTGGCATCACTACAGGCCGTCCTTTCGGTATTACGAGTAGCACCAGTGTTAGTCCCACGTGCAGGTCGACACTTTCAGCAGCTGCCTCTTCCAGCGGTGGCACAGGCCCGGCGGCCTCTATCGCCGGTCTTGTTAGTACCACCACGCTGGCGACCCGCGCATTTAGTGGTGCGCCTGCTGCCAACACAGCGAACAACAAACAACAGCAGCAGCAGTTTAGCACCAGCTACACAACACCCACCTCATCAACTTCTTCATCCTCTTCATCCTCCACCTCCACCCCTCAACCTGCTTCGACTTCCTCCTCCGCCTCCTCACCGCCAGCACTATCTCCATCCGTAGTAGATAAAAATACCCAGCTTCCGCACTTAAGCATGTTGAAGAACATTCCCCACACTAGACTTCATCCAGATAGGTCGCCTCAGGCGGAGGATGAATGCCCAAGCCAAAACGAAGGGGGAGGACAGAGGGAAGAGAGTAAACCCAAGGCGAAGGATTTTCTATCGGATATCGGCGCCGATTACATGCGAGTCAATGGGGCGATCGGCACTTTTAAACAACTACAAAAACCAACCTCAATGCAATCTCTCCCGACCTCATCGAAAATGAGCTACACCTCCGAGGATGTCGGCGTAGCTTTGGTCGGAGGTAGCGATTACCCCAGGTACGTTGATGACAAACCTCATAAACAACGTCAAAAGCCCAACGTCGGATACAGGCTGGGCAAAAGAAAAGCCCTGTATGAGAGGAGAAAACGTATCTCGGACTACTGCCTTGTTTTTGGCATGTTCGGTATTGCTGTTATGGTTTTGGAAACTGAACTCACGATGGCTAAAGTTTACGAAAAGGTAAATCATTTTCATGCTTGCTAATCTTTTTAAGAAAAGACTTTTGTTTCTTTCGTCTTCATTTGTAACTTTTACCCTCACCTTGCAAAAAAAAAAAAAGAAATGGAAAAAACGAGTATTTCTATTCAACATTTAATGTTTTTATTTTGTTGATATATGAGATTCTCGGTAGAATTAAAAGTCTTTAAAAGTTTAGAAACTTTTCCAAACTTTTAAAAAATACTCAGAAAAGTTATGTTTTAATAATATAAATGGTCATACTTTTTCTCTTGAAAAAAAAAGGATCGCAAAACAAAGCAAATTGAATTTTAATAGCTCAGTGTTACTTTTCGCGCACTGTAAATTTATATAGCAATAGTTTATGTCTGACAGTAGTATTATACGTGGTAGTGATGGTGACTGAAGAAGCGGTGGTTCGTCATAGTAAATGTAGCAGCAGCAGTAGTAGTAGTGATTGCAATCATAGTCAACAAAGGTAGCAGTAGCAATAGCGGCAGTGCAAATAAAACTTGTAAAAATTGAAAGTGTCTGGAAACTATCGCTCACAAAATGTTTTGTTCTCGCCATTTTTATTCAACAATTGTTTATCTAAATATTTGTTATCTCATCATTTATATAGTCACTGTCACGGTGTGTCAATCATATAGTCAGTTTTATTTATACCAATTAGTCGCCTCAACTTACGCTGCAAAGTTTTGTACAAACACACATGAAGAAAATAACACACATGCTTAGTGTTTGTAAAAAACTTTAAATTGTCATTTCAAAAATGCACCTTTTTCATTACTCTTTCTACCTTTTCTCTCTCTCACTCTCTTTCTCTCTCTCTCTCTTTTCTCTCTCTAGCGCGCGTGTTCCCTACTGCCTCTTACGCTCGAACTTTGGAATCCAGATTTCCGTTCAATGAGTTATTTATTTAAATTTAAGTTAGGCTCGTGTTCATAATAAATTAAACCCTCGTCCATAATGTTATCCTCTATATATTTGTTTCATATTAAAAAATAATTTATTATTCTTTAGTGGCATCAGTCTCATAGACTCTTCGCTTCAATAGAATTGTTTCCGTTTTGGTGGTTTATTTAGTTTGTTAACTACTTTCTTTTTCGGAAAAGGACTTTTGGGAGGTAAAGAATTAGAGACACTTTCAGCTTGGCTAACATGATTCTCATAATATCACACACGAATAAACCAAGGTATACGTTACAATTTCGTTTCTTTGTTGTTTAATGTCAATATGTTGACAGTTAATTTCATTCGTACGCTCATTTTTAAGACTTAAATTTAATTATTGACCCCCGCCATTTGTTTTTCGTCGATAAGAATAAATTTATTTAAGATGGTGATTTAAATATATATATATATATATATATATATATATATATATATATATATATATAAACAGCACATAAAGATTAGAGGATCATTTTGTTTTGAAATTAAAAGTCAAGGAGAAATAGCTGAATGCGCAAGAGGGTTTTTCTTTCTTTCTCATCTAACTTGTCGAGCATTTATCTTTTTCTTCATACTTGTCGATGTATATACAGATATATCGACAGTCGTGAAGAATATATATATATATATGTGTGTGTGTGTGTGTGTGTGTGTGTGTGTGCGTGTGTGTGTGTAGATATATATATATATATATATATATATATATATATATATATATATATATAGGGTCCAAATAGCATAAGTATCTCATTTGATTTCTGAGGAAAGACCTAGGTGGTCTGAAATATTAAATAAATAAATATATACAAAAACACAGAAATAAATACTTTCATAAAAAAAACATCCAATTTTGTTTCATTTATTTTATCCAGATATTATATATATATATATATATATATATATATATAATTGAAATTGAAAAAATATGGCACCTTAAACATACTGTTTTATATATTAATGGCACTGTTTTTTCTGTTATTTTACTTCACAAGTGAATATCATCAGTTGAAAGAAAAATATAAACAATATTCATGTTCTTCTCATGGCTCTCCACAACTTCCTGTCTTTTGTTACTCCAATTAACACTCTTTTATCATTCGTCTTTGTTCTTGTTCTACTATCCATTCGCATAAACTCGTAATGCTAAGAGTCTTTTATCACCTAGTGTATATTGTCTTTTGTTGTCGATATATACAAATATTTAAATAATAATAATAATAATAATAATAATAAATTATATGATGAAATGTGTGTTATCGAGGTGAAGAAAATATAAACAATGTATACGTCAAAGTGTCACTTAACTGAATTTGTATAGACAGAATGCTTGTATTTATTACCTTTCATCACTCAGGCGCTCGGATAAGGGTCCATTATACTAAACAAAAGGTAAAAGAAGATAATAATAATAATAATAATAATAATAATAATAATAATAATAATAATAAAATTGCACTGTGTGCAACTGCTCAACTATTCTGGGGAGTATAATCAATGTAAAGAAAATGTAAACACTGTACATGTTAAGTAACACTTAACATCAGAATTTGTGCAAAAAGAATGCATATATTTCCTCTCCTAGGTTTCGAGTAATGACCCGGTAAGTGATTGTACTGGACAGAACGCAGAAGAAAATAATAATGCTAATAATAATAGATTACACTGTGTGGAACTACTCATCTAGTCAATGTAAAAAAAAATAATTAAACACTGTAGATGCTGAGTATCACTTAACATCAGAATCTGCGCAAAGAGAACGCGCATATTTAATACCTTCCCTTATCTAGTGTCTCGGTGAAGGATTATATTAAACAGAAAGCAAAAAGATATTTTTTTAATTATACGCCCTTTGCAAAGAAATAAAGCCACTAAGATGCAAGGGGTTACCGAGTGTGAGAGAATATGAGAAAAGAAAAGAAAACATTATTAAGAAGAGAGAACACTAACACAGCAGGGATTAAGAAGACAAAAATTAACAATCGATGATGCATTTAAATTTTTGAACATCAAAATTGACCGAAAAATAATAATAATTATTATTATTGTTGTTGTTGTTTTTGTTTTTGTTATAGTGATGCACATAGAAAATGTTGATTATTTATCAGACTACTGCTTGAAAGAATATATGAATAAATGAATAGATAAATTATGTATTCGGACTCTCTTAGCAGCAGAAGCGGGTTTCCTGCACTAAAATAGTTTGTTTGCACTTTTTTAAGTTTATATACAAATTCCAACTTGGTCGGCAATTACATATTTTCATATGCTGTGGTCTTTCTCTTACTACTTTCACTTTTATTACTTTATGGAACTTAATTTATACAAAATGTTAGTCTAACGTATAAAGCTTGAATTTAGTTAATGTATGTATAATTATAAACAATTTCTATCTGAAATTCTAGGATGATGAGTTAACATTATTACCCTTGCTCTACTGCCGTCATCTTTGTTGGTATTATCAAAGCGTTTCGGCTGTTGTGAAACTCCGGCTGTATTCGGGTGCTTGTCGATCCAGAAAAATTCGAACTGAACAAATATAATCTCCGGGGGTAAATTGTTATCGTTCCGGATCGACAAATACCTGAAGAAGATCGGAAGGCACAAAGGCCGAAATGTTGTGGTTTCTTCTCTCGCATATCTAGCTTGTGGAATCCTCTTCCAGTTTCTTGCTTTCCAGTCATCTTTGATCTTCAGAAATTTATGCGCAATGTCAATCGTTATCTATTGTCTTCTTAATTCCTATTCTTTTATTGTTCTCTCTCCTTAATAACGTTTGTTTCTTTTTCTCGTATTTTTTCACTCTCAGTAAATCCCTTGCGCCTTAGTTGGTTTTATTGACTTGCCTGGGGGATTAAAAATCATTTAAAAAATAAATAAACAAAAATAACAACAAAGATTAAGTCAGTAGCCCAAGTGTAAATAATGCAAATAATTGTGGTCAAATTTAAATTTTTCTAAGCAAATTTCGGTGACTGAATTTTAAGTCACAATCTATAATTAAAATAACCACTCTGTTTTTCTGTAAATGAGGAAACATAAGATAATGCAATTTAATAACGTTTGTACACGTTTGTTTCTGTTAGTTATGTATTTATATTATATCTTCTTTTATATTCGATTTTGAAAGTTTATGTCTTTGCATATGTGAGTAGTCGTCTGTTTTTGTAAAGAGTATATATTTCTTTCGAAATTGTTTACGTATTTTCATCATTTTGCATGCAAATGAATGAAATTCATCCCAAAATGAACATGTAGGTGTTTATTTTTTTCACACCCCTTTATATTTTAGTTTCTATTTGAATTCAAGTGAATATTCAATCATCCACTCAGGTGTTTATTTTTGTTTATTTCGTGTTTTGAAAGCGCAGCCATATTTATTCAGTCTACATCAATGTCAAATTGTCTTTTATTTTAAGCTCAATAATAAAATATCGACCCTATTTCTCTCCTGTCCCCATTTACCTTTCAATTTTTTTCTTCTTCTTGCCGTATCACTCCAGAACATCGGCGATTATGGCTCTCCACAACTTCTCTCCTTTGTAACTCTAAGGTATAGTTGTCCCCTTATTATTCTTCATAATCCTTGTTCTTAAGTCTAGCTCGCTAATTAGGTTACTCGATATTTTCATCTGCACTTCTTGCCTTTAATATATATTGCGTGTCAAACGGGTACCTCGAGGCAGTGTAATGGTTAGCAAGCTAATCTCTCTAGACTGAGTAGTGAGTTCGATCCTCACTGGGTGCCCCATACTTTCGTCCTTGTGCCACATCTGAGCCACGCTTGGAAAAATCACTATCCTGTGTGTCAAATTCTCCAAGCCCACATTCTTTACAATAGGCCTCAAAAATGTCCACTCTTTCAGATTCTTGACACAACAATCTCTTAGGGGCACCTCAGCATCGTATCATTATTAGCGAGGCTAGTTTGATTGATGATTACTACTGAGTAGCGACTTCGATCCTCACCAGGTGCCCAATACAAAATTCGACATCAAATAACCCAACATGTGGAAATCAAACAACCCACTTCAATCCAGTCACTTAGGATGAACTCTCTTTGTATCTTTATGCATTTCAAGACATGGATGATCATCGCTCTCCGCAGTTTCCCATGTTTCATCGCCTTTCACAATATTTGCTCCTTCAAGACTTCTCTTTATCTTTGCGGTACTTGCGCAAGTTTCTCGTTGTTTTCTCTTAATTTTGTCTTTGATATGCACTATGAGTGTTAAATTCCCCAAGCTTTCTTTCCTCATTATGTGTTCCTGAAATTTCAACTGTCTCTTCTTGATTGTAAGTTCTTATTCTCCTTCAAACTTCCTTGTTCCTTGATGAATCTATGATTTTCTGAACATTTGTCCATTTAAGCACATCTCTGTCGCTTCAAATGCTTTTTTCACGGAATTATCCGAAATTCACAGGAATATAGAAGACCAGACGTTACGAGGCCATCCAGCACTTATTTCTTTATTTCTAAGGACATTTTTTTCATTTCTTGTACCTTTACGCACTTTCTGCGGAGTATCTTTCACTGTTCCTTTGTGTCTTCGGATTTATGCGTCGCAAATTCCGTCACTTATGTGGCTCTACAGAAAGATGCTGAGGATAATATGGTCCGAACATGTGAGAAACGACGAAGAATGGAAACGAAGACGAAACTTATACTTAACATCAGGAAGAGGCAGTTGAAATTTCTGGGTCACGTAATAAAGAAAGATGGCTTGGAAAATCTGATACTCACAGAACAAATTGAGGAAAACAGGGACAGAGTAAAACGGTACGTAACAGACTTGATGGGCTTGGGTAAATTGATGGTAGAACAACGTTTTGGAGAAATAGCAAAATGGCAGCATAAGTTATTATACAACCCATTTATTTATACGATTTACATTTTATTTACATTTATTTAGTTAGTTACCCGGATCGATATACACCTGATGAAGCCCGGAGAACACAACGGCTAGGACGTTGTGACAACAACAAAGATTAGGACAATTGACCGAATAGTGTAAATAATGATAACTCATCGTCCCAGATATTCAGATAGAAGTTATACAACGTAAACTGTTACATTTCCAGATTTTTTTTTCTTGATTTTGACATCCCCGTTTTGTAACTGGCACTTTGAATTGTCTCTTTTGAGAACCATGTACTCGGTCTTACCATTAATAGTTAGGAGGTATAATCGTTTAACGTGTAATTTGGGAGACGCTTTAATGTTTTTGTTCATGTACTCACTAAAAGAACGATGATCAATTTCAAATCTCAAGTGTTCATTTATAATACAAGATTTACTACAAAGTCTATTTAGGTTACAAAACGAGTCATAAAATTACTTCAAAAAGCAACACATCGGCTATTATTTTTTCCTGTTACCGAGGTGTTGTTGCCAGGCAGAAAAAGGAAATTAGCCCACGCGATACACATTTCCTCTTCTATTTCATTAAAACTGTTTGAGTCTGAGTGTGTGTGTGTAGTCTGTGTGTGTGTGTGTGTAACTGTGTATGTGTGCTTGTATACTTTAATTCAATGACCTAAAATTTATATAAAAATGAATAATTTTCGAAATGATCAATAAAATTTAATAATTATCTAATTTTAGGATTTTATTGATCAGCAAAGAGTAGGGGTTGTCCAGACTAAGTGGTAGGGGCACGTATTATTTCAATGTCTAAACTCAGGCAAACTGTGTGCATATGATTTTTTTATATATTAAATGGCACAGCACAATCACATGTAACTCACTCACTCACGCACGCACACGCAGACATACGCGCATGCACTGTCACACACAGATTCTGTGAGACGGACAGATACTTTGCTCTTGTTTTATCATATATATATTTTTATAAGCAGGACATTAAGCTTTGTTTTCAATTTTAGAATTCATGTATGCATCTGCACTTCTTAATGTCAATATGTCAAAGAATAGGTCCCACAAGAAATTTCAAATTTCCTGCGTGAAAAGTCGCCCGTATGAGTTTTTTGCCTTTTTTTAGCAGTATATTAAATCAATTGCTGAGTTTGCAGCGAAAAAAGTTGGTTCACTGTGTCGAGCGATACAAAAGTCTACCATTCTTCTTACTTTGAATATTGCTACCACATCTGGTCAGGCGCTTCTGCTCTATATTTAGAGTTTCTTGATAAACGCCAAAAAAGAATCTGCAATGTTATTGGTCCTGAATTGGCATCTCGTCTTCAGTCTCTTTCCCATCGCCCTAATGTAGCTTCATTGTGTCTTTTCTGTAAATATTTTCATGGTAATTTTTCTTATGAACTTTCCTCTATGCTATCTTGACTAAACGAATTTAAGTGCTAGATTGACGTCAAGCCCTCACCAATTTACATCTGAAATGGCTAGATGTAACCGTAAGTTAACAGCTAACAGTTTCTTCTATCGTACTTCTCGCTCGTGGATCTCTTTTCCGGTTTCTTGTTTCCAAGTCAACTTTGACCTTTAAAAATTTAAATGCAATGTGAATCGTTATCTCCTGTCTTCTTAATACTTGTTATTTTATTCTCCTTTGTGCATAATAGTATATTTTCCCATATTTTCTAAAACTCAGTAACCCCGTGAGTTTTAGTGTCCTTATCACCTTGCTTCAGATGAAATGATTAAAAAAATCTATATACACGTTGAAATATATGTCAGGGCGTGAATAGCGGATTGTTTGAAAGAGAGTTTGATTTAGCCAATAGAAACAGATGTTCACATGCGTGTTATTTTTTTTTCTATTGGCAAGTTGATTCTGATTGACAATCCTGTGCCTGTATCATTACATATTTGTGCGTATAGTGACGCACCTTTTCTTATTTTTTACTCAGACAGTTCCATACTTATTATTCGTAAATGCTTAAAATTCCCAATAGAATGAGTTTCTATATATTTTATCACCATGTTAGGACTTTGTCTTTTAATGTACGAAAATAAATAAATGCTCGAATGTAACACCGAAAGTATAAGTGTGCTATCCGCTCTCATATCTCTATTCCGATAAGATTACGTACGTGTATATATTCATAGGTTAGCTACTTGGTTATGCTTCGTCATCTACGCCTTCATTCTATTATCTTATTCTTTTATGTACCTTGTCTCTTCGGGACGTGAGCGATTATAGCTCTCCACAATTTCTTATCCTTTGTAGCGCTAAGTAACGATAGTCCCCTTAGTATTTCTTCCTTGTTTTGTCAGCCATTTACACAAATTCATTAGTTAGATTACTTAATTTTCTCTCTTACCTTCAATATTCCTTGCAAATGTCAAATTCTCTAAGCCCACTTTCCTCATTATGTGTCCCATAAAACGCCATCTCTTTTTTCTGATTCTAGATACTAGTATACGCTTTGTTTCCATTTTCCTTTAAAATTCCTCGTTGCTCACATGTTCCGTTCATGGTATTCTCAGCATCCTTCTGTAGAACAAGATTTCTATTGCTTCGTGTCTCCTTTACATAAGTGAGAAAATTACCCATTATTCGCTGCCATATTTAATTATATATATTATATAGGCGTTCAGATGTATTTTCTTTGTTTCTAACGGAATTTTTCCTTTCTCTTAGTACTTTACCTAACATCTTTCACTATTCAAATGTACCATCGGATTTTTGAAACACATTTTCCATCGTCTTTTAAATCACTTCCCAGATAATTAAATTTCTGTACTTGGTTGATAAAGCAAACATGTATTTTCACCGAAGTTAAGTAATGTCGAGCCTGGTCATTACCTAGGTGGGTGACCGTTTGGGAATACCAGGTGCTCTAAGATTGGGTGAGCGGGTTGTGTAATTGCGTATCATGCAACTTTTGAAGACATAATTTTGAAGCTAATTTTAAGGGGGTCACATCATACACGAGATATAAAATATAGCGTATGTACTGCTGGCTCTGGCTACGCTGTTGACCAAACTATATATCTAATTACAGCAGTCAAATGTATAGCTGTATTTAAAATAAACGTTATTTTGATAAAAGTTATGTTTTACTTAACTCTATCCAATAATAATGCATGTAATATTAACATATTCAGTCAGTTATGTGCCGCGCGTGATACACGCTTAGGCGATCATGTATCTTTCGATACGTGACTGAGGAGGCAGATTTTTTTCCCGCAATAGGTTGCCATTTCTTTCTGCGGTAGAAAGCCATCCAAGGCTATAGAACACGGTCTGTCCTGCTATTTACCCATAGCTGGAGGGGGGGAAGAAGAGGATTTATACTTTTCACATAAGTGAATGTAATGGATTTGACTGGAATTCGAACTCGGCTCTCCGATTCTTCAATCCATTACTCCACCACAAACATGGCGAATATGCATCTTTTCCATTGTTTATGTTTATAAGATGTTTAGCTGTTTCTCGTTTGGTCGTTTATTACTATACACGTTTACGCAACGCGCATAGCGTTACTAACGAAACTTTTATCATACTCTTTTACTTTTTTAACTTACTTAACTAGAAGATGGGATAAAGAGATAAAAGAAAAGAGGTTAATCTATTGTAATTTTGTCTCTCAAAAAAGGAACTCGCATGATACACGAGATACTTGATGAAATCATCTTTATAAGTGAAAATTTGGATGTCGTACGATACACGATATTGCGCGTTATGCAAGCCTATACAGAAGTTGAACAATAAGTACATACATACAAAATTTGTATCCAGACATTAAAAACGTCTTAATTGATATCCCAAATAAATTAATACTTTTATGTAGAATCAGAAAGAGACAGTTGAAATTAACATGATAAATGAATAGCTAAATAGTAAGACAGACTGGGTTCTATAGCTTTGGGTAGCAACCGGTCTAGGAGAAAGAAGACTCTGAATTCAATTTTTGTTTCAGTGACGGCTTTGAGAATTAAACACTCACGGTAACAAGTGGGAAACCTAGAGTAAACCTACATAAAGATCTCGTGCAATAGGTGACAGAACAGGGAGAAGAAGAGATAGTCAGAGGACAAATATTGCTTAGAGTTACAACGGATAAGAAGTTGTCCGATCGTCCACATCTTACAGATGCATAAAGGAAGAAGATACACAAGGAATTGGCGGCACGAGTACAAATTTCGGCGTAGTTATTTACTTTCTCTTTTGCATTACTGCTCTTGGGAAACGCATGTAGTCATCTCTCCTTCCTTGTGCTATGAGTTAAATAACAAGTCACTAGAATCTCTATCTTTGGCTGGCAGCCAGTCTAGGAAAAGGATAACTCTGAATTTAGAAACATGGAAAAGGCCACGGGAAACATCTACACTATCTTTCCAAAGATGTCATGACAATTCACAGATCATAAAGAAATGTAATCTGTAGAGGACTATGATCGACTTCGTCTTGAAGGGATATGGAATAAAACATCTTTTAAACATCGATTAATAACTTGTAACGATTTGTTTTGGACTTAATAGCAGAAAACGGCACTATTTACAGACTATCATTTGTGTTAGGAGGTACAGTATGAGGAATCGGAGAATAGAGTTCGAATTCCCGTCGAGTTCGTTACATTCACTTACGTGCTAATACCACTGGGCAAGGTATGGATCCAACTCTTCTCCCCCCAGCTATGGGTAAATAGTAAGACAGACTGGGTTCTATAGCCTTGGGTAGCAACCGGTCTAGGAGAAAGAAGACTCTGAATTCAAAACTGTAAGCCTGGCGAAGGACATACTATGCAGCTAAGGAAGGGATCGCTCGCATTGACTTGATGATTCAAACTACGGTCGACTTTTTAGTACAAGTGTATTTTATTTGCATTACTTGCATTTAGCGTTGTAAAGATAAACATTATTAACCTGAAGTTATTATTCCATTATTGCAATAAAGTGATTTTATAGCATAATAAATAACTATTTGGGGGGGGGGTATTTTTTTCGAAATTCCATTTAATTAAGTATCGAAAACACGTATATGCCAATTCATTAATATTAGTTATAATTAATTACAGTAAACAAGTATAGGTGAATTTTTTCTTTGGTTATTAATATAATAACAGAAACCATATCACTTGAGAACTTTCAACAGCAGCAACAATGGAAATGGATAGCACCTATAACTCGAATAGAAAATAATGTTGACATTCCACACGACTTCAGACAAAAGGTTAGGAAGGAAACCCCTATCAGTACTGAAAAGAGCAATAACAGCTATTGGACTTGAGAAACCTATTTTCTTTAAAAAAAAATGTTTTAATGGAATGATTTTATAAACTTCAACCGACAATGAGACTGGCTCCTCGATTTTTTTCTTATAAGGACACGACTAATAATATCGTTACATCGTTTGAGATGAGAAGGATAGATATTACACTTTGATCTCATCCTGATAACCAGTGAGTGAAAAAAAAGAATAGGTGGAGTAGCAATTGCTGCTCGGTCAATGAATGTTGAATGTTTCCTTATAAGGAAACCGCTTTCATTAACATTACCACTGGAGATTTAAAAAAATAGATACTATACTTTGATTCCATACCGATGGCCAGTGAGTGAAGATAAGAATAACTTGAGTAGCACTTGCTGCTCGGTCAATGAATACCGAATGTTTCCTTATAAGAAAAAGCTTAATATTAATATTAACATTACCGTATACAATAAATAAACTCGTAGGAATAGCAATATCTATAAAAACTTATCAACCACGTAAAATTTTACTGTCTTCTCTTCAAGCGTTATAAAAAAAAATAGCCTCCAACCTCGTCGCTACTTTGTTAATGACCATGACGCGCGGCTACTACTGCGTTCTTATCCAGCTGCCACGTTGTCAGTGTGTATGGAAGTCAGCAAATGGCCAAAGTCTATGGGTATATGTCACCAGAGACCAGCTTTGAACTGATGTAACGACTATGATGACGACATGTTGCCAGTACATAGAACGGTATTCAAGAAAACGGACAGCGCGGGAAAAGAGAAAAGAAAAATGTATATACATCTTTTGGAGATGTTACCAGCTCAAATTTTTGCAAAATAGTATATTTCAGAACTTATAATGTGAATGAAGGTTTTTACTGGTATATTGTGTTCAATTATGAAAAATTTCATCGATATCCTCCTAGTGTCAGTTTAAACTGACACCTTTTTCTGTATATCTAAACATTCATTATAACTTATAATTTCGGAAAGTGAAAATTTCACTGGAATATCTTTGGAAATTTCTAAGTTCTCATCTAAAATCACGAAAATATGAACTTTAATCAAAATGACCACAATAGATGGAAAAAAAAGTGTCAGTTCAAACTGAAGCGAAGGAGTATTATATTTTTAGGAAAATGAAAGGTTAGGGCGCCACAAGATCAGATTCATGGGTTTTTCGAACTATATTAAATATATTTCTATTACAGTGTATTGTTTCTCAAATATATAGCATTTAGTGTAGTAGTCAAAAGATCTTGTGCCTTGGTTTTCTCTACTTAGGCAAAGATATATTCTTTTTCTATGTGCTGTTTTCCTTCAGAACGTAGGCGATCATAGCTCTCCACAACTTCCTGTCCTTTTTAGCTGTAAGTAAATTTTGTCTTTTCGCTATCCTTCCCAATCCCTGTTCTGTCATCCATTTGCACAAGCTAGTTAGGGATTCATAAAAAATAAACATCGTCTCAACAATAAAAAACTTAGCTACAGTTGCAAAAAGACGTTAGACATTATTTATAAATATATACATGAACGTATGTAATCGTAAAGTTGCGTTCATGTTCTAAATTTGCATTCTGAGGTTAAGAAGGACATTATTACCAGTTGAGCCATGACAAACACATTACTTCAGAAGCCATATTTATGGCAATTCATTTTGTTTTACAAGAAATATCTATTTCACTTCGAAATATTTAATTTGAAATTTATGTCCACATCCTAATTATTATTGTTGGAATCAAATTAGAAATCCAGCCAACTAAATGATGTTCTGATATAAATTTTCTGTACCGTTATATAGACTCTGCAAAAACATTTTTCAGGAGCCCCCACAACCTGCCCGCAATGTTAAAATAACGTTAGAAATCACGTTGCCTTTTAATATTGTATTAACATAAAATGGATAATGAATTAACATATTAGAATAGGCATTTATCATCTAGAGTGATGTTACTTTTTTTTTTTAAACATATGGACATAAATTTTATATATTCTTTCCATATTGTTAATTGAAGAAAACGTATTCTGGCGTTATTTCAACAGTGCGTTATTTTTCAGTTACAACATTTCGAAACGTTACGAAATGGATTGTATCGTTACAGTAACGTCACTCCAACGTTACATATACCCCAACCAAAATACAAACTTTCTGCAATATCGCATGTTTATTCTGTGCTATTTACATTATTAACATTGTTCGGACTGCTGTCCCCATCTTTATTACCATATTCACGACGTTTCGGCCGTTGTACACTTTCTTCAGGTGATTAGAATTTCGAACTGAACCCTTTATTTCGTGCACCAATTCCAATCACTTGAAGAAGGCCGGATCGTACAACGGCCGAAACGTCGTGAATATGGCAATAAAGATGAGGACAACAGTCCGAACAGTGTAAATAATTGCAATACCTCATCTCAGAAATATAGACATATTCTGTGCTAACTGAGAAAAAGTAAGTTAATAAGCAAAATTTTACGAAATGACCATCGAGATCTTAATCCATGGACACCTAGGCTTGGGATAATGGCTAGCGAGCTTGTGTTGTCAACTCTTACGTAAATCTTAAGGTATTCGATCCTCACTGAGTACTCCATACTAAGCTAAGACAATAACGTCTTAATCATACTTAAGCTATCTGCAGTTTTTCTATTCCCTAAGAACAACATAAGGGCATTTACTACAGAAATTTTTGTGCATAGTAATGCACTTAACATATATACATCCTAATGGAATAGAATTAATGTCAGAGGCACAGTACTATTGCATTTAAAAGGATACATAAGAACAGATAATTGAAAGAGTGATGGTCAAATAGATTCACTTTTGTCGATTCCTTGTTATTGATTCATCTTCCTGCTATTGTATATTTCAAGCCATTGATCTTATTAAACCCAGAACTACTCACACATCTACAAATACAAACCTACGAAAGATTCGAATGCTAATGGCTCTGGTTTCGCGCGTGCGCACGCACACACATACACAAACACACACACACACACACATACGTAGACTTAAGTGCCCAGGATCAAAAAATATTTTAAAATGACTTCTCATAGACAATGGCATATTTTAAAAGACTTTTTTTGATTCCGCGACTAATATAGCCATTGCTTGAATCAACTTAAAAAAACAAAGCTAGTATTTTCAGCAGTAATATCTACAAACGCGATCAAAAGAATAAAATAACTCCTTCAGAATAGATTCTGATCACGAAGAATGGCGATTTTCAAAGCGTAGCTTAGGTGTGGCACAAGGACGAATGTATGGGGCACCCAGTGACGACGGAACTAACTACTCAGTCCTAAATGTTCAAGAAATAAGCTTGCTAACCATTACACCACGCCGGGGTGCCCTCCTGTAATAATAATAATAATTGTAATTTATCTTTAAAGACCTTCAAAAATCTATGGAAATACAAGGATCTTGAAGTGGAAATCTCAGAAATGCAGCACATGAGGACATCAGTAATTCCAGTTGTAGTTGGAGCCCTCAGATTGGTTGGAAACGGTTCCGATAGACTCACTGAAGTGATTCCTGGTAGGCATTCCTCAAAAAATACAAAAAAAATATATCTACAAGTACAGTTTACAGATTACGAAGAGATTTATCTATGTAAAATATGTGTGATCTTAGTTTTGTTTTTTTGTATTTTTACAAGAAATGATCAGTGGAAGATATCATGAAGTTATTTCTGACCTTAGATCCCTGGTTGGCACCCGTAAGGAAATGTGTATACAGCAGAAATCGAAGGAAATAATAATAATAATAATAATAATAAAATAATAATAATAATAATAATGGATAAAAGCGCTGATTGATAAATTGGAGGTAGAATTTGACAGTCATGGTTAAGTAACAAATTTCTAAGTCATGGTGAAATGACGAATTTGACAGTCAGGGTTAAATGACGAATTTCACAGTCATATTTAAATACCGAATTTCCCAGTCACGGTTAAATAGCAAATTTCACAGTCATGGTTAAATGAAAAAATTCAGTCACGATTAAATAACGAATTTTACAGTCATGGTTAAATGACGAATTTCAGAATGATGGTTAAATGACGAATTTCACAGTCATGTTAAATTATGTAACATTTTCACATATATTTTCACCAGAATAAATACGTGTGTGTGTGTGTGTGTGTGTGTGTGTGTGTGTGTGTGTGTGTACGTTTACGCGTGTGTGCGTGTAAACTTAATAACTTAATAACTTATTTAAAACCGAAGTCGATAACGCTATTTTTTACCATTGCTGTAAGATAATTTAAAAATTATTTACATGCAAACATATACTTATATATCCTCTAAAAATGCTCAAGTCGCTATATATGCGTGTTTGTGTATGTGTCTAAACGCGCACACTAGCTTGAATATATCCTTTATACACAGACACAAACGTACATTTTTTTAAAATATTTTTTTAATTGTCTTTTATGATTATTTGACTTCAAATACTTATATGAATCTTTGTACAGTAATTTTTTTAATATTTTCCAAATTTTAATTTTAGCTTATTGTGTTATTAATGGTTCAATAATTCGACTTATGTGAGCAGTAACTAACACAGAACCAAAGACATTTATGTCAGATACCTTTAACTGTGATGCAAGACGGGTGACTTCAATGTTCTTTAATTGGCGAGTGACTGAATATTTTAATCATCTGAGCTTAAAAGAAAAACGTGATATTTGCATTAAAAGCATTCTAGGTAAAACGTTTACCCTTATAAACTATGTATATATAAAGAATTACAAGGATAAATACACACACGCATATATATATATATATATATATATATATATATATATATATATATATATATATATATATATATATATATATAGTTTGTGTATTTAGGTAGTAATTTCTAATATGAGTTTCATTAAAAATGAATGACAAGGTATTTTTATAAAATTATTACTTTGTTTTTTCTTATGTGCGAATAAGAGATTTCTTTCTGGGACTTGGTCTGTGTAGAATTTGTACAAATGAGTGTGAATTCAGAGCGCTTTCAGGTTGTCTAATAGGCATTTACAAGGATTTTTGTTGTGGT
The DNA here is from genome assembly GCA_964036315.1 of Acanthosepion esculentum. NCBI lineage: Eukaryota > Metazoa > Mollusca > Cephalopoda > Sepiida > Sepiidae > Acanthosepion > Acanthosepion esculentum. The sequence goes on from OZ038475.1 coordinate 76,947,736, forward strand.
TTTCGAAATGGTGCGTAAGTTGTTCAATGAAACACAAACAGACTCACGCACATGCGTACGCGCATACACACGCACGTGCCTGCGCACACACACACACATGTGTATATATATATATATATATATATATATATATATATATATATATTATTTACGAATTCAAATGCCCATTAAGGGATTTTATTCCTCAAGAATCAACTTTCGTAAATAATTATATAGGCCACACTACAAATTGTTTAACACGCAGACTAACTCTACACCTTTCTGACAATAGCTCAATTAGATCTCATTTAAATATTCATGGAGACCTACCGGACACTATTCGGAACATACTTGTCGACAACACTAATATAATAGCATCATCCACATGCAAAAAAAAGGCTATAAAAATAATGGAAGCCTTATTAATAAAAACAAACAAACCAACACTTAATAATATTAACTTTGAACATGGACATAATGTCTTGACCGTGTTTTGAAATTAAAAAATGAAACATGTTATAAAACATACATATAACAAACTATTTCTAACTCTAACAGTTAAAATATAATCCTTGAAAATGGCTAAATGTATAGCCGAAAGCGCTCGGATAAAAAGAACATTCGGACAGTTTTTATATAATTTATCATCCGAAAAGAAAAACATTATTAGATCGCATGAGAAATTGTATAAAAAACTAAATAAAAGCACCTTGTCAGTCGTTTTTAATGAAATGTGCATGAAAGAAGGATTGCTGCCTAAATACACAAATATACATATATATATATATATATATAGAGAGAGAGAGAGAGGGAGAGAGAGGGAGGGAGGGGAGATAAAGGGAGAGAGATGTAAAGAAAGAGAGAGAAGAGCGAGAGGGGTACGATAATATTTTGCAATAAAATTTTAATTTCCTTCAGGAATAAAAACAGAAAGCTATCCATTAATTGAATTTTAATAAAATTTTAAAACTATCGTATTCTGGAATTGACCCTTGGCCAGTGATTTTCGACGAGTTTTTTCAATTTTTTTATATTTCTTTTTACAATCGTAAAGAAAATTTCAAATATCTTTTTTTTCCCAGATAATGGAAAAAAATTTTTTTATATCTGATTTTTCTCCAATTAATCTTTTTATTGAAATTAATTTTTATGAAAATTGATTCGACAATTAAGTGTGATTGAATAGTCTTTATTGAGGGGAGTTTTTAACAGTTCCGTTGTCACGGGTGACGTTGATGACCCTTCCGACATGTGTGTCATTTTACAGCGATTAATGCTTTGTTTATACCATTCTGAGTATGTACTGAAATATTCTTGGCTTTTATCACTTTCCAAAATTTAACCAAATTTTAGAATTTGTTTTAAATCTTTCTTGTTATAACCTTTCAGTATTTCCCCGTATATTCCGCTTACTGATGTTGTTCTTTAAATTAATAATATAATTTTTGTAATTTATTTCTTATTTTTACCCTTGTTTTATGTATTAAAATATTCAAGAATATGAACTTAAATCTGTTATCTCCAGTCGCTTTATTCAAAACTCTGGCAATTATTGTCCTTATACATATAGATATGAACAGTGAGGATTAAGATGTTAGCACTACAGAGTGACTGACAGTCTTACGCCTTAAGTGATCACCAGTCCATATTCTTATAATGGTTTAAAGCGTGAAATAGTTATTCATGATTCTATGTTTACTTTTTTCATGTCCGGCTTACGGCCGTATCACGTTGAAACACCGATTCTCGCAAGATCACCGAAGTTAAGCAACGTCGAGCCTGGTGAGTACCTATATGGGTGTCCGCTTGGGAATACCGGGTGCTGTAAGATGGGACGTGCGTAAGGTGTAATTGATAACGGCTCGAAATTGGAAATCGGAGAGCGGAGTTCCAATTCCAGTCGGGTTTTTATATTCACTTACACGGAAATACCTTTGGGAAAGGTATGAATTTACCTCTTCTGTCCCCAACTATGGGTTAAATAGTAGAACTTCTATTAGTAAATCATTATTATCTCCAAAAAATTATTACAATCTAAAAATATTTTCTGGCTTTAAATAACCTGCAAAAGGTTGATAAGCCGTAAAACACTAATCAATCAATTGTTGTTTATATCCAGAAAGACCCCCCCCAAAAAGAGGCCTGAGAAATTCATCAGGCTCATATTTTAGTCTGAATAGATTTGAACCCCTAACGAACGGGCTCAATAAGAAAACTCATTCCAGTTCAACACTGAACACGGTTTATTGGCAAGTTAAGACATTGTACAATGAGATTTTTTTTCTTTCTTTCTTCTTTTTAATATTAATTTTCTATTCGTTTATTATAGCGTTTGGCCGGTACGAATATTACTAATATAAATATTTGCTCTCAATTTAAAATTTTGAATACATCTACAATTTTTGAACCTATCAACATTTGAATGAAACAAAAATGACTCTTCTTTCCATAAAATTCGATCTATCCACAAGAATTGAATATTTAAATAAATCAACTGGAAAGGTTATTACATACTAAAATTCTTTATCTAAAGCTTGCTTATTTCTTTAAAGAATAATTTATTGTTGCGGCCATTAAAAGTTCAATAATGTGCGTAGCTTAATTTTTGATGAGGCTGAAGGAATGTTACAGAGTTTTTTAGTTTGAATTATTTGTACTTTTACGTCTTATCACCTTTTAGCAGGTTATTTAACGCCTGAAAATATTTTTAGATTGTTCGATTTTGGGGGAAACAATAATTATTCACCGATACAAGTACTACTAATTAGGGACTAACTGTGGGGGAACAGAGGTAGATTCATACCTTTCCCAAGACTATTTGCGCGTAAGTAAATATGACGAACTCTATTAGAATTGGGACTCCGCTCTCCGATTCCCAATTCCAAGCCGTTTTCCTTAACACCGCCCGCACATGCAAGCTTACCGATATATATATATATATATATATATATATATATATATATATATATATATATATATATATATATATACCTAACTCTATCACAACTACATTGAAAAGAAATTATTCAAACTCAACATAAAATTTGTTACTACTACATCTAAAACAATAATAGACTTAGTCAGTTTTAAACAAAACAATAAGCTAAAACCCGAAGGAGGAATTTACTCTATCGCTTGTAAGAAATGTTACAAAAAATACATAGGAGAAACCTCAAGGAATCTAAATAAAAGATTATATGAACACAAAAGGCACACTTTACAAAACAATACATTAAATGCATAATTTGCTCACCGTAACGAGACTGATTACAATTTTGACATAAAAATATGCTTCACTGATCAAAGGAGGAAATAATTCACTAAGACGAAAATGATTAGAGAGTGCCTTGATCGCAAAGTCATCCACAAATTTGCGTCCTGGCTCTTACAATATTTCACCATTTGAGGCAGATCTTCTATTATCATAGTGTAGGATATCTAAGAACAAAATTAATACGAAACCAAAAGAAAATGAATCTAAATGAAATCGGCTAAATTATATCCCATTCCCAGCATCCCTTGTTCGTGCGCATGTAGTCGCACCAACGTAACAAATTTAGTGCGATGAAGTTCTAAAGGATAAAATGCGTCACACAAAAACTTTTTCTACTTTCTCATACATTTACCCACTAATATTGTTCTTGATATATAAAAATTTATATATCGTTATCACTTATAGATTTTATTCAGGAATGTCTAATTAAACATTATTAACCACGAAATTTTAATGATGAAAATTTGTGTTTATATATTCCGACAGACGCTTGAATGCCATTCATAAATAGCGGAAATATATTTTATGCGTAAATCGAATGTTTTTAATGCACTATGCAAGACTTAATTACTAAAGGCAATATTTAACAATAAAATTATTATTAAACGGCCGTCACTAAATCTGCCAAGGTATATGTATGTTGTAAATACACCATATGGATGTCAGCTTATAATATTTGTGTTTACGAGAAACATTTACAGTAATTCATTTGGTGGTGCGAAAGTTTATCATTCAACTCGAGAAATATCTGTAATAAATAAATGTATATAATAACATAGTTATTGATATTTATTGTTTAATTTCAGATATATAACAATTGCTATGATAATGGAAATGGTAATATTAACCGTTTTCTCATCAGGAAACATTCGGCATTCATTGACCAAACAGGCAGTTCTAATGTCGTTTGAAATTTATTAAATTATTCTATTAAATTAATTTTCCAGGAGAATTGATTTCTCAAGTCATAGTAATGTTAACTATTAGCGCTCTTTCTAGTTTTGATGTGGGTTTCCTTCCTAATCTTTTGTTTCAAGTTGCGTAGAACGTCAACATCTTGATTACGCCATTAGTAAGAACACTAGCTAAAGACATGTTAGCAACCAAACTACAATCTTTAAGCAAACATTACGTCTAGATAGATTGCCAAAGTAGATGAAAACTTATTTCTCAACAGCAATTTTATTGTTATGTGTAGAGTTACATTTGATCTGACGGTAAGTGGATCTGAGTCCTTCATAGAAAAATAGATTTCGCAAATCCACTGTTATCACTCTTTTGATATGATCTTCCTTCCAAACTTTTTGTATCCCTTGTTTTCCGTTTAGGATTGAGTTTCCTGTTCCCTCTAAAGTTTTCTCATTCTCTTTTACTACAAGTAGCCCCTTGAATCTTAGTGGCAAGGTGATAATTGAATTGATAAGTGAATTGGTTAAAAAAAGAAAGCGTATGAAATGTCAATACCTTGATTATATCATTTTTTTTTTTCGAGATACATCGGCTATTAGTTCTTGATGCTGTTGAAGGTCTTTTAGTGATGTTGTTTCTGTTATTTAGCAATGTTCTTTGTTTGTGATTCTATAGTGCCAGTCCACAATATTCGAAGAAGCACGGTCCCCGCTTAGAGCCCCAGGAGAGCGTCAGAATGATATCAACTCAAAAGAGAAACAAGATATTTTCATTTTATTGAATGGTCGGAAAACAAATTTGAAAACGTCGACACCATTCAACAGTAATTAGAGAGTAATCTAACCAGTAATTGAAAATACTGTCAAGGTCAGAAGAAAGGAAATGGCTTCAAGGGTTTAGAGAAAAATTAAAAAGGTAATAAGGGAGAAAAGAGGGTTTACTAGTAAAATAAAAGCGGATGTTTTCAAAGTAAGCTTTTATTTATTTATTAGTGTTACAGTTTATAAACAAAAAGCCTTATACTAAGGAATATATTCATGCAAGATAAAGTTCGTTATTGGCCGTCATGGTAAAAAAAAGGTTTCAGAGGCACAGAATTAATGGAATGACAGCCTCTTCAAATATAAATCCAATAGTTGTATATCATGAAAAGATTCACTAGTTACATTCCAACACCGCCGATCAGAACAAGTACTACGGCAAGACACAATTGAACGGATGTCCTCTCGAGGAGGAACCTTGCTTTGAGGGAATATTAGACCTCAAACTCACACCTCAACACATATACTATCCATCGCTAAAGATGCAGTTAAAATGATCGGCTCCCTGTATCGCTTCAGTAAGTACCTGACTCCTCGTGCTAACCTCTACCTTTATATGAACCAGATCAGGCCAAAAATGGAATACTGTTGCCATATTTGGGCGGGAGCTGCCCGTCTTGATAGAGTCCAAAAACGTCTCCGAGTCCTTGTTAGAGAAGAAATTATTCTCCACCCTCCAACCTCTCTCTCTCCCTCTCTCTCCCTCTCTCTCCCCTCTCTCTCTCTCTCTCTCTCTCTCTCTCTCTCTCTCACACATGCGGAATGTGGCAAGTCTCTCACTGCTCTATCCATAAAATGTGCTCGGGCGAACGATATTCCTTGGTTCCGCCAGGTCTAATCTTCACGGCTAGGACCCGCTATAGCACTTACATTTTAGCAAACCACCCACATTTACTCTGTATTTCATCGGCGAGAAGTAAATCTCACTCAAACATATTCTTCCCCCTGTGGAACAGACTCCTAAGAGAATGTTTCCCCGATCACTACAATCTTAACCTGTTCAAGTCTAGAGTTAACTGTTATCTTCCCCTTCTATCCATATAAACTACTACTTAACGTAACCCACTACTGCACGTAGTCCCTGGACCTTATACAGGGAGAACCTTACTGTAAAAAAAAGAAATGTATATAACAATGGTCAAATATGCTCTCTGAGAAGCAATAAATACCGCTGCAAGTAATGTTTAAGCAGAAACAGTACTAAATTTATCAAAACCAATGGGTGAAAGACTGATGAAGTTTATAGAATGTCATGGAGTACATATAAAACAATAACAGATTAATTTATTCAGATATAATGAAATATATGCTTTCATTGTACTATATCGTTTGGATTTATTTATAAATAAAATATTATTACACTTTCTTTTCATGAGAACACTGAATCTCAAGTTAATAGCAATATCTTCAATAAGGAAAATATTATAAGCTGAAACATAAATAATTTACACTATTTACATTGTTCAGACTATTGTCCTCATCGGTATTGTCCTATTCAAGGCGTTTCGGCCGTTGTACCTACTTCGGGTTATATACATTGGAATTTCGAACCGAACCCTTTTTCGTCCACTGGGGTAAATTGTTCTAGTTCCACGTGCCATGCCTTTTCTGGATATCTCAGTTTCAGTTATTTTCGTTTTAGTAAGTTAACTGTCCAAGTTTTTGTTCACCTCTGCTCAATGGATAAAATCGTTGGTTGAAGTAATCCAGTGACTTGATCCAAAAGAATTAGGAGTTCAATACCTGGACACAGAAAACATAATGTTACTCAGATAAATATACATTCCGAAAATTTTACAAACATCAATTTTCTCATCATCATCATCATCATCATCATCATCATCATGTTGACTTGCATAATAAACTTTGTCATAGCATCGTTCTTCTCTTTGTTGTGGCTGAGTTTCTTATGGCAGAGTACAAAAGGGATTATGCCGTCTTGTGGGTGATAAATTATTTTCCTCGCGGCAACCTTTTTCTCATGGACGAAATGTTGCTTTACTCTGTCAAATGTTGGGAAGAACTATATTCTTTAGTTCCACAAATTCAGATCTTCACAGCTAGTACTCTCCATGCCACGTATATCGCATCAACTAACAGATTCTTCCCGATAGGATGCTTCCCTTAACACTACAAACACAATCTCTAGAATTAACCATTATCTATCCTACATGTCCTCATAATATGCACCTCCTTCTCCTTCCTTTACACTCTTACAACAACCCCATTTAGTAACCCACTACCTTGAGTGGTTCTTGTGCCTTGTATTGCCTGAAGGGTAGTATAAAAAATACTTTCTCTTCTAGCTAAATACATTTGCATTTTTGTTCTTTTTCATGTATTTCTATAAAACATTTAATTACTCTTTCTGTAAAAATATCGAAAATTTGTCAGAAAAGTTCAATTTTTAACTTCTTTCTCACCATGCTGCCATTTGGTCAAAAGGCCGACCAATATACAATAAATATTATTTGTCTTATCTATCTATCTATCTATCTATCTATCTATCTATATGTATATATATATATATATCTATATATATATATATGTGTGTGTGTGTGTGTGTGTGTGTGTGTGTGTGTGTATATATATATATATATATATATATATATATATATATATATATATATATATATATATATATATATATATATATATATATATATGAGGAGAAATATGGAAAAACAAAAAATCCGAATATGCAAGTTTACTGTTAAAAAGATTGATGCTGGACAAACGTACTTATAAACTTTAGATTCTAGTAAAATTCTTCTTTTTCATTAATAATAAACCCTATTTTAGGAATACGTTTTCACAACATCGCCCACGTGACGCCAACGTGATCGCATTTCAAAATGGAACGCTGATCTTAAAATTCAGTCATTTTGTTTTGATTATTCTTATGTCTATCGTCTTTTCTTGTTGACTTGAATAACGTCTAATTTTAATCATGTTTTAATAACTATGTCCTGAAGAAGGTCTACTAGACCGAAACGTCTGACGTCAACATTGAAACAACATTAAAAACAGTAAACTTGCATATTCGGATTTTTTGTTTTTCCATATTTTTCCTCATACTGTCGGATCTATATCCACATATTTGCTTATATATATATATATATATATATATATATATATATATATATATATATATATATATATATATATATATATATACATATATATATATATATATTATGTCTATTCATTTTTATTTTAATACTCTCAAATTCACGGATCAATTTCTTAATGATGTTATTAATCTCATTAAGGAAGACGCCGTAGTTTTTTCATTTCTTTTCTTTTTCCCAGGCAAGACAATTAGCAATTCACCCTTGAAGATGATCTTGGATGAAATTGAAAATAAAAAAAAATGAAAAATATACGGCGTCTTCCTGAATGAGTTTAATAACAATATTAAAAAATTGATCCACCAATTTGAGAGGATTAAAATAAAATAGACATAATATTCAACCAAACCAGTTTGCATATATATATAGAGAGAGAGAGAGAAAGAGAGAAAAAAACATTACCCTCAATCTAACGATTATATGATAAAATAATGCAATCGACTCTTTACTTTCTCCCCGCAATTTTATTTTATTTGTGCAGTGTTGTCTACATTTAAAGGAAAACTACACAAAAAGCCTAGAGACGTTTGGGATAACACTGCTAGAATAATTCAATCAATTATCCCCATTGCTGACAATTAAGGAGACTAGATCGGAATCGAGACTGAAGATGGGTATTCGCAGTGTTACTGATGTTTTGTAAATTCTTCATTTACTTATATTACAATCACTGATGCATTTTTCTTTTATGTACCGCGTGTCCCTACAGGATATGAATAATCATTGTCCCCAAAACTTCGTACTTCGTAGCGATGTTTTCCTATCCGTTCCGTTCTCTGATCTGTCATCCATTGACACAAAGATTTTAGGTAGATTATACATTTTCCCTCTGTGACTCTTGCCTTCGTTCTGTTTTTTGTCAAACTCTCCAAGTCCTTTTTTTCTCATTATGCATCCCAGAAATTTTAATTTTCTCTTTCTGATTTTAAAGAAGTCCTTCTCGTTCACATTGTTTTTTAAAAAATTCTTCGTTAATCACATGCTCTGTCTATGGTGTTTTCAGCATTCTTCCGTTGAACCACAGAAACTCCCAAGTATATATATATATATATATATATATATGTGTGTGTGTGTGTGTGTGTGTGTGTGTGTGTGTGTGTGTGTGTGTGTGCTGTATTTGGACAACAATTGTTCTTTTAAATGTATTTTCAAACAATAGACATTTTGTGTATATTATGTTTATTTTTTATATTTGTTCCTTAGAAAAATGATCATAAAATGTTTATTGTTTTTAACAATATATATATATATATATATATATATATTGTTTTTAATAATATATATATATATATATATATATATATATATATATATATATATATATATATATATATATATATATATATATTGTTGTGGTTGTTGTTGTTGTTAACAATATATAGAGGGAGTAATAGCTTCCATACCAAAACAGTGCCTGATGGAATCAGTTGACGCGATTCCTGAGCGGTTTTCAAAAAGCTGGTAGCGAAATCTGATGCCCATATCGAATTTTAAATAAAACCTCATGCTAAACGTTTCCCTCTCATATCTATTCTTTGTAAAAATTATAGTTAATAAATAAATTATAATTATTTTAATAAACAAATATACTGTTTGGTAAATAAGCGGAGCGTCTACTCAAATATGGGTATCCACTAAAAATGACGTTTAAGTGATAAAATATATATATTGAACTCAAAATTCCAATTGTAAAATATGCGATAACCGTTAATCCTTCATAATTTATGATGATAAAGTTAATGCCTCTCATTAAGAATGGTGCCATGTTTTTTATTTATTATTTTTATTTATTATTCCTGAGCGGTTTTCAAAAAGCTGGTAGCGAAATCTGGTGCCCATATCGAATTTTAAATAAAACCTCATGCTAAACGTTTCCCTCTCATATCTATTCTTTGTAAAAATTATAGTTAATAAATAAATTATAATTATTTTAATAAACAAATATACTGTTTGGTAAATAAGCGGAGCGTATACTCAAATATGGGTATCCACTAAAAATGACGTTTAAGTGATAAAATATATATATTGAACTCAAAATTCCAATTGTAAAATATGCGATAACCGTTAATCCTTCATAATTTATGATGATAAAGTTAATGCCTCTCATTAAGAATGGTGCCATGTTTTTTATTTAATCTCATATAGATATATTAGTATGTCTATTGTGATCTGGTTTTCATTCGGGAATAATCTATTCTGGTTGTTAGTTTTCTATTTTTTACCATTTTTATGTTATATTTACAATATACATTAGGTTTTCCATTTTTATTTTATGCCAAAAGATGGATTATGTAAAATTTGATCTCAAAACTAAAAGCTACATGTTCTTAACAAAAATACTTTTGTCTTATTTAGTGAAGTTATTGTTGAAACTCGGCGATTGAAACCAAATCCAAATGGCGATGGATTTTTTTATATTCTAGCTATATTATTACGTGTTAACTAAAAAGGTAAATACGGCAATACATGTTATTTTTCTTTAAAGAAATCCGTTTATGTCATAAACTGATACGAAATAGATTTTAGCTACTTATTCGATCATATTAATTAATCGATTAATACTTTTTATCTAAACACATTTCAAATTAGGTGACATATGTAATACATGTAATAATATATTTTCTGTTCATTGTTTATTTGCAAGCGTTGCTTCACAAACCGAAAAGAGTGGATACTAAACAGTTTGACCTGAACACACTGTGTTATATTTTATTAAGTAAATCGATATTTTCACAATGAAAGTGACATTAAAAAAACGACAATGATAATCTCTACAGGGTATTTCAGCTTATAATATCTGTGATTATTAAAATATTGGTAATAATTTGTATCGGAGATGTCAAGTTTTATAATGACAAAGTACAACAAATAATATAAGATTATCATAACAAGAAAGGCGACATTAGTCCGAATGCAAATAATGTAAATAAAGATAACTCCTTATCCCCTAAGTTCAGACAGATTATTTTATAAACAAATCCAGTTAATATAATCCACAGAAACATATTTGACTAATTCACTATTACATATACTGGAATACATTATTTTACTTTACAAATTGATATCGCTACTTGACGTTCGATACACTTCATCATACTTCTACCATTGATTTTGTTCAATTTTCTAAGCCACTAGTTAACTTTTTTTAATATATTTGTTACCTTTTCGACCGTTTCAACATTAACATTACTCGCAAAAGTTTTTATCACTCCTCAGAGATTTTTGCTCGAATATTGCTTTCGATTCTCATATAAATCTCTCTCATGAGAAACTATTAATACATAGATAGGCTGGAGTCATTTATTTAATTTAGTCTCTTTGTAAGTATGTTTGTCCAATAGTGAACTTATCAGAATTATTAAAAGCATTGTCTTGCATGAATATGTTCTTATGTTTAAAGCTTCTTGGTTGTGACCTGCACCATTCAAGAAAACGCCTTGTCCACGAAAATACAATAGTTCTATGCATTTATCTTGGCATCATTAGAAATTTTGAATGGAATTATAATTGTCTCTCTCCTGTTAACATCGACGCTATGTTCGTTGACTATTTACAATACCAAACCCTAATTCAGTGACCATGTCCATCCAATATAAACCTACCTTCCTTAATGGAAATTCTCTCTCTCCCCCTCTCTCTCTCCCTCTCTCTCTCTCCCTCTCTCTCCCTCTCTCTCTCTTTGTATGCCGTGTCCCCTCAGGACGTAGGGCGATCATGGCTCTCCACAATTTCTTGTCCTTGGTTCTGTCAAAATGGCGCGATCAAGCTTAAAATTCGATAACGTGACCCCAACAATACCAACTATAAACACGCATGGGCACAAAGCATTATGACAAACCGAAAATTATGTTATGGTGAAAATTCGAGTATTTGTTTTTTACTTATCTTAGTATATAGTGATTTACTAAGCATCATAGCTTAGATGTGGCACAGGGCCCAGTGAGGCTGCAACTCACTATTCAGTCATAAATGATCTAGAGAGATAAACTTGCTAAACATTACAATACGTCAAAGTGCCCATATATATATATATATATATATATATATATATATATATATATATATATATATATATATATATATAGTCAGCTCCAAAAGTATTGGAACGGCAAGGTCAATTCCTTTATTTTTGTTGTCCACTGAAGACATTTGTGTTTAAGATCAAATGATGACTCTGAGATAAGAGTTCAGAATTTCAGCCTTTATTTTCTTTTCCGCCATTCCTCCCGATCAAAACGGAAAAGTCCGTTATTTACGAGGATGTAACGTACGCGCTAACTAAGGAATGATGTGAAGAAGGGAATTATAATATGATCCTTCTCTAAATATAAATATATTTATATAAGTACATATGTATTTCTATGACTTGAAAAGTAATGCACGAATAGTTTTATAAATGTACACAAAGCAGAAAACACAAAAGATTAATATTTAATATGACACACGTGCCATCGTCTGCGAGTACACGGAGACTTTCCATGAAAACAAAGAAACAGTACTCACATTCCACGCCACGAGAGACTGCCGGGATATCTGCCTCAGGTTTCTTTAACGTTTTCATTTTAGTTTTATATTCATTATGGTTACATTTTTCACTCGTATTAAAAGTCATTACTATACAACCAACAAATGCGATATAATGAATAGCAAAAGGGTGAACTGAAATGCGTATGACGATTCCATCCTAATGATGTGGCGTGTAACTGTGTGGGAACAACACCTTCTTTTCTTTTTATGTGCCATGTCCTTTCAGGACGTAGGCGATCATGGCTCCCCACCTCCTACTATCCCTTGCAGCTCTCAACAAGTTCCTTCCCTCTGCTTCCTCTCCCAGACCACGTTCTGTCATCCAATTGCTTAAGTCCGCCAGGTATGTCACGCATTGTTTTCCTTTGTCTCTCTTTCCCTCTATTCGAACCGTGATTATCAGATTCTCCAGGCCCTCCTTCCTCATTATGTGTCCCAGAAAATTCAGCTGGTTCTTCCTGATATTAACTTTAAGCCTGCTCCTTGTTTGCCGCCTCTCTAAGATCTCATCGTTGCTCACACGCTCGGTCCATAATATCCTCAGCATCCTTCTGTAGAACCACATCTCTGTCACCTTGAGTCTCTTCTTCATCTTTGAGGAAATCGTCCAACATTCGCTGCCGTAAAGAAGGAGAGATGTTACGTAACAGCTCAGTATTCTTTTCTTTGTTACCAAAGATATCCTCCTGTCTCGCAGTACTCAGCCCAGCTTTTGGAATGTCTTTGGCCAGCCCAATACGCTTACAGATATCAGTGCCGCACTTACCGTCCTCTGTCAAGAATGACACCTATGAATACCAAAAGACCATTTTCATGAACATATATTTCTAATTTGGACTTTGAAAAATTCACCTGACTAGAAAAAAGGATAGCCACGTGGATTTGGGCCAAAATTTTTAAAGTTATCATTTGGTTCCTTAGATCCGTAATCTCGCTGGCTAGAAGATTTTCAAATTTTGCGATAAGTTTGTAATAACACAGATGCAAGAGTGGCTAATGCGTAGGGCCAGAAATAGCATAAATATGGTACCGGTCAATGGTTATTGGCCTTAGAATGAATATGGCATCATGTCCTCATGTTTAGTACAGAGATATGACATAACTAAAATAAAATTAGGTGCGGGGGCACATTTCCCCCCGAAGGCCCCATCTGGATGGAAAGTTTCGCTGGCTGGTCCCTCGCAAAATGAAAAACAAAAACAGCCGGTACACCACATCAGATAGTTTGAGAAGCACTGCTCTAAAGAGAAAAACCGGAATAAAGTGGCAGCAACCTTTTAAATTTGCTGAAAAAAGGAGGAACCTGTTAACATTCCTTCTCGAGTGAAAAAAAACGGGACAAAGGGATAACTGCCTTTGAAATTTGGTAGACTCAACAGGGGTTTATAACAGACCTTCTAAAGTGAAAAGTTCGTTCAGAAAATCTTCTAGTCATCGTCCACAAGAGTATTTGATTTTTAAATTTCCTAGCTAGTTCAGTGAGAATTTGTTTTATTCTTCTTAAGAACTATCTTCTGTCATATAAGGGCGCTAGGCTTAGGCCACGAGCAACCATGTTCTCTGGCTTCTTTTCTCTGTCTTTTAAATGTTTTGCCACTCCTCTTCAAAGCAGACAGGGAGACAGATTTTTTTTCTTCTTCAAAGAAGCTCTATAATGGCTTGAAATGTCTTGTCAGCTTAGCATATTTCTACGATACATTTTTCAAATGTTCTTTCAGCATGGAACTTGGCACTTCTTAGGAGTTGGATTCTTGCTGAAATAAAAAAAAATGATATCTTAAATTAGCTTTTCAAGTTATGCGTAATCCAATGTTTCTTTGTAAAATATGACAT
>OZ038475.1:76967209-76992209 GCA_964036315.1 Acanthosepion esculentum
AGTGATAGGAAGAGAAAATGTTTTCAGATTGAAGACCTATCGAATTTGCAAGAGGGAATAAAATCTGTTTGGTCGACAACATTGTTCAGCATACAGAAATATGCGGCTATATGATCTTACTGTCTTTATACTTGGCTTGTAGTGACTATATCTCTTTATCTTGCTTGCGAATATACTTATTCTATACAGCTCTTGATACAGTCTTAGAGGTCATCTATTTATGGAAGTATGGCTAACGATGTCCTAGTCACAAAGCTGTGAAAACTGTTTTGTAACTTCTGTTTAAAACGCCAAACGATTGGCTAACGTGAACAGGAATAGAGGTTTATACGTTGTTTCCTGTTTCCGATTCCTTCTCCTAAATTCTTCTCATTCTCTTTCACTCCCTGTAGCTACTTGCATCTTAGTGGCATAATCGCCTTGCTTAGAGTGAAATGATTTTTAAAAAATCATAAACACAACAAAATATGGAGCACTTATTTCAATTAATCGCGTTACTTAGAACGATTATTAACCATTGGCAATAATATATGTGACAGATGGCTATTAAAAAAAGTTGATTATTTACGGCTAATTTGCGTTACGTGACAATAATTATAAGTAAAATGATGCACGAAAATTCGTAACCAAGTAATCGTTTTAAATTCTTTGCATATCGGTGGCAATCATGAAATCAGCCTACATTTATATGGTTATTTTTAAGTGTAGCTTAGTAGCACAAGGCCGAGAGTATGGGGCACTCAGTGAGAATCGAACTCACTACTCAGTCGTAATTGTTCTAGCGAGACATCCTTGCTAACACCACGCCGAGGTGCCCCAACCTACATTTATATAAATTGAAAATAGGACGGAAGAAGAAGAAGAAGAAGAAGAAGAAGAAGAAGAAGAAGAAGAAGAAGAAGAAGAAGAAGAAGAGGGTGGATGAAGACTGGGAGAGGCGGAGGTCTTCGATCACGTGATGTTAAGTATACAATTTCACGCGATCGTCCAGTATTTATGCATAAATTAACGTCATGATAACCCCCCCACGTTTCCTGATACAATCTGAAGCTTTTATAAGAATCGCTATTGACGCATAGAATTGATAGAAAAAAGACTGGTATAAGATGTCTTGTTCTATTTTCTGTGACGCCAAAATAGTACTAAGAAAATGTCAGAAGAATTGACAGAGAAGCTTGGAACGTTCTTTGAGCATAATCAAAAGCATGAAATATTAACAACGGTCAGTTTCTGACGGGGTTCGTGTCAGACCGTTTCATACTGAATGCCTACAACGTCTCGTCACATCACGAATGCCGTAACCCATTATGATCTTCGGGAAATCACATTTACTACAGGCGTAGAAGCAGTGGTGTATCTAGGCCAAGATATCCTGTCGGAATCTTTCCCTATTTTAGACTGGTTTTTAAATTCAGTTTTCCTTTTCATCGACTGGCCCCCGCCTTAAGCAAATAGAGTCCAGTCAGTACTGCTATTTAACCCATAGCTGGGGGAGAAGAGAAGGATTCATACTTTTCGGCCTTCTTCTATTACTAATTAAATTCCTGATAAACTCCACACGTTTCCGATTGCAATCTAAAGCTTTTATTATTGTACCTACTGACGTGTAGAATAAGGGTGTTGGGGGTACTAGTATAAGATGTCTTTTTCTGTTTTCTATGTTTACAAGATGGTAACAAGAAAAAAATTACGAATAATTTACAAAGAATCTTGGAATGTTGTTTGTGCGTGGTGAACAGCGTGAAATATTAGCAATACTCAGTTTCTGACGGGTCCATTGTTATGTTGCGTCTCTGGGATACAGCTTCACTACGCGTTACGTGTCCCTACGGGACACCACCTATTACAGCAGCCATAGCAGCAGTGGGCGTGTCTAGGGTAAGATAGCATAAAAAAAACATCCCTCTTCAGACTAGAGTTTGTATTCAGAGTTTTCCTTTAAGACTTGTTACCACGTCAAGGTAAGAAAAACTAGAAGAAAAGGTTGCATACCTTTACCAAGTGAACATAATGAAAGCGACTAGAGTTCGACCTCGGTTCGACGATTTCTACCTCTAAGTCACTAACAGCTACACTACACGCACTTTCATTAATGCATAAGTATAAACAATTTAAAATAAACTGACAAAACAGAGCTTAAGGCAACTGAAGCAAAGGATGGCTTGTTAATTTTAACGCTTCCAAAATTAAACTGTTCTCTATAAATAAGAGAACAATTTCTCCCTTCCTCCAGCATGGTTGATACTGCCCTCCAGAAGAGTGACTCGCTACCCCTTCTTGGGCTAACGTTCTCGGCGGACATGAAGTGGAAAGATTATACTGAAGCCAGGAAGGTTGGTTCACTGTGTCGATTTTTCTTTCCGGAGTCTATCTTACATATCTATAAGTTTACCACTCATCCATGTTTTTTTAAGCAAATCACCCCAAGGAAGGCGGGAGTGCCACTAGCACGCAAGGGGTTACAGAGGGTGAGAGTAAGAGTAAAGTGTAGTGTTTGGGAAAACGATAAAGAGAAGGGCAATGATCAAGGTCAAGACATCAGAAGATGCCAATTGACATTACATTTGAATATTTGAAGATTATAGCTATCAAGAAAGCAAGTGATAGGAAGGGAGTTCCACTGACGAGAGGTGCGAGATTAAATGCTGTTCGACAGTGAAAGAGTGGAACCGAGATGCCAACCTACAGTAAAATGGATAGTTCAGAACACGCCCCACAGAATTTAATCACTCTCATTTCCTTTTTATTCCACCCAGCTTTTACCCAAGAACTTCTACTTTCTAGAACAGACTCCCGTGTGGGTACTTCCCTGAACATTACAATCTTCACCTCTTTAAATCAACTATCACTCGAATTTAAAAAGAATAATGCGACTAACCTCATCTTATATCTTCAGATCCATAGCCATCTTCTTCTTCTATGTGTCATGTCCCTTCAGGATGTGGAGGATCATGACTCTCCACAACTTCCTATCTTTGTAGCGCCTAGCGTTTGGTTTTCTGCCCTTCCACCCACTGTTCTGCTAAACATTTCCAAAGTTCTTTAGGTAGGTTTCTCGTTGTTTCTCCTCTTTCGCTCTGGCATTTAATATATCCAGCGAGTGTCATATTCTCCAAACCTTCTTTTCTCATGATATACCCAAGAAATATCGGCTGTCTATTTCTGCTTCTGTGTGTCTCCTTTTCATTTAAACTTCCCCAGTGCGCATATGCCTCGTCCATGGTATTTTCAGCATTTTTCTGTAAAAGCACATTTCTGTAGCTTCAAGTCTCGTCTTCATATGCGAGAAAATTATCCAACACTTATTGCCCTTAGTAACTGTCATTAATAACATTTTAAATCTGTGTTTTCTACCCTAATAAAACACTTAAGTAAACATGATGACGATTTCTATACTACATAATTCTCTTATTGCACCAGTTTCTGGTTAAATAATAGAGATCCTTTCAAATTTGCAAAATATTTACCTATATACCTGGCGTATTTAGCAGTGCTGTGGTTTACATAATTTTTATAACCTGTTAAATGTCTTTTTGTTTCTTTTTCTTTTTTATTCAAACGAACTTTTGCCTCAAGAGGAAACATCCATTTTCACATCCCTCATTTCTTTTAGCTGCATATTCATCATTACGTGCCGTGTCCCCGCGGGACGTAGGCGTTCATGGCTCTCCACAATTCCACAGTTCCTTGAAGGACAATAAATTTTGTCTTTCTGTTATTTCTCCTAAAACCTGTTCCACCATCCATTTACTCAAATTCACTAAGCATTTTATACGTTGTTTTCCTTTCTTTCTCTCCCTCTTATTTTCAATCTATTCTGTGAATAAGATCCTCCAAGCCTTCCTTCTTTAACTGTCTCTTCCTGATGTTAAGTATAAGTTTCCTTTTTGTTTCCATTTTCTCTAAAACTTTGTCGTTACTCGCATATTTGTTCTATGTATGCTCATCGTCCTCCTGTAGAGCCACATTTCTGTTGCTTCAAGATTCTTCTACATCTTTGAGTAGATTGACCAGTGCTTACTGCTATACAGGAACATAGATTGGGTACCTCGAGGTGGTGTAATGGTTAACAAGCTTGTCTCGCTAGAATAATTACGACTGAGTAGGGAATTCGTTTCTCACAGGATTCCCCCTAATTTCGGTCTCGTGCCACATCTAAGCTATGCTTGGAAAATCACTACAGGAACACAGATATCACGTAACAGTTTTGTAATCTTTTCCATGTTTCTAGCAAAATCTTTCTATTTCTCAGTACTCTTATTAGATTTTGTCTACTTCCTTGCCTATCCCAATACGCCTTCGGATTTCAATGTCACACTTTCTGTCCTCTGTGAAAACACTTTCCAGATATTTAAATTTTTTTTACTTGTTTGATTCAGGTATCTTTGATTTGCAATTCGCACTTGGGGCTCCCATCCTTTTGATAACAGCCATGTATTCTGTCTTACAGTTGATGTTTAATCCTTTCTTCTCGATTTTCTTCACTATCTTCTGTAGGAGGTTTTGTAGTTTTAACAAATATTCAATTAAATATTGGCGTCAAATAATTTAAATTAAAAGTTTATAGTAATTTTATTCCTGGGTGTAGGAGAAAATCTATGCAATATATTTTCCGATTTTTATTTTTATTTTTATTATTTATATGATTTGTCTTTGTCTTGTTTAGTACGAGTTGCCCCAAATCAAAACTAGAGACTTCAAGAGACAACACTTTTTTGCATTAGAAAACGCAAACAGATGGTGGACCATTCTCTCAGAGAGCAAAAAATGTATGTAATTGTGTTTACCGCTTGAAGAGAAATCTATGCAAGATATGAAGAAGTACACATAAGTACGCCTTTTTGCAATTCATATATTTTAAGGCTAACAGAAATTTGAACCGCATATGTGTTCGCTCTTTTTGATATAATTGCCAAAGGCCCAAACACAACAGGTAATGTTGTTGCCTTGAGATGCCGTATTCTACTGATCTCTAACTCTCAGTCTATTTTTTTTTTTTGCTTAGATTCTCAAAATATTTCCATCATTATTATTATTATTTTATTTCCTTCGATTTCTGTTGTATACTCATTTCCTTCCGAGTCCCAACCAGAGACCAAAGGTCGAAATGGCATCCTGACATTTTCCTCTGGGCATTTTTTTTTAGAAAAATAAATAAAAAAATTAAGATCACATACATTTTATATGGATAAAACCTTTCGTAAGGTATGAGCTGTACTTGTGAGTACAATTTTTTATATTTCCTTAAAGAATGGGCTACCAACGATCCATTCAATGAGTCTATCGGAACTATCGGAAGATGAGGACTCTCCAATTACAACTGGAATTATTGATGTCCTCATATGACACATTGTTGATGTTTCCATTTTACGGTCCTTGTATTTTTGAAGATATCTAAACATACATTACATATCAATAAAGAGGTATATTCTGCTTTTATGATCTCTGATCACGATGTCTGTGCGATTAACTTTGATTGTTCAGTTTGTGTGTATTGTGAAGTACCATAAAATTGTTATAGGCAATATGTCTGTAACCGGCTCTGGGTGGTGTTGCTGCCAATTTCTTACAGTTTTCTTTCCGCAAAATTTGCATATTTTCCAGTGCAGATATTAGCTCTCACTTTGTCATGCCAAGTTTTATATTCAGTGGGTGTCAATACCGTGAAACCTGATTTCTAGATTTCTATCACAGAATCTGCATTTTGGGCTAACACAATTTTCAGTAGCTGGGCTTGGTAATTTCTAGTTATGAAGCATTGGTGATGTGAATTGTTGTTTGATCTTTTCTTTGTCTTGACTTATTATTATTATTATTATTATTATTATTATTATTATTATTATTATTATTATTATTACTGAGTAAGAGCAGTACGCTAACAAAATTTCACTGGGGTACATATATATTGAGCCCAATATAATCATTATGATATTCAATCCGCTAAAGGTATACCAGGCACAGGCATCACAGCCAAATTTTGCAGTATAGTTTTAATATAATATAATATTGATGATAATATATGCGATCTGGTGATAATACGATATTATTATACGCGATATAGTTATAGAAGATTGTATTATTATTATTGTGTGTGGTATCATCTTGCCAGCGGTAATTTTACGTGCATAATTTCAAAATTCTGTCTTGGGTCTATGAGTAAAATAGGCACTGTAAGAGAGTTATATATGCACATTTGGGATATTTTGTTTAGATGTAGAGGATTTTGCAGATGATATGTGCACTTCCGCTCAAAGAAATCTTTTGTAGCTCTGAGATGCTGATGCAATCAGGAATTTTGCTCACATTATTTTCAGCACCCTTTTTATAATACCCAATACCACTACGAAAATAGTATTAATTAAGTTTCCACATTTTTGTTACTTCGATTTACAGGTCCTTATAATTTGACAGTTTCGGAAATTATTTTCTTAGGAACATTGGAATCATGTGGGCAAACCGTATCAATTAGCTGGCAGGTTATTTTTTTTTTAAATATTTGATGACTATGTCTGGTCTATTTGCATCAATTTCCTTATCTGTGAGGAGTGGGAAATTCCAGAGTGTAGTCACTCAATGATCATTTGTAACATACTTTTGGTGGTGTTTTTAAATGGTGACCACTACCCGATTATTATTATTATTAATAATAATCATACAGGCATAGCAATAAATTTATATTGCAACCAAAGAACTGCTGTCCAGAGGTTAGAAATGTTTTGACTCCTATTGATATTTAAGTCTCATAAAATGAGACGATGCGTAAGTGGTGTAATGGATAGTGGCCCTGACAAATTGGAGAGACGAGTTCGAATTCCATTACACTGACTTTTGGGCAAATACAATTGAGAAAGGTATGAATCCGTCTCGTCCCTTCCAACATAAGCTTAAATACTACGGTAGACTGGGCTCCACTTCCTTGGACAAGAAGGACAAAGTTGAATTCAAAACCAGATGTGGCCATGGTGAAGTACATATTAAGCAGCTAACGGAACGTTTGTGGAATTAACAATGATTCGGTGACAAAGTGTGATCACTCAATCAATCACTATTTGAGACGAATTTCGTATCATAAGTA
This sequence comes from Acanthosepion esculentum, assembly GCA_964036315.1. Classification (NCBI taxonomy): domain Eukaryota; kingdom Metazoa; phylum Mollusca; class Cephalopoda; order Sepiida; family Sepiidae; genus Acanthosepion; species Acanthosepion esculentum. The sequence continues at coordinate 76,974,285 of OZ038475.1, forward strand.
CTAAAACGAAATTATCTTGATTTTTTTAGCTTTAGAAATTTTCACAAATGTTTAATTCGTCACACTCAATATTCTGCATATGTTTAATTAGTCACACGCAAATATTCTAAACTTTGCAGCTATGACGTTTTCATTATTCTTTTAACAGCAATCTTGTGAGTTGTATAAACTCGCCATGGCTCGGAATTTCTGATCGGAGGGCCAAGTTCCAATTCCCGTTGGTTTCTTTATTTACATTTACATTTTCATTTACGCAAATACCCTTGATAAAGGTATGAATCCATCTCTTTTCCCCGCAGCTATGGGTTATTTAGTAAGACTTGTATTACAAAACTATTATTATCTCAAAACAAATTCTTACAATCCAAAAATATTTTCCGCCTTTAAATAAACTGCAAAGTGTTGATAAGCCGTAGAAAACGAATCAATCTTTGTGCTTGTGATCATATAAATGCATGTCTATCAAATTTTACTGATTATATTATCTGTCTATATATATATATATATATATATATATATATATATATATATATATATATATATATATATATATACACTAAGTGTAGCTTATATGTGGCATAAGGTCGAATGTACAGGGCACACATACATTCGGCCTTGTGCTACATCCAATCTACGCTCAGTGTATATATATATATATATATATATATATATATATATATCGGTCACAACAAACACATTTGTATTTATAATCAAACAGTGGAAATTTCTGGAACATAATGAGGAAAGAGAGCTTGGAAAATTTGACATTCACAGGGAATACTGAAGGCAGTACGGTCAGTGAGAATAACCTACCTATCAAGCTTGTGTAAATGGATGACATGACAAGGATGGGAGAGAAAGAGAAAGAGAGAGAGAGGGGGACAGCAAAAAGGCATTGCTAAGACCTTATGGGGATAAACGTTGCTTAACGCCACAAAGGACAGGAAGTTGTAAATAGCCACAACCTTTCATATATGCTATATAAGATGCTTTCATAAGAATGCTATATCACATACATTTATGTTAACTCACACGGCTCATAAAAGAAAAAGAAAAATAGTTATCATTCGATTTACAAGTATTTACAGAATATTTCTAAGTGAGATTTTGTTATAATATTTGTTATTCCAGTAGGGTTAATAATTGGAATCCTTGATATGTCTATTATATTTGTATTATTATTGGCAACATTATCCTTTATCTCTCTATCTAAAAAAAACTTTCAGGTCATTTCTCAATAAATATCCTTGAGATATTTTATCACATAACTCATGAATGACTGCATCGGAAACTTACACAGGGAATATGTAAAAAAAAACACACCTGTCAGGTAGCAAATATAATGATTAAAATGGGCAGATGGGACAGATAATCCGATTTGGAAGACTCGTTTTCTATTATCATGCGTCACTGGACAACACCTGTCTAAAATATGGACCGGATTACCTAAGGGCTTTGCTAGCAATTCTATTCTGGTATTTTTATAGACTAGTCTAGGCATTCGTTGCAGCAATCGATTTGTTACGAAATGATTACATAATTTCATATCAGAATCATTGATACGAAATTTAGAATAACATTTTTAAAATATTTATGACACGATGCATAACAGAAGAATTACAAAATTGTTCTCACAAAGAACAAATCGGAGCATTGACACGTAACTTTTAAGCTTTCACTGACTCTTGTCCACATTTTCCAGGTCGTTTTTTTAATATAATTACTAAGTGATACTTTGTGGAGATTAAATAAATATTACATACCATTTGCAGCTACTTATTCAAAATTCAAGGGATTTCGACTCAAGATATTATGAGGTAACATTCCTTACACATCACAAAACAAGTTAACGTGTATTATCACAATTTTCTGTAATTAGAATATATTAACTGTAAGCCTAGTGAAAAGCCGTAATAACCTCTGATTAAAATACAAGTAATACTTTTCGATTAAAGTATACAAAATTTTTCTCTTATCATTATTGCAATATGTTTGGATGTGAAAAATTCCTTATCTGAACATGAAGTAATTCTTACAGTTGACCATCTGGTCAGATCTGGAAAAGTGGATCAAACTCAGAGATTGGTGACTGAACTCTCTCCCGATCTTGCACAAACTACCCAAAGAAGTAAAAACTCTCCTGGTTACATTCAATGTCTCCAAGACCAAACTATTTACATTCCATCATCACCGATCTGACCTCGAACTGCCATCAATCTTGAAGAACAAAGGTCCTCTCGGGGAAGTATCATGCCTTGAAAGACTGTTGCCCTCAAACTCACACCGACCTAAAGTGGAACTCGTATATACAATTCATTGCTAAGGATGCAGGTAAAATGGTTAGTTCCCTGTACCATTCCAGTAAGTAAATGACCCCTCCGGCTATCCTCTAACTTTACAAGAGACAGATCAAGCCAGAAATGGAGTGCTGTTGTCATATTTGGGCGGGAGCTACCCAGACCACGCTCTCCAGCCTTGATAGATTTTAAAAGCGTCTTCGAGATCATGTGGCTGACGAACTATTCTCCACCCTTCAATCTTTCTTCCACATGTGGAATGTGGCAAGCCTCTCTCTCCTCTACCGCTGCTTCCACGGAAAGTGCTAGGACGAACTATATTCCCTGGTCCTGCCAAGTCAATCCTTCCCAGCACGAATAGGCCATGCCACTCACATTCCCTCCGTATCCCATTGGTTAGAAGCAAATTCCACTCGAAAAACTTCTTTCCGGGAACCACTGTCCTGTGTAACAGACTCCCAACAGGATGTTTCCCAGATCACTAAAATCTTAACCTGTTCAAGGCTGGGATAAACTGTTGTCTTCCACTCCTATACACACAAATGGCCTCCAAACGTAACCCTCTTCTCCTGGGCCTTGTAAAGTCCTCGCTGTAAAAAAAATAGAGCTTTTCAATACCTTTGTCTTATCATTTTGTCTTATCATTTATTTCTTAATCATTGTCTAATGAAGACTATTTTATGTCCTAGTATAAAAGGTGTAACGGAAGCAATTCTTTTCTCATTAAGAGAATGATGACATGTATTAACTTTCTATGTGATGCAATCTTGGAATGAATTTATATAAGCAAAATATTTTATAGTTTAAAAAAGGGCTGCTAGTTTCTGAAATACAAAATTGGGAACCAGGGATTTGGGACATTTGTTTCGTTTTTTACCTTTCCTTCATTTCTTCCTTCCTTCTTTCTTCCTTCCTTCCTTCCTTCCTTCCTTCCTTCCTTCCTTTCTTTCTTTCTTTCTTTCTTTCTTTCTTTCTTTCTACATTTATTTTTTTTATTTGTTTTTGGCTTATATAAACAGTTTTTCTTTCTTCATTTTGAAATATGTGTGAACTAATCGATTAACTAATTAAGTTCAAATCCCGAAGAGGCCATAGGTGTTAATTTTTTGTTCTGAAATGTGCATTTTTATATATATCGACACTGCTTTTTTTTGCAAGCATTGTTCCATACTAGTTTCTAGTGAAAATTCGCATTCGTGTTAAATTCAACTCCACATAATATATTTAAGCTCAAGTGTTTATTTAAGCAAAACCTACCGATAGTGTAAATGTATCTTGTTCTCTGCTTGCCAGCACACTATATAAAACTATCGTCACCTAATAAGTGTGCATTCATTGCCCATATATTCGGCATATCATTAGGATTATTATGATAATTAAATACACCCGCAACTATTTCTATCTCTTTGTGCTCATTATCAAACGAAATCTCACTGAAATATTCTTCTCAGAGTCTTAGAAAAGAAAAAATATATATTTTGGATCGGCATTTTTTCAAACAATTTTTCCTGCTTTAAGATAATTATCTTCATTCTCGCATGCGCGTTTTGGATCTACACTGAACGGTTTGATCTCTCTATACTAAAGCATAGAGAAAAGTCATAGTGTAATCATTTTGTACTACCAATGAGATGTGTTATGTTTAGCACGACTACTCGTCGATATGGCCTGAACCATTTCGTTTGCTTAAGTGAAAGATAATTGACGCGTTGTATCATCAGCAGCGACGGTAGTTGTCGTCGTGGTAATCACATAGTCTCAGGAGCCAGAAACTGATATCAGCCATTTATATATAAATACCTTTCATATTTATATATACATACCTTTCATAAGAATGTTATATAGTATGCATTTAGGTTAACACATATACTCCTGATGTCATTTTTAAATGACACTATTTTTTCCATTTATTGGGATTGTTTTACTTAAAGAGGATACTTTCTTGATTTCAGAAGAAAATTTGGAAAATTTCCAACATTTTTCAGATTAATTTTCACTTTCCAAAATTATAGCTTATAATTATAGTTTAGATGTATTGAAACGAAGGCATTAATTTAAACTGGCGCAGCAAGATATGGGTTAAATAATATAACAATTTCACGATAATCACTATAATAAATTTAACCAGAAACACAAAAAGCATATTATGATCATAACTACAAGTCACTTGTAAACGAATTATACTCTACACGCTTCAATCATCTCCTGCTGGTGTCATTTTAAACTGACACCTTTCTTTTACTTTTATCGTGACCATTTTGGTTAAAGCCCATATTTTATTGATTTCAGAAGAAAACTTGGAAATTTTCCAATATATTTCAGTAAAATCTTCACTTTCCAAAATTATAGCTCATAGTTCAGCTATATTGAAAAAAAGACAACAGTTTACACTAACGATTGGAAGATATCTGCTAATGATATTAAACTCTAGACAAGACATTATGCGTCTAATTGAAATTTGCATAATAAAGTGTCTTATATTTGTTTCTATATAGTAAAAGAATTGTTTTAACTTTCCCATGAGGCCTAAATATCTTTTGAGTTAAAAAAATGCAAATGCTTATTAACTTAAAATTACCTACAAATTCAAATTCACAATGACTCAGTGATGGAAAAGTATGAACATAAATTACACTCCACCATTAACTGGAATATTTATCTGCAACTTTTAGCAAAATAAGAAACCATTCCCATGATATCTTTTTTTATGCGAACACAAGAAAACAATAGGAAACTGAAGCGACGTACGCAATTAAATAATTCTTTCAAAATATTTCCACCCTTTTCACAATCATTTATATTTGATTAACTAAAGACTGGCAAATTCAGCCAGTATAAAGTCAAAAGCAACTATAAATAGTGGATGCCTTTCCACTCAAAAGACAAACTCTATTACCCTTGTAAATGTTACTTTGGGATTTGAACAGTGACTAGCTGAAACGGCTATGACTTGAAAAGTAACCACATAGGTCTCTCATTCATCACGTCTGGCTCTACTCTTGATGCTAGAATCGGAAAGATCGGAACGTTAATCCAAACCTTTAATCTGTTAATTTCATTGATAACATACAAGATGGGATGGGTTGAGGATTGAATACTACAGAAAAAGGATTAGAAAAGATTACTGACAAGTGCAGAGATTACGAAGCACGTTAGACGCCTAAAGAATCCGTTACAATCACCTACCTAGACCTTCGAAAATGTGCCGACGATGACAACAACTTCCGAGGCCAAATACAATGAATCAGACGCGTTCAATACAATAGTGGTAATTTTATCCTCAATAAAGTAAAAAGCAAATGCACACAGACAGATAGTCACATTGTTTATATTCGGATTAATGTCCTTATCTTCGTTGTGCGGTCCGAACTATTTTAGGTGTCTGTCAATCCGAGTTACCTGCATGGAATTTTGAAGTAAAACATTTAGTTAATCTACTGGCGGTAGATTGTTCTCGATCCGCTGTCATTGTCTAGGGATATCTCGTCATTTTCACATAATTCTTCGGTTTATTTCGCCTTGTTTCCACTGAGTCAAAATCGCCCAGTTCATACACCTCCCCGGTCTTTTAAACAGGAGTAGAGGTTTATCAATTGCTTCCTGTTTAGGATTCGGTTTCCGGTTCCTTCTAAAGTATTTTCATTGTCTCTCACACCCAGTAACCTCCTCTTGCATTTTGGTAGCATTTTCCCCTTGCCTGGGGTGAATTGATTAAAAAAAAATGAAAAACGTATGGTATGTCAACACCATGATTATGTCATTATTCTTTCTCGAGTTACATGGGCTATCCATTTTAGTTGTTGAAGGTCCTTAAATGATATAGTTTCTGTTATTTGGTACAGTTCATTATTTGTGATTCTGTAGCGCCAGTTTACATGGTTCCACAATCTAAGACGAGATATACCTAGACACGGACAGAGCAACTAAAACAATTTACTTACGTAAATTAAATAAAAGGTTTATTTCGAAATTCACCCGAATGTTACCCGGACAACAATAACCTAAAGAAGGCCAGAGAGTATAACGGCCGAGGCGTTGTGATAATAACAATATAGATGAGGATATTAATCTGAAAGTAAATATGGCAAAATGATCCCACCGCATGTCAAGAATTCAGGAACAGTGATAGTAGAAAATACAAACATAATAACCTCGTGCACGTATAAAAAAAGATTACAAATAAAGGAAGTCCTAACAATAAAAAGAAAAAGCCAACATTCAATGACATTAACTGTGAACACGGCCACAATGTGCTCATCCTATTTGGAAAATAAAACATCTCTCTCTCTTTCTCTCTCTCTCTCTCTCTCTCTCTCTCACTCTCTAGATATATATATATATATATATATATATATATATATATATATATATATATATATATATTATAATAAAGAGAAAGAACAGTAAGATATATAATCCGGTGTTATAATTTTAACTTTTAACAGTGCTCAATGCAAATCTACAGAGCATAAATATAAATTTACTAATTCAAAAATATTGTTCTATCGCTACACAGGAATTATCATGTTTCAAAAACAGAAACTAAAAACTTCAAAATCAATTATAGAATTAAATTAAAGTCCCTAGTTCTGTTTCATTTTCAAGCGAATTTTGGAATAACTTATTTTGAAATTTACGGAGTTTTATAAGCACATACTTTCATAATATTAGTTTCTAAGGATACGGGGAAATCCAATCATTTCTACAATGGGTGGTATGGTATTCATTTTCACTGACAACTATTGTATGAAAATATGAGTTACTTTCGAAAAGGGGTTAAGTTAAGGTAGGGAAGTGATGCCTTTTCCAACGAATGATGACGTCCATTCAAGGCATGTCGTCTGGTCTTTATAACTCTACATATAGATAACACAACCGAAGCCGAGTTCGAATTCTAGTCGAATCCATTACATTCATTCACTTACGTGCTAATACCCTTGGGAAAGTATGAATCCTCTTCTTCTTCCCCACCCAGCTATGGGTAAATAGCAAGACTGGGTTCTAAAGCCTTGAATGGCAACTGGTCTAGGAGAAGGACAACTCTGAATTCAAAACTTGCGGTGGGTCATTTGGGGATCTTCCGGCATACGGTGCACCAGGTCTGTATTCGTCTCTTCAAAAACTGTGGTTGGTTCTGCACAAACATTCACCACTATAATCAAATCATATGTGCTGGTGTCTGGGCTGCTGGTTCCTAGGAACTGAGCTGCTTGACCCTCATACGTCGATAAACGACGGGAGAATCCAGCATATATATCTATATATATATATAATTTATAGCTGTAGTATATTACATCGAGCACTATTTTATTAACACCAGTACTTAATGTGAGATATTATATATGCATTTACACACACACACACACGTATATATATATATATATATATATATATATATATATATATATATATATATATATATATATATTGTCATCTACAGACAGACTGTTTCGCTGTTTCACAGCTCATCAATGTGGCTAGACGTCCGGTTGCCTCTAACTAGGATCGAAACCATACACACACACACACACACACACACACACACATATATATATATATATATATATATATATATATATATATATATATATATATATAGGAGGATGTCTGTGCGTGTGTGTATGTGTTTATCGCTTTGGGTAAAGATCCAAAACGTTCTTGGCTTAAGATTTTTTATTTAATTTTTAACATTTTTTTATTGAGTCAACTCACATGATTTCACATAAACACAATTTTATTTTCACTAAAATAAAAATCTTTGATAATAGGATCCCAATATCAAAACTGCTCAGAAGATATAGGAAAATTTATCTTCAAAATATTACCGGAAACCAGAGAAATTAGCTGAACCGTAAAAATATCAAAAAGATAAAACCTGAAGAACTTTCTCTAATCTTCAACCAACCCTTTATATATACATGCATGGCTACCACTTCGTTGTTGAGTACGTCGATCACAAGATATCCTTGCCAGATTCATAATGGCTACGACACACTTTCAAGGAATTCCATCGCTTAATCCATCCTCATAGCTGGGCCGTGGGGATGTGGCATTTTAGTCCCGCCAAAGTCTTACGTTGTCGTGCAAGATGTGGCAACGTTGAGCGTCTTTTGCAGTAAATGTTACATTAATATTTGATGAACCTTCAAATGTCGTTTTAGTCCACCAAGTACAGAGTATTCTTTTTTACACTCTCTGCAAGTAAAAATTCTGTACAAACGAATTGCTTTTGTGCTAGGGGATGGGCGCTGTGATGAGTTTTGACGCTTATCCTACATTTTTTTTTTCGTTCTGCATTACTTATACGCGCACTCTCTCTCTCTCTCTCACACACACACACACACACACACACTCACGCACACACGCGCGCGCACGCATATATATATAAATGTGTGTTTGTTTCATTAAAAACGACAAGGTAATGCGATTCAGCTTTTTAATTTTTCTTGTGTTCGAACAAGTGTGTACAAACTGTCCAAATGTTCTGTAATTCCGAGCACTTTCGGCTATACTCTCAGCCATTATCAAGTATGATTTTATTTTTTATTTTTAATTGGGTGTATAGGTTGTGTGTATGTATCTAGAGTTATAAGGATTTTTTTTAATTTTCTGAACATAGTCAGCACATTGTGGCCGTGTTCGTAGTTAATATTATTGAATTTTGGCTTTTTCTTTTTTATTATTAATGCTCCAATTATTTTTAGTCTTTTTTTACATGTAGATGAGATTATTATGCTTGTGTTTTCTACTAGTATGTTTCGGGTGGAGTCTGGTAAGTGTGTGTGCCTTTAAAAGGCTTCTGAAGGAGCTATGATCGGACAGGTGTAACGTAAGTCGTCTCGATAGGCATGTAGTAGTGTGACCGATGTAATTATTTATGAGTTCGGTTTGATCAGGAATAGAGTTCTTTAAGTTTCTAAACACTCTGTACCCAGAAAAAAAAACACTTGTTTGAACGCAAGAAAAATTAAATAAAAAGCTTAATGGCAGTACCCGGTCTGTCGTTTTTAATGAAAATTGTATAAATGAGGGATTTCTACCTAAATACACAATATATATTCGTGTATATATATATATATATATATATATATATATATATATATATATATATATATATATATATATATATATATATATATATATATATACGAATTTAATATATATATGTATACAAGTTTAATTAATGATCCGACAGCAAACAAGGAAAGTAACCGCAATACATTCAATACATTGTCAGTCGTTTTTGATGAAAGTTGTATAAGAGAGATTTCTGCCCATATATATATATATATATATATATATATATATATATATATATATATATATATATTATATATATATATAGCTAATAAGTATTTTAGATGGTTCACAAATTGAATTATCTTCAAAAGAATTGACTTAAAAATATTGATTGATTCGTTTTCTACGGCTATCAACCATTTGCAGCTTAATTATTTAAAATTAGAAAATATTTTTAGATTGTAAGAACTTCTTGTGGGATAATAATAGTTTACTAATTAACGTCGTGCTAATTAACTCCTAGCTGTGGAAGAAGAGGTAAATTCATATCTTTCCTAAGGTTAACTGTGCGTAAGTTAATATAACGAACCCAACGGGAATTGGAACTCGGTTCTCCGATTTAAAATTCCGAGTCATTATCCATTACACCACCTGCACATACAAGCATACAGTCCCTGGTATTCCCAAGCGGTCGCCCATCTAGGCTCGACGTTTACCAGGTTTGACGGTGCTTAACCGGTATTTCAACGTAATGTGGTCGTAAATTTACAAATAAATTCAGTTTGGAAGTTGTTAATGAACTTGTAATCTTTCTATTCCATTTCTAAATGTAACATTATAATACGTTATCAAGCATTCATATAATTTTTACCATTTTTAAGAGATATATTTTTCGTTTAAGTTTTATTTGGCCTTTAACTTTTGGGTTTTAGTGAGAAAAAGATGAATGTAATCAAATTTAATTAAGTAAAAAAACAAATTTACTACCGTTCATCTAAATATGAAAACTCAGAACTTCTTCAAATTGAAATAAAATGAAACTATAAATATGTATTATCTCAGACTGAGACACAAACAGTCATGTAATTGTTTAAGGATACTATCATAATCTTAATCATAGTAATAGTAATCTTAATCATAGTAATAGAAATTTATTTTAATCATAGTCTTAAGGTATTTCCTTTCGATAAATTCGAAAATAGTTTCTAATCAATTATCCATCATAAAATTCCAACATATGCTGGAGGCTTACGGCCATATCACGTTGAAACACCGGTTCCCATACGATCGCCGAGGTTAAGCAACGTCGAGCATGGTCATTAACTACATGGATGACTTTTTTGGAATACCAGGTGCTGTAAGCTTGGATGTGTGGATGGTGTAATGGATAATGGCTAAGAATTGTTAATCGGAGAACCGAGTTCCAGTTGGCCGTTATACTCACACAGAAATACCCTTGGGAAAGGTATGAATCCACCTCTTATCAGCTATGGGTTAAATAGTAAGATTTTTATCGCTAAAACATTATTATCGCCCCAAAAAATTTTACAATCTAAAAATATTATTTGTCTTTAAATAACCCGCAGAGGTTTGATAAGCCGTAGAAAACGAATCAATAAAAAGATATATGCTTATACAAGAATAAATACCGTTCCGGCTCGACGCTTCCGCGCTAACTTTAATCTCCAAAAATTTAAATGAAATATCAATCGCTATCTACTGTCCTCCTGATCACTCTTTTTTGTTATCGCTCGTTAGTAATGTTTCTATTCCTAATTCTTCCATACTCAGTAACCTGTTGTATCATAGTGGCTTTACAGCCGTCTCGATTTTTAAAAAAATGCCTAAAAAATACATGAGTGATTTTTCAGATTAAAACCCTTATTTTGAAAAATATATAATAATCTAATTTATCAGTACTCCGCAGATAAAAGCGGCTAATTCTTATTGATACAGTAAAAAAATTAAGGAAGCTAAAAGAAAGAGAAGGAAAGAAATATCAGAAGGTAGAAGGAAAAGTAATATAAGAAGGGGAGAAAATTGGGGAAAAGGAGAAGCAAAAGGAATAAAATGTGGATTAAAATAAAAAAGAGAGAAAGAGAAAGAGGAAAAAGTACGACAATGCGAAATAGCAAGAGAAAGAGAAATCAAAGAGACGAATGATAGATGAAGGTGACAAAGAAGGTCAATAAGTTGAAAAAATGTATAAGAAACCAATGAAGCTATTGTGAAAGAGATCTTGCGGGAACTGAAAAGCAATTTATTGGACAAGTTGGCAATGGCCGAAGTATCTGCTACAGCGGTGTCAACCCGACATGGGTGTTGACACCAACTGCGTTGCAACTTCGGGCTGCTAGCATCACAATTAACAAACATTAATGCGATACCAGAAGCAAATATCAAATAGACAACGCTTTGAAAACATATTCAGATATGAAAACAATAGCAAGGTCAGAACTGCATCATTATTATTAATAGTAGTATTAGTGGTACTAGAAGTTATAGTAATAGAAGTAATTATTTAAAAATACTAATAAGTGTGATATACTAATAGCATCAATCGTTCATATGACAATTTGTTGCGAGAATAAAAGAATATATTGATGTAGCCGAACATAACTAAAAAAAACGAATTAAAATTGTAACTACTATAATAGAAGTATAGTATAAAAAGAATAACAACATCATATATGGTAGTTGTAGATAATATCGAATAAAGGTTACTTTTATTATTATTATTATTATTATTATTATTATTATTATTATTATTATTAATGACTATAACAACCATGATAATAACCATAGCCACCGAAGTATCAAAAACATACAAACAATACTTTCTTTTCTATTTATGTGCCGCGTCCTTTCAGGACGTAGGCGATCATGGCTCTCTACCTCCCTCTATCCCTTGTAGCTCTCAACAAGTTCCTTCCCTTTGCTACCCCCCAGACCACGTTCTGTCATTCAATTGCTTAAGCCCGCTAGGTATGTCATGCGTTTTTTCCCTTGTCTTTCTTTCCCTCTATTTGACTCGTGAGTATCAAATTCTCCAGTCCCTCTTTCCTCATTATGTGTCCCAGACTGGTCATTGCTAAAATATTGGTAAAAAAAAGAACGGCAAAATATCTGATTGAAATGAAAGTTCTTGCGGTTTTTAAATAAATTTAATGTTCTACAAGCCGCAGGAACTTTCAGTCCAACCAGATATATTACAAATGGCAAATATTTTAATTGCAAGCTCTGGTATATTTATAGAAAACCTCCCGGAAAAGTTAACAAATTTGATTTTCAGCCAATAATAATACATTATAATAGTTAAAATGTGAATAAAAATGTAGCACATCAATAATTCCAGTTGTAGTTGGCGCCCGAGGATTGATTAGAAATGAGTCCGATAGACTCATTGAAGGGATTCCTAGTAGCCCATGCCTGAAAGAAATATAAAAAATTGTACTCACAAGTACAACACACATATTACGAAGAGCTTTGTAAAATGTGGGTGATCTTTTTTTTTCTTGTTTTTTGGAGTTTTTTTTTTTTTACAAAAATGATCAGTGGGAAATGTCATTAAGCCATTTCTGACCTTAAGTCTCTGGTAGGGACTCGGAAGGAATTGTGTATACAACAGAAATCAAAGGAAACAACAACAACAACAACAAAAACAACAATAATAATAATAATAATAATAAAGATTGATATAAAATATATGTGGAGTATATTGTGTAGCCCCAAATTATGTGAATTGTAAAGAATCATACACATAGCTATTTCTTATATCTTGCGTAGAACACAATTACATATTTTTTCTTTCTCTGAATGTATGCTACTTCATCTGTTTGCATCTTTGATACAAAAACTTGTTAGCTTTTGAAGTCGCTGGTTGAGACTTGCGCGCAACTCGTACTGGACAAAGCAAAGATTGAATAATAATAATAATAATAATCCAAAAACATAATATTTTATTGTCTGTATGTGCAACATTCAATAATTAATCATTATAAAAGGTATATTTGCTGTTTGGCTAAATACATATATATATATATATATATATATATATATATATATATATATATATATATATATATATATATATATGTTTGGTCCATGATAGATAGGCGAATAAACATTTTGTCTTTAATCGACATCCCGTAAACTTTCGTTCTGTGGTTGAAGGTTAGCAACATTTAATAATTTATTTTCCTCTTTATGAAACAAGCAAAAAAATAAAAATACAAAATATACAACAAAAGAACATTAACCGAATAAAAGAATGAAAAAAGTCTTTTTTCTCGGATTGAAGTTATGCTCGTGGGAAATAGACAGCTGGTAATTTTCCATAAATCTTTGTTTTCTGGAATTTTAAGATGAATTATTTTATGTATTTCATATCGTCCTTATTGTTATTGCTTTTAGCGCTACATTTCAGCCGATATATTTCGGGCCTTCATAACCGATCTTAAGAATTCGTAGAGGGAGACACTAACTCGTGTAATATCACCTCTTTTGTTTTTACTTTTTTCGATCACGCATTTAATAAACAACAACTCTTGACTAAATAATTCGCTTTAATTTTAATCTTATCATTTACAGCTTTTGTGTTTAAATGATAGAAGGAAAAATTCAGTAATCTTTCCAATACTACTGTCAGGTGAAAATTATAAAATCTTTCTCTTAGAACATTTTTTCGGGGAAATAGGTTTCCAAGTCCAGTAGCTGTTATCGCTCTTTTCACTTTTGATGGGGCTTTCCTTCCTAACCTTTTATTTGAAATAGAGCGGAATGTCAACATCTTGATTGTTTTATTTTCTCTTCGAAGTACTCGTGATAATCTCTTTAACTGTTGCTATTGTTGTAAGGCCTCAAGTGATTTGGTTTCTGTTATTTGGTACAGTTCTCTGTTTGTGATTCTGTGGCGCTATCACATGAGGTTCGAAGACGAATAACCTTCGCCAAGACTCAAAGGTTTCATTCACCCAAAGCCATTTTTAGCCATTGATCTTAGTAAGCGGTTGAATACAGGTGACAGTTTAGATATTTCTGAACGTGTTTGATGCCACCCACATGATATCCCTATGAAGGTTTCGATCTGACGAAGCTATCTAAGAACGTGACTGGATTTTTCAGGTTAATGTTTGGGATTTGTATCAATTAGCGGTGTTTGGTGAAAATAGCTCTATTACAGCCTATGCTCTATTTCCTTATATCCTATAAGAGTATATTACAGCCTATGCTCTATTTCCTTATCTCCTATAAGAAACTTCTTATAAATGATCCTTGCAACAAGGAGTTATTTAGAGTGTTTTGTATCTACTAAGTCCATATTCTGATTTTTTGTGATGGATTCTTGCTACATAACAACATAAGATACGAAGATGACACAGTAGTGATAGCAGACACGGAAAAGAAATTACAAAACCTCCTACAGAAGGTAGCAAAGGAGAGCAAGAAGAAGGGACTAAGCATAAACTACAAGAAGACAGAATACATGGACATCAGTAAATGCGATTTACAGGTCGGGGACCCTAAAATCAAGCAGGTGCGGATGTTTAAATATCTGGGATCCGAATACGTATTGGGATGGCCAAGAACGCATTCCAAAAGCTAGGCAGAGTATTGCGAAACATGAGGATTTCTTTGCTAACAAAGAAAAGAGTACTGAGTTGCTACATGACATCTGTCCTCCTTTACGGCAGCGAATGTTGGACGGTCTCTTCAAAGATGAAGAAGAGACACGCGGCAGCGGTGACATGGTTCTACGAAAGGATGCTAAGGATATCATGGACCGAGCCTGTGAGAAAACAATGAGGTCTTGGAAAGGATGCAAACAAGGAGGAGGCTTATACTTAACATCAGGGAGAGGCAGCTCAGGTTTCTGGGGCACGTAATGAGAAAGGAGGCTCTGGGGAATCTTATACTTACGGGTCGAATAGAGGGAAATAAAGACAAAGGGAAAGCAATGCATAACATACCTGGCGAGCTTAGGCAAGTGGATGACAGAACGTGGTCTGGGGGTGGCAGAAGGATGAAACTTACTGTGAGCTACAAGGGATAGCGGGGAGGTGCATAATAAGAAGAAAGAAGTTGTTTCGTTTCTATCATCTCAGTTCCAGATCATAGTGTCTTTTTAGGTTGATTTTGAGTCCTATTTCTTGGAACACTTGTTAGAGGGTTTTGATTTTTGGTTCAAGGTCATTCTTATCCCAGCTAGGATCATCTATGTCATCGGCATAGCCCCACCTCCTCATCAGTACATTGGCCTTGGGCAGGAAAGCAGGATCGTTGTTTTCTATTAATAGATTCATTTAGGGTGGCATAAGGAATGCATAAATGATAAGTGCCCATCTCTTCATATATGTGTTTGCAAATGCGGAAGGCATAGTCTAGTAAAAAACAAGATATTTAATCCTGTTTTTAACATTGTTTTATTTAGTTCGTATCTTGACTCATGATTCCAATTAAGAAATAAACTAATGACGGACTATATAAGCCTGATATATTAATCTAGCTCAAGAAATATAATTCATATTCAACAACTCATTCTCTATACTAATAAAATACAAACGAAACTGAGGCTTGTTTTGTCGTTCCCAAATTGCTGAATATATTGGCAAATAGAGGAAAAATATGCTTCATGAGAATTATAATAAAATAACCGGTGCTCAGAACGCCCATGAGACCCGGGTTCGAATTTCACCATTGTCAGTCTGTCAGGTCGGTGACTTCTTGATATTATCGGTGTGAAGATGATTCCAGCGTGTGGTAGCGTCAGTAAGCGCCTGAAAACGATACTACGCGCTGACACAGCGCTGTGAGAGAAACAGGGTTGACAAAACTGTTAGGAAGACGTCGATGGTTGTGTGAGCACTAATTTACAAGTTGCCATGACTGAGGTTCCGTGTGTACTGGCAGGTCACGCCAGATGATATCCAGTGACTGTAATTAAGGTCCGCTCAGCCTAGTTGCAGTGTTAAACTCATGCGTGTTAAACAAAAGCAAATACGCCTCGGTAGCCGTCTGCTATAGGGATTAGCTTGCCACCCTAGTAGACAGGCATATTTAGATACAAGCGGCCAGCCATAAATACATTTTGATAACAAATTCTATTTCTTAAAAATATACATCCTACTTAGATTTCGAAATCGTTACTCGGTTAAGTCGACAGTAAATAGATAGGATTAAATAAAACAGGAATCTGGAAAATAGTCTATAATACAAAACTTATTGTGATAGAGATAATGACATAAAAAAATAGATTTAAAGAGATGGTTTGGACAAACGATGGAAAGTGGATACGCGCATGCGCGCGTGTGTGTGTAAAAAAAAGCTAGCAACGATTTAAACACCAACTGCCCAACTCTCTGTTACATTTCTCAAACTGAAGGAATAAAAGTTCCGCTGAGAATGAAAATAAAAGAATAAATGAATAAAAACTCGAATAAAAGTGGGCAGGCTTCGATCTTTCCGTCTACCTATGCATCGATCGCGATTAATTGTACAAAATACTTGATTCTCTGCTTCCACTGTCTTTATTGTTTCGCAGAGCCAAGTGACGAACCAACCAGAAGGAGACTATTGACTGGTTGCTAACGGCGTCGCTATAGAGTTAGCAATATTTCCCAGCAGAGATCTTCTTATAGTTGCTGCTTATTCTTCGCCTTGTCTTCTTCGTTTTTTTTCTTCTTCTTCATCTTCCTCTTAATTCTATGACTACTACTACCACCAACACTACTACTAAGACTATTTAATTGCTAAGATTAAAAACTGAAGCTATTTCTTTCTCTTTTTTTACACAAAAATCGAAACAAAAATGTAAATGTGACGATCGGAAGAGATTTCTTATCCATAAATAAAAACGTAGAGTTTTTTTGTTTCTTTGAATAAAAAAATATGTTATGAGGAAATAATTGGAATTATGAAATACCATTTAACTTTGGGACAAAAAAGCTAGTGAATGCATCAGTATATCCACAGTTAGTTCACTTTAATTTCGGCAGGTATTTACAAATATACATGTGTAATTTGAAGATTTATCTACACTTTTGTTTTTTGCATTGACTAATCAGAATTTTACTCGATTTAAAAATGAAAAATATTTCAGAATTCCACATAGATAGATAGATAGATAGATAGATAGATAGATAGATAGATAGATAGATAGATAGAACGTCGTCAGCATCCGCTCACATGCGAGCATCAGGATAGTCATCCTCTGTCCTTATTCCCCCCACCCTCAATTCCAGGTGGTTGTGGCGGAGATGGCTGTGAATAAAAGAGAGTTTGAGACCATTCGCGTGAATATGATTTTAAAGGACAACTCTGCACGACGGAGAAGCCCACACACTTGGCCAGATAGATAGATAGATAGATAGATAGATAGATAGATAGATAGATAGATAGATAGATAGATAGATAGATAGATAGATAGATAGATAGATCGCCGAGCATCGGGATAGTCATCCTCTCTCTTTATTCCTCCTCCTCCCCCGCCACGTCCTGGTAGCGGAGTTGGCCTTGAATCAAAGAGAGTATGACGAGGCCATTCGCGCGAATATGATTTTGATGGACAACTCTGCGCGACAGAGAAGCCCACACACTTGGCCAGATAGAT
>OZ038475.1:76997209-77052209 GCA_964036315.1 Acanthosepion esculentum
GTGGCCGCCAATGGTAAATCCCGGTAGGGTTTCCAATTCTCTCAGAATTGCCTCGCTGTATAAGTTGAACAGGTCGGGTAAGAAGACGCATCCTTGCCTTACGCCCCTTTCTATTTTGTATATACACTAAACTCGTTATCCCTGCGCATACGTTATGTTTGCTGCCAGTATAGGTTCTTCATTATTTTGATATCTTACTCGAATATATCAAGGTTGCTGATCAGTTCCAGCAGATCCTTGTGGTGTACTTTGTCGAAGACCTTTGCGTAGTCTATGAAACATAGATACATGTCCTTTTGCATTTTTATCGCTCTTTCTGGTAACATTCTGAGCATGAATATTGCGTTCCTTGTTCCAGTGTCTTTAACGAACCCGCACTGTTCTCGTCCTATCTCTGGCCTAATTCTGCTGTGCGCTCTATTCATCAGAATTCGTATGGAGGATGAGTTTTGTCACGTGGCTCATTAGGCTTATTGTTCGGTGGAGTACGCATTCGTTTGCGCCTGTTTTCTTAAGCATACCTACGAAGATAAATCTGCTGAGGTCTTCCGGTATATCCCAGCTGTTCTAAATTTCATTTGTTATTTCGATGATCTTGTCTATACCAAAGTTATTTAAGGCTGTCAGCATTTCCGTTACAATTCTGTCTGGCCCAGCTACCTTCTTTCTGTTCAATTTGTCCACTGATGCTTTTACTTCGGTTTTCCGAATTACAGGTCCGTCGATATTTTTGTGTATTCAGAATTACATGTCCGTCGATACTGGGGACGTCAGAATCAAACAAGTATATGATTTTAACTATTTGGAAAGTGTTTTAAAGGCGAAAGATAATGTGACATCTAAGTCGGAAGGCGCATGTAAATAGCGAAAGATGTCAATCAAAAACTAAAAGTATTCAGAAATTTCGTTAGAAACAAAGAAAATATTGCGATGTAATATCAAGCTTCCTACATGACAAAAAATGCTGGATAATTTCCTCACTACTGGATAGAAGACTTGAGGCAACTGAGACAGAATTCTACAGATAGATGCTAAGAATATCATGAAAGGAACACATTAGCAACTAGGAAGGTCTAACGATAATGAAAACAAAAAGGACACTTTTACTTAGACTCAGAAAGAAAAAATTACCAATCCTAGGAAACATAAGAAAGAGAGCTTGGAAGATCTAAGACTCAGAGGACATACTGAAGGCAAAGGGTAGAGGGATACATCGAGTGACGAGCTTGTGTAAAGATATGACAGGATCTGGCAGCGATAGTAAGTGGACAAATATTGCATATATATATATGAAAAGGATAGGAAGTTGCAGAGAGCCATGAACACTGAAAGGAAACACTACATAAAATAATAATAACTGTTACAAAGACAATGGTGGCTTTCATATACGTTAAATATAAGGACTTCTTATTATAGACACCGTATTTTACATTTGTTGAATCGAATACTCAGCTACGAATATAGTGGAATCTAATAGTCTGATTGCTGTTCTTCCACTTTTCATATCTCCATTTCTGAATGTAGAAAGCTAAGTAGATATATTCATACGCTTTTTATTTTTTTTAAGTAAAGAGTTAAAATCGAATCTAAGCTAAATTTGTCTCGGGGATATACATGTAGATCCCTAATTTTGAAGGACTTGCAAAACCAATATATAATTCGTAATAGACGATTATCGATATGGAAAGTTAGCCGAGATCAAATTTCGACCTAATCAATCCTATTCACTTATGTACTAAAGCCATTGTTAAAGCCATGAATCGATCTCTTTTTCTGTTAGGTCTAGATTAAATAGCAAGATAGACTGTATCCTCTAGCCTTGTGTCAACCAGTCTAAGAGAAACTACATTTAACTCCAAACAAGGAAACAACTCCATTATCTTTCCCAAGAAGGCATGGTAATTCACAGATAAGGAAGAGGGAATTCCTAGAGAGTCATGTTCGTCTATACCCCGAAGGAATATGGCATTTAAAAAATAGAAAATTAGACACTCTTTATTTAATAGTTCAACCTAGTTTGGTAGAAGGCAGGTAGTGTTTTACGAGGGTAATTTCCCAAAGACAGAAAAATATATGTGCATACCAAAGAAATTAAATAAATATTCAAATTTGTCCCAGTTTGTCGCAGTTTTTCATTCTTACTAAGAAAAGCAAGTCTGTATCAAGATGCTGTAACTTACAATGAAGCAATTTAATTGCGAATGCTCGATCTAAATTAAACGTAGGGGAAATGCCATTAGTAATGGCATCTTTATAACCAACCTTAACATTTTCTCTTATCAGGCTCTGTTTAGATTGTAGAAACCAGAAGCGAAAATATGCACTGGTGTTGTTATTCTACTGGAGGATTCTGGGAATGCTATGGACTAAACATGTTTGTAACTAGGCAATTTGAAGGGAAACGGAAACAAAAAGTACGCATATTCTTAGGCATATTGAAGGCAAGAGAGGCAAATGGGAAATAAGCAAGCTAACTGACGAGCTTTTGTAAATTGATGGGAGAAGAGAAACTGAGAAGGAAAGTTAGGGACAAGCATTACAAAGAATAGGTAGTTGTGGAGAGCTATAACTTGGAGAATTTGACACTTAAACTACATAATGATCTTGTGTAGATAGTTAACAGAACAGGAACTGGGAGGGATGATAAAAAGACAAGCCTTACCAAGAGCCATAGATAGATAGATAGATAGATAGATAGATAGATAGATAGATAGATAGATAGATTGTTCGCCCCGTAAAGGCCCGAGAACCACTCGAGGTAGAGGATTACAGAGCAAGAGGCGCAGTTTATGCGGATATGTGGGGGAAAATAACGGTTAATCCTAAACTTGAACAGGTTAAGATTGGGGAAGCATCCGCTTGGGAGTCGGTTCCACAAAGCAGTGGTTCGTGTGAAGGAGCTGCTCTCGATTGGAACTTACATCTCACCAATGGAATACGAAGGGAATGAGTGTGGTTCAATACAATTTGCGTAGCATGGCAGGTCTTTTTACTATAAATACGTATTGAGGGTCATTTTACTATAAATATGTATCTTTGGTAATTCTATTATATAAAAATTTATTGCTGGTATTATTACTATAAAAATGTATAGATTGTCCATAAAGTCACCTTCCAATTTCGAATGCCACATCAACAGCCTTGCTGGAAAATAATGGGTGCTTGAATAAGCAGCCATTATTTTCCAGCAAGATGGTGCACCATCACATTGGGGACTGCATATTCGTGTGTTCCTAAATCAAACATTTCCAGACCAGTGGATTGGAAGGGATGGTCCAATTCCCTGGCCACCTCTTTCACCAGATATCACTCTTCGGACTTCTTTCTATGGGGTTATGCTAAATAAATCATATATACGTGATATCACTGATCTAAAGCAAAAGATCACTGATGTCATTGCCACCATTGATAACAGCTATACAACAGCGAACATAACAAGAAATTGAGTACCGTCTTGATGTGTTTTGTGCAACTAATTGTTCCAATACAGATGTATATTAAATTAGTTAAAAAAAAAACTTCAATATCTACTCCACATTTTGTAACATTTTCCACATATTTGTTCGTTTGCATTTGTAATATTTTTTAAATTGTAAATAGACTTTATGACAACCTGTATTTTAATACTTTCGTAGTGTTTTGCTTTTGTTTGGGTGTTCACTATTTGCCCGTAGGTGGGAACCTAACAGGTGCTACCACCCCGGGTCAGTGTGGATGTGGGAACAACAGCACTTAAAGGGAACTGATGGATCTAAGAAAGGTAGTTCGTTGTGGAGAGCAATGATCTCCCACATCCTGAAAAATGAAGAAGAATTTTAAATAGCCGTGTACATTGTCAGGATTCATTAGGAAACATTATTTTTCCTTTTACTTTAAAAACCTGGATTTAGTCATGTTAATCCAAGCATGTCTATATATCATTTGTAAACATTAATGTAAGCAAAGGTTCTACATATTAAACGAGAGAAAGAATTTCTATATAAACTGTTAAAATATACATATTTAACTTTTTAATTTGACTCGTTTAATGTTTTCATATTTAAATATTTCTGTACACGGTCATAGAAACTGATTTAATCACAGCAAAAAGTCTTTCTTTCGTTTTTTATAGTGTTTTCAATGCGCAACTAAGTTTCCAAGTAATTATATTCGTACTGATTACAGTTTACAGCGTGTGACTACTCAAATGAAATCGAAACTGAAAACCTGTCTCATCCATGAGAATTATTTCGAGCTGTCATCAGGAACGATAGTGATTTGTTTTAAAACTGTCAACAAATTGACTTTCTCAAACATGCATAAGGGTCTATGCATAAAGTAAACATTTTTGTCGTAAAAAGAATTTTAATGAAACTTAAAAAAGACTTTCTTTTGCTGGAAAAAAAGATCCAGATCTTTGAAGTAATAAAATAAATTTATAAATTTGCGAAATCGAAGAATTGTTTCATATTTTCAAGTACCGAATGAAAATATTTCAATTCTGAAAAAAAGATAAGTTGTGTTTTTCGTATTGTATAATAAAATTACACACGCACATAATCTCTCCCTTTCATACACACACACAAACATATACTCAACGCACAATCTCTTTCTCACATATGCACGCACCATCTTTCTCATACTCTCACACAAACATGCTCTCTCTCTCTCTCTCTCTCTCTCTCTCTCTCTCTCTCTCATAAACACATCCACGCACTCACGTACCCACTACCAGTTACATCCAAACACCCTATCACTATCACAGCCCCACAACTTCTCTCTCTCTCTCTCACTCACGCTTGTGCATATACTCAGTCTTTCGCACACACATAAACACGATTTCTCTTATAAGCACAAACACACACTTTCTCCCTCTCACAAAAGCATACACTCGCTCTCGCACATACACACATTCTTTTTTACACATTCAATCTCTATCTCTTTTAGAAACACACACATGCACACGCGCGTGCTCTCACACACTATCCCTATCACCCAAATACTTACTCTACTCTTTGTTACTTTCACGAGCACACAGTCTTTCTCTCCATTTTCTTTCACGCACACACACACACACGCTAGTTTGCCATACACACACTATTTGACACTCTCACATACACACACTCTCTTTTACAAGCATACGCATAAACTCACATACACTCGCCTTCTCTCTTTAGCATATGCACGCGCTCGCACACTCTTTCTCTCTCACATATACGTACACTCTCTCACGCTCACTCACATACACGCACTTTCTATCATTTTTCGAAACACGCGTGCGCGCTCCCACACACAACATTTCTATCCCCCAAATACCATCACTCTGTCGCTCCTCAAAACAAAATCATTCTCTTTCCGTATCACTCACTCATACACGCACACAAACACACATGCTGGCTTCACATATGAAGACAGGTTTGTTCTGTTACTAGCAAACACACGGCCACACACTTTTTCACATACATAAACTCTCCGCACACATTCTCTCCGTCATAAAAGCACTCTCTCATATCATTATCATATCTCTCATATCTACACCATTACTCTCACATACACACTATTCTGCGCGCACCCACGTTTACCGTATCATTATTGCTCTTATGCACACACACACACATACATGCATTATTGCTAAAATATGAATAGTTATTTTTTAAGCCAATAGAAAACGCATTATTTCTTTATTTGACTTGGAAGAGGTACTTGTCCTGATTTACTGTTGTTTTCTCTAAAGGTCAGGGATTTAACAATTAAAATATCGCCTTTGACTAATTCTTAATTCTGCCTATAGGCACGTGAAAAATTCATTACCACAGAGCAAACAAGTTATGTTATTACGCATGTCTTTGCATGAATGAAGTACGCTGTCTCAAATTTTATTATACAACTCAATAATTTCTTAATAGTATTGTTATTAACAAAAAGTCTTGCATAAAAATTTCAAGATATATTTAAATATAAGCAATAAATAATACGAGTTTAAGCATAGATATATATTGTTTTTAAAAGAAATAATATAAATAAATTTGGGGTAGGTTTCAGGTTTATATGCAAAGTGCGTCGTAGATTTTTATTTGGAAATAATTCCTACTAATATACACCACCGGAACATATTTAATTAACACGTGATGCCATATACATAAATTATTCTATTATTTTATATGTTAATTAAATAATTATAATTAATTATAATTATATAATTAATAATATGTTAATGCTCGTTGGCATTCTATAATATTCTTTAGACTTTCATCCTTTAATTTTGTTATCTTTTCTACTGTTTTATTATAAAATTACTTTCAGTAGTTTTAGTAAATCACAGGTATCTTCGTTGCGTTTTCCCTTTTCATACACATCATTAAAAATGATGGACCACAAATTTTGCGCTGATATCTGGAGAGGCTGATGGTCATTCATTTAATTTGCTATCTAGGCAATAGTCAGCTTTGTAGAATATGAAGAAGAATTTCTTTGCATGTACCTTCAGGTTCATCCAATATAGCTCTATATTCATCTGTTACAATTACTGTAGCAATATCAGTTTTCATATAGATCTTTACTCAATTTATATACGACGTTTACGTAAAGGTATCAGTTTGCTTGCTTTCATGTTTTCGATCAATGTTCTTAATATCGTGCATCTTTTTCTTTGTTTACACCCGTAACAAAAGCTTCTTAAAATACTTTCATGTTGTTCAACTTAAATTTTTACTTAATAATCTCTTTAAGTGACATTCTTGAAGCCAATCGTTATTTTTGTTCTTTTTTTCAATAATATTTTTCATTTACCTTTAACCTCTGTTCCAAATTTTCGCAGTTTCAATATCTTTCTATCTCTATAAACAGAGCTTGATTAAATAAGTCGAAACTGGAACATCAATTTTTCGAATTTTCTAAATTAAAACAATTTATCTAAGTAAATTTTGAATGTACAATTAACTGCTACTGCTGAACTTTTTTTCATTCTAGGAAAGTCGAATAAAATGTCATTCTGCTTAAAGCTTTATATAGGCTATAATCGGATTGGCACACACATTGACTGACTCCGGAAATGCTAAAGAAAAATTACCCACTAATCATTGCAATCTCTGTGCGCAAAGTTTGAAATCATTACTTACCAAAGACATTAAGGCTTTGCATTATCGACAGAAGAACTTGAACAGTATTGATCTCTCTTTTGATTTATCCCAAATCAAAATACGTAAAAATAATGGATGCGAATCACAACTTTTTCTTCATTTCTTCGTAAATTTCAATTTGAATCTAATTAGTAAACTTCTATTGCCACAATTGAAATGGAAAAATGACACAAAAAGTGATTTACGAAAACTTAGCAGCAAGAAATGGATCGAGCAGTAAGAAAATATTTCAAGAAACTTTTGTTGCGAACATCAGCAGAGAGAAAAGACATAGAATTTTAAGAACATTGGCCGAAGACATAAAAGTAACCTAAACACCCCCATTATGTAGAAGGATGTGTAATGGACAGAGGCTCGGATTGAGAAATCAGAGAGCCGTTCGAATTTCAATCAGGTTCATTACATTGACTTTCGGGTTAATGCTCTTGGGAAAAAATATGAATCCATCTCCCCCCACCCCCACCAGTTATAGGTAAATAACAGAACAGATTGAGCTCCATAGCCTTGGTTGGCAACCAGTCTAGGAAAGGAAACCTCTGAAGTTAACTTCTGGAGAGGGCTGGGCTCCGTCAGGCTGACTTGGAAAAGAAACAACACTGCTGCTACAGTAGATATGGTGCCCATCTGACGCTAAGAGTTACGGGTTTCGTCATAAAGAGAAAACTATCATTTGGGCGAAGAAGTACATGAAAACTGATTTCTCAACAGTAATTTTAACAATGAAGGTAGAACTATATCAGATGGATTTGGTGGCTTAGCTAGAGGTTCGGTTCTTCGTTAAAATGGTCAACCAAGACGACTTTGAATAAATCAGGGGTGAGGTGAAATCATTTTTGTTTGTGGGAGATATTAGTGTAGGCATTAAATTATTGGTCCCTTACGTTTTGAAGGGAGGGTCACGATAAATACACTGAATTAATGTAATTTGTTGGACGAGACACTTTGTAACTGGCACAGGTCATGGCCTAGAAATTGAAGCAGAAGAGGTTACTTCATAATCTTTAAAACCTAAATATTCTTCACCTTCCACCATAAAAACGTTTCAAAGGCACCCAATTAATGGAGTAGCTTTCAGTCTACACATATATTAATCCACTATAGCGCATCATTAAAATGGATGTTCATAAAAATATTTATGTAATGGTCTTAATCAGATAGTTCTCTTATCCACTATTTATAGAAAGTGATAGTGAGATTAGCTCCCTATTGAATCAGTAAATTTTAATATAACTGCGCTTAAATAGTTCAAACTTCCATAACTCCAAGCTAACGTTTAACTCTCGAAAAAAAAGAGTCGGATGCAATACGAATGCACTTACGAGAGTGTCAACTTCAGTGTCTCTTTCTGCATGAGCAAAGTCTCCTTTTGTATGCAAGGAGACATGACTAAATAACGTAGCTTTATTGTTTCTCATAAGTAGTACAAATATAATTGCAGTAAAATTACGACGCGATATTATTGACATAGGAACAATTCCTTGTGGTGCCATGAATATCGTTTTGTTGTGTCCATTATTTCCTCAAAGTTTGCATTTTATAGCACTTTATATTAACAACTCCAAAGTGAAAAACAATTAAAGTAGATGATCAGAAATGTTTGTCTAACCAGGATTTCCATTTGGCTACGTTACAAGAAATCTCCCATTTTATGTCAATTTATATTAATATATTATTATCAGCTTCGTACCCGGAAAATCTATTATTATTATTATTATTATTATTATTATTATTATTATTATTATTATTATTATTATTATTATTATTATTATTATTATTATATTTCCTTGGCTTTCTGCACTATACACATTTCCTTCCGGGACCCAACCAGAGACCTAAGGTCAAAAATTTGCATCATGACATTTTTTTCTGATCAACAAACTACGGTCACACACGTTTTACATAGATAAAGCTCTTCGTAATGTATGAGCTGTATTTGTATCTACAATTTTTTGTATTTCTTTAAGGCATGAACTACCAGGAATCTCTTCAATGAGTCTATCGGAACCTTTTGCAATCACTCCGAGGGTTGCAACTACAACTAGAATTATTGATGTCATCAAGTACCACATTTTTAGATTTTTTAGTATTTTGATAGTTTTTTGAAGATCTTCAAAGATACATTACAATCTGCAGGGACTGTCTTGTCAATAAGAAAGTATGTTCTTGTAGTCTTTGATCACGATGTCTTGGCAACTAACTTTGATTGTTCTGTCTGTGTGTATTATAAAGTCCCATAAAATTGTTATATCTCTGTAACCGTGTTTGGCTGATGTTCATACGAGTTTCTTGCAGTTTCCTTTTCGTAAATCTTGCATATTTTCCAGTAAAGTTATTGACCCACACTATCATGGCGTGTCTTCATAATGGGTCAACACAATTTTTCAGTATGAGTGTTTGGTAGTTAGTAAGAACTGGTCCTATGCAACAAGAATAAAACACACGGTTTCAGCTTTTAACTCTGCACTACTTAAACAGTGATGGTTACAGGGTTTGTCTACATCAGCTTGTTTAGCACAGCAGATTATTAACCATGAAGAGACTTATCTTGCCATCGTTTCTGCATTTGGTACATTGTATTTGTTTTTTTATTTCTTTTTTAGGCCCTTTTCCCCTGGAATAGTTGTATTATGGCTTATTTGCAATTCACCCACTTGAAATTCCCTTTTGAATTTATTACTGAATAACGTACACAAGAATATTATTATTATTTCTTACTGCATATGACTGATTCTATGTAGTAGTGAAAAAAGATTATAATCATGTTAAACATCAGTCATAAATAAAACAGTTCTTCTCGTAAAAAACTCAAATTACTTCAAGTTTAATGAATTATATCGTAACATACATCCTCCATAAGAAGAATCTAATAGGCCCATATCAGTCTCTTCAAAAACTAAATGATATTAGAGTTAAAAAAGAAAACGCATTTGAATTATGTTGTTTTTGAGATAATATTATTTCACCCATTTGGTGTCGTATATTACATAATATGAACGTTGGATATCGAATAAGATTTCAGTCATTCCACAGATACATGTTCTGCTCTGCATTTTGATGTATTTATGCACTTGGGAATTTTTAGTTTGATAATTTGGTCGGGGCGATTGATTGACATCTAATATATTGGAATCTGACCTAACTATAAAGTCAGTAATGCAAGTTACTAAGTGGGTATTTCAAACACTAAGTTGAAATTGACATCAAAATAATGAAGATAGATAGATAGGAACTGGGAAAGAAAGAAAGAAAGAAAGAAAGAAAGAAAGAAAGAAAGAAAGAAAGAAAGAAAGAAAGGAAGAATGAATGAATGAAAGATTTATAAAAAAGGAAAAAAGAAAGAAATAGACTGACAGAAAAACAAAAGAAAAAGAAATAGACTATGACAAAAAAGAAAAGAATAAATGAAGATTATGAGATAGATAGATAGATAGATAGATAGATAGATAGATAGATAGATAGATAGATAGATAAAACAAATATTAAAAAGAAAGAAAGAAATAGACGATGGTAGAAAAATAAAGACCGCCAGATAGATAGATAGATAGAGAGAGAGAGAGAGAGAGAGAGAACGAGAGAAATTTTAATATGACAGCATTGTGAAAGTATTCAATTGCAAACGGTCCAAAGAAATTATAATAAGATTTGACAAATTTTGACCTAATCAGTGCAATGTTTGCATTTAGGATCACGTACTTCATTTTTTTAAATTTTGTTAACATTATATATTCATTTCCGGGATCATAATAAAGCTTAATAGACAATTTATGATAAGTGAACAACCGGCTTTCATTACACATGAAGGTTATAAGATCGAACATACAAAGTCATCTGTACATCTGTACATCTATCACTATAAAGAATTGTCATCACCATTCTATCACTCTATCAATTTAAATAATTGCCATCATCACTCTATCAAATTAAATAATTGCTGTCAATACGTTATCACTATAAATAATTATCATCATCACTCTATCTCTGTAAATAATTATCATGTAAATAAATTTTTATGCATCATTTGAATGTTTCTTTTGTCGCTTGTCAATCGAATATGGACTCAGCCTCATTTATGCAATCAGTTATTGATCTTTATTTTTGTTCGAGAAGGTAATTTGTTCTTTAAATACAGTTCATTATAATTATACACTGATCTATTCAGATTAGTGTCCTCATTTTGGCAGTTACAGAAATACAATCACATGTCAACTTCTCTCTTCTTCAGTGATTCAGTCGTATTCATTGCACGACAGGAAATTTCCAGTCGAAACCCTTCATCCAATTATAAAAGTAAATTGTTCTCGTTCCTCTTTCCCTGCTAGAATTCATCTCGGATTTGTTAATTATGCCTTCATATTCCTTGGCACAATAGCATGTAGTGCTATACACATAATTCATGTTCAGTTGAGTCTTGGCACCCGTGATGTGCCTCTGATGAGTTAAACTTTTTAAACAGTATCGGACGGCGAATGTCCGAACCTCTGACTCAATGGAAAGAACAAAAGTGGCATCACAAAGACAAATTAACTGACACAAGATATTCCATAGCATGAGACTGAATAAATTTGAAATTCCCAGATGGTTACTGAATGCGGCAGTCACCCGAAGGGAATACAACGGCTAAAACGTTGAGACTATAATAACCAAGTCTCGTGTTGTCTCGTCTGGGCATAATAATGATAATCTTGATCACAGAAATTTAGACAGAAGTTCAGTTCATTAGAAATTGGGTAAACTGATCGGTGAAGCTTTAACTCTAGTCATTAGGATGAAGTAATAAAAATAATTAAGGATATTTTTTTTATTCTTTTTAATATCGAATATATGATAAAAAAATCTGTTTAATTTCAACGAAACAATAAACGGACATCAACCTTTATTTCTTTTCATTCACGAGAAAAAAGAGTGATTTTCATCTGTCTTAAGCTATGCAGGATAGATTTTGAGAGCAAACGGCATTACAATTTGCTGGTAAAAAAAAACAAGTATTTTCTCTTCTTTGATTTCAAAGTACACCGTCTTTATATTCCTAAGGAGGTGTTTTATCGCAACATCTAAATTATACCTTGATGAAAAAAATATTCATAAAAATGATGATACTGAACGGAAAATATATAGAAATATTGAAAAATCTAAACAAAAAACAGATAAACTGATAGGAAAAATAATTATTATTTTTAAATGCATTAAAAAAATAGATTCCAAACTGAACATACTTGTTTTTTCTTTTTGTTTGTTTGTCTCCTATCACATCCATCTTTCATCTCTCTCCCCACCTCTTGCTCTCTCTTTCCCTCTTATTCACTCTGTCTGTCTGTCTATCTATCTATCTATCTCTACGCACACAATCAGACACACACGCGCGTCTGGTGATATTTTGTCGCTGGCAAGATATGACGATATGATAAGGATGACGCAACAAAATGTCACCTCAAAATAATATAATTCCATATATAAAATTGAATTCCAAAAAAATGAAATGATAGTCCTGGGATAATATTCCTAAAAAAAACTAAAAAAAAACCCAAAAAAACAAACGTTACATATTTGACCAATGCTAGAATTTTCATTTTAATTGTTGCATTTCAGAACAAGCAGTACCAGAAATGACGGAAACAAAAAAGCCTCATGCAAAAACATCTTGAAATAGGCATTTTTATTAAAGACCAAACGTTCAGACTGTATACGATATGGGTGGATCTCCCAAATGATTCCGTCATTATTATAATCTCCATAAAAGGGGCATTTATCAAACATGATTTAGTATTTAATAAAATTGAATCAAAATGTTTGATATTCCAAATCCTATAGGTCTACATTTACATATATTCTATAGATCTACGTTATATATATATATATATATATATATATATATATATATATATATATATATATATATATATACATATATATATATATATATATATATATATATATATATATATATATATATATATATGGGAAAAATGTATGACAAAGTTGTAAAAGTTCTCGTGTGAAGTGTTTCGTTCTTTAGAACTTCATCGAAATAAATTTGTTATGTTGGTGCGACTGCACATGCGCACGAATTTTATTTTATTTTTTTTAGCTCGCCGATTTCATTTAGATTCCTTTTCTTTAAAACAGCTTGATTAAAAAAAAATTAAATTCAAAATTCCCAGCATCCCTCGTTCCTGCGCAAGTGTAGTCGCACCAACGTAGCAAAGTCTGTTGAATTCCTAAAGGACGAAACGCGTTAAATGAAAACTTTTCCAATTTGTTATACATTCCCCCCCCAATATTGTTCTTGATACATAGATAGATATATATATCGTTATCTCATATATATATATATATATATATATATGTATATTTAGGCAGCATATTTTCATTCAAACAGGTATGGTTAAATAGATGAGAATGAAAGTATTTGGAAAAATAAAAACTATTTGAAAGAAAATATTGGTAATTTTCTTAATTTTCTAAGGATACCATGAAATTAATCCGCGAACTTGAAAGAATTACAAAGAAAAATAATGATATGTCTAAATTTGTACACACACACACACAGACATATATATATATATATATATATATATATATATATATATATATATATATATATATATATATATATATATATATATATATACACATATATATATATATATACACATATATATATATATATATATATATATACATATATATATATATATATATATATATATATATATATATATATATATATATATATATATATATATATATATGAATGATCTGTTGATATGTTACAGATTAACTATAATTCTATCCAATGTTGAATTTTACTATGCAAGTAAATGTTTCCCATTAAAATTGATAGTAACCAAACGAGATTGATAAAATTATCGGAGTATAAATATATCGAGTGGCTTTTAACTTGTACATATGAATTTATCATAAACAATTATATTACTCATTTTTCAACTTTCTAGCCTTGTCAGGGTTCAAAAGAGTTTATGTAGCTTTTTGTGCGATGGATTTCTAAACTTCAGTTGATTTCCAAAAGACGCGACGTCGCAAGTCTATCGCTACTCTATCGTTATTGCCATAGAAAATGTTCAGACGAGCTAGATTCTTTAGCTCTTCCAATTCAGGCCTTTACGATTAGTACCCGCCATGTCGTTTAGACAAGGTCGATCAAACCTCATTCCATTCGTATTCCACTGATACGAAGGAAGTTTAACTCATACAGTCTCTTCCCGAGACGCGCTACTTTATGAAACAGACCCCCGAGCAGATGCTTCTTCGATCACTAAAATCTAACTTCTTCAAGTTCAGGCTCAATCGCTGCCTTACACGTATACTCCATACCGCAGTCAGTAGCCCTCTACCTTGAGTTGGGATTAGTTCTTATTTTAATCAATTCACCCCAAGAAAGGCGATAACACCACTAAGACGAAAGAGGGTACCGGGAATAAAATAGAATGAGAAGACGTTAGAAGAAACCGGAAACCCAATCCTAAACAGGAAACAAAGGACAAACCTTTATTCTTGTTGAAAAGACTAGGGAACAGTGTGTGAACCGAATGATAGGGGAACCTATCTTTCAGTTGACACTCCTGGAAAGAGACATCTTTTTATACAGGAAGCTCGCTTAAGAAAAACATGAATTTGACCTCTGAACGATACCATTAAAAATGGAAGGGATTACTGCCTGTAAGATTTCTTTTTTCGATTTTGAATATTTTTCATTTCGTTTTCTTTTAGCGATGTCCTAACTCTTGGATTTCTCTGAAAAAGAGGAAATACCACTGATGTCATGTTTTTTGATGAACCTATATTATTATTCTAGATTGTTATGACAATAAATTTGAAATACATTACCTTCTCATGAATAAACTCCAGTTTCAGTTGCATTAAGAGATTAATCACAAGAAAGTATTTTCTCTTTCCCTCTCTCTCTCTCTCTCTCTCTCTTACTCACTCCTTTTTTTTACTTTTTCTTTCTTTTGTTATTTCTTTTTTTCTTTGAGTGGAATGTTTTTCAATGGAATCCAGGGCAGCTGGACTATATATCCATGTCGTCGTTTTGGGGCAATTTTCCTTCAAATAGAAAATTTATACCATTTTTCGTTTTTTTTGTTACATACTACCCGATGTGTCTGCACGCGAGGTTAACAACTTCAAATGATTTCTCTTGACAGCTTCTGCATGAGAGATAAAGATTGTCGCCTTATGATGGGCTGCACTTTATGGTTGGTTCCTAAAACCTAATGAACAAATAACCAAACCACCCACGAATGAGATAACCTACGAAATATAGTCAAAGTTTGGTAGGTCTCCATGTCTATTTAAATGAGACCTAATTGAGCTATCGTTAGAGAGATGTAACGTGAGTCTCCTTGTTAAACATGTTGTAGTAAATCCAATATAATTATTTACAAATTTGGATTGGTCACAAACACATCTCCTTAAGGGACATGTAAATTCGTAAATAATACTGGTTCTCTGTAAAATAGATCTTGCATAGGAATTATTATTTTTGACGATTAGGTTAAATAATTAATTTAATTTTCTGGTTTTTCTCGACTAGAGTTGTGTATTTCTTTACGATGTTTGTAAGTGAAGATTTGTCTTCCTTGTAGATGCTATGCATTTGATTTTTTAATAATACAAATATAATTGCATCATCCACGTACAAAAAAGGCTAAAAATAATGGAAGCATTATTAATAAAAAAAAAGAAAAAGCCAACACTCAATAATATCAACCATGATCACGGTCACGATGTGCTGACCGTGTTTGGAAAATAAAACATTCCTATAACTCGAGATGCATGCAAAAACAATGCATATATTCAGTTAAAAGTAAAATAAAATTCATTCTTGATAATGGCTAAAAGTATAGCCGAAAGCGCTTGGAAAACATTCAGACAACTTTTATATAATGTATGTCCTAAAAAGAAAAGATTATACGAACACATGAGAAATTATATAAAAAATCCAACCACTACGCCTTGTCAGTCGTTTTCAACGATACTTGCATATATATATATATATATATATATATATATATATATATGTGTGTGTGTGTGTGTGTGTGTGTGTATATATATATATATATATATATATATATATATATATATAATCCCATATTAAAAATGCATAAGTGCATATTCAGAAATAAAATATAGATGAAAAATATATATATTACGAGTCCATATTCAAGTTTAAGTACATATTAATTATATATTACTGTGTGTATGTGTGTGTGTGTGTGTGTGTGTGTGTGTGTGTGTGTGTGTGTGTGTGTGTGTGTGTGTGTGTGTGTGCGCGTGTGTGTGTGTGTGTCAATATAATTTCTGGAATGGCCCTCTGAAAGAGAAGCTTACTTACCATATCCCTATTGGTTGCTAGCTAGCATCTTCTAAGTACTGCTTTGTGAGTTATGCATTTCGTGGGAACGTGAAGCCATCGTTAGAAACATTCTTGGATCTCGTTATCCGGAATAATTTTCAGTAATTTACTCAAATGTCGCTTGGTGTCAGGGATGTTAGCAAATCTTTGTCTTTTCAGGATAATTTTTTCACTTTCGAAAATCGCTTACAGGGGTCTAAGTTTGTTGAATATGGTTGTTGCCCCATTTTATATAATAGATTTCTTAGCCAGGAACTTCTAAGACATTATATGCAGGAGCATTGTCAGTGTAAAGTATCCACTGGTAACTCCAGGGTTGTTACTTTTACCGCTGAAATGTTTCTCGTATGACTATCTATTTCTAAATAAACTACTGCATTTGATTTTTGCGTTTTGGTGGTGTCCACTTCTTGTTTCATCGTGTGCATTTACTCTTCCTTCCTTGAACCGCCAGTGTCACTCAAAAAACACTCGATTTTTTCATAGCATGAACATTTAATAGGGCTCTAGGTTCCTTTTCATTCATTTTGTTGCCAACAGTATAACATGAATACGTTCACCTTCCTCTATTGATCGACAACGAATAACTAATCTGGTTTGCTTCTCAAGAAAGCGAATTTTGACGCATGTTCGGATGTGCTCGGGTACGAATGATTGCCTGACTCATTACCCCGGGTGACAAGCTCCAGATACCCATTAAGTCAACGTGTGGTTTATACTGAAACTATGCTGCGCAGACCATAGTTGCATTTTCTAGGAGAAATTGCATAATCTGGTTTGAATAATAGTAGAAAAAGCTTACAATCCTCGGTCACTTTGACTTGTGACTTCTTCGTAGTATCAGAATAATCGACGGTTGGAACAGTTTTTTCTAACAATTTTAGTCAAAAGGCTTTGATGATATGGTTTTTACGCAGTTCCCAACAATGCTGCACGCTGGGATTTTTAATCCAAGCCGATATTATCGAGAAATGATTTGATAAATCGACCATCATGGGATTCTAAATGCATATTTTCCAACCACTCTGATACATAAGTGTACATTAAAGTGACGAGCTTTTTTCTCTGGTACCCGGACACATAATTTTAAGCGTGCTACTAGATTGGCATCTAGGTCCCACCTTTTTACTGTTGAAATAGTTAAATGTAACTGACACTTCTACTCCAATAGTTTATTTTCTCACGCTTCCCGACAGTGTTACTCCCTTCCGTTTACTTGTTTCTCTGGAAACTACAATCTTCAAAAACATTATTTGCAACGTCAATCGCCGTCTTCTCTTGTCTTGTACCCCGTTCTTCTTTTATCCTTTCCTCAATCCTTCCTATATCCAGTCTTTCTCTCACTTTCACTCTCTGTAAACCCCTGCATGCTAGTGGCATTCCCGCCTTGCGTGGGGTGAAATGATTAAAAAAAATAAAATAAAATAAGCTATTTTATTTGCCATTAATCTTCTTTTATTTAAAAAATGTCAACTAAACCGGTCTTTGAGATACAGTCACAAACCTACGAGGCAAAATGTCTGTCATTAAACTCTGTTGTCAAACGTTAAAGTGGACAATATAATTGTCAGTTTATCTTTGGTATTTCAGTAGCAATTATTGAGAGTAATGCAAAATACATTTGGGATTTTTTTTAAAGAAATGTTATTAATGAATTACATAAAGAAATAAAACAATATCCGAAGCTATAAATATCAGTTAGCTGTTGAAAACCTATTGATTTTTTACACTTAACAAGAATTTATGTCACTTTATTTGAAGTAGTTCTGAGTTTTCATATTTAGATGCACGATAGTAAATCCATTTCTACCTAATTACGTTCGATTACATTTATCTTTTTATCACTAAAAGGCAAAACTTAAAGGCCAAATAAAACGTAAAACGACTTGATAAAAACATATCTTAAAATGGTAAAAATTATGTGAACGCTTGATAGAAGATCTTAATGTTGTATTTAGAAATGGCATTAATCGACACTTCATTAACCATTTCCAAACTGTCTCTTATAAATTTTATCATTTTAAAAACAGCTCAAATTTAAATTCAGTTTGTGGACAATATACACTATTCAATCAATGTACTTTCTACAAAACATATATCACCTCTCTCCCCAAACAGACACGCACACATGCATACACACATTAATATATATATATATATATATATATATATATATATATATATATATATATATATATATATATATATATATATATATATAAACACATGGTTCTGTTGATAACATCTTTTCTCTCATTTGGTCAGGTACGACGGCATAGAATCGCATTACGAATTTACGACCTGCGTCTGCTATCTCGTGACCGTTGTCTTAGTATAGCAAACTTCTATGTAAACATAACAGGATGTCATATTTGATGGTGAACATCTCTGTTGTAATGTCCATATAACCACTCTGATGATGGCTCATATCAACCGAAATCTGAGATCAAGGAACAGCATAATAAAAAATATCCAAATGTTAGACAGTTTTTTTTTTTATTTTCCCCCGAAACTAATGCCACTATACTAAGCTGAGAACGGCTCATGATCAAACATAATAGATATTCGCTGTCTGTTATATTTAACAAATTGTGTTATAATATATATATATATATATATATATATATATATATATATAT
This sequence comes from Acanthosepion esculentum, assembly GCA_964036315.1. Lineage (NCBI taxonomy): Eukaryota > Metazoa > Mollusca > Cephalopoda > Sepiida > Sepiidae > Acanthosepion > Acanthosepion esculentum. The sequence continues at coordinate 77,016,343 of OZ038475.1, forward strand.
ATATATATATATATATATATATATATATATATATGTTATTATTATTATTATTATTATCATTATTATTGTTTTTACTCAAACATTATCATATATATTTCCCTGGTACCCCTATAAATACGAATTTAAACGATTGGCAACTAGGTCCCACCGTTTTACTGTTGAAATAGCTAAATGGAACCGCCAATTCTACTTCAACAGTTTCTTTTCTCACACTTCCCACCTGTGGAACTTCTTCCGTTTTATTGCGTCCTTGACAACTATAATCTTCAAAAGTTTAAATCCAACATCAATCGCTATTTTCTGTCTTCTCTTTTACTTTCACTTCCTGCAACCTCCTGCGTACTAGTGGCATTACTGCCTTTCCTGGGGTGAAATGATTAACAAATATATATATATATATCGTTCGTGTTCTCGTGGTATTTTTTTATTGTTTTAGACATAACATAGAATATCATTTTAAAGCTCTGAGCTGATTTTTTAAAAATTCCACCAATAAAATTGCTTATGCTTCATTATTTAGGCTTTAGTATTTTTTCTCAAATTCAAGTGAATAATTCAAGTAAGTCAATAAATTATTGTCACTTTTAATGCTCCCCAGATTGATGTGGTCTACAAACCATACATGCTATAAATCCTAATTTAATTCTAACTAAAACGTTGTTTATCAAGCGATCATATATATATATATATATATATATATATATATATATATATATATATATATATATATATATATATATATATATATATATATATATATATATATATGTCTTGACTCGTTAAGTCTCGACTCGTTCCCCTCCTCTCTCTCACAGAGGCGCAGTATTTATAGAGACAGGAAGAGTCCATTATCGTTATAGGTAAGTTCCATAACAAATAGATAGATAGATAGATAGATAGATAGATAGATAGATAGATGTTTTATTGAACATAATGGATAATTAATGTTTTTTAGCATTTTCATACTTCGGATCTTCAACAGCATAAACGTTATATTCACTCGACTTCTAAAATCTTTTCTTGATAATAACCAAAATGGTTAGTAAATGAAACCTTAGACACAATTTCGGCAAGCACCAGTCAAAGTTTCTACTCGATATCAAAGGATTCAGACAATACAGAAGAAACTCACCAAAAGGTTCAACATATTCGTTTTCCATTCTATTTAGTGTGACTTATTTAACTAAAGGATTGCATTATATATATAGTGTTATGTACATATATATATATATGTATATAAATCAATAATTATAATTATATATGAAGAGTGTTCATTATCGTAAATGCTGCTTTTGAAACTGTCATATATATATATATATAGAGAGAGAGAGAGAGAGAAAGAGAGGACGCAAGAATGAACAGTTAAGGATGACTGTCAGTTTCACGTGTCAATGAGATCTTCAGACTAATGCAGTATGTCTAAATTATCAATAAATGCCCTATTTACGATAAAGAACATTGCTCATATATAATTATAATTATTGATATATTGAATATATATATATGTATATGTGTGTGTGTGTTTGTGTGTGTATGTATGTACGTATATATATGCATGTTTATATATATAAATATATATATAATGAAAAATTCTCGTTGATTGTTTTTCATTTATTTTTATATACGTCTAAACATTTTGCTAACTTCCGGTTCGTATTCGTAAATAAATCTTAACATGTCCAAGCACTTTCGGCATACACATTTTGTTGTTGTTCTATTTGTTTAATTCTTTTAAATACCGCTTTTGCCATGATAGCTTTTATTCATGCAGTATATGTTCACGCGTGTTTATTAGTGTGTGTGTGTGTGTGTGTGTAAGAATAAAAACAAGCGGGACAAGGTTTGGAAGGTGCCTTTTCTTTTACACTTATGCATGCTAGCAGGGGTTATTGTGGAGAAAATCAGTTAAGGGAAAGACGTATTTCATTTGTTCTTTCTTAAGTGTGATACTAACCATGCCTTACTGCGGGAAACAAAGCCACCCTGACAGATGAAAAAGCAGGATTTTGATGGTGTCTCTGCTTCAGAGCTTGACGAAGCTGATCACGGTGCTTCTGTTTACTATTCAAGTTGTCTTTCAGTTTGTCTTTGTAGGGTATCCTTCAACATATATATATATATATATATATATATATATATATATATATATATATATATATATATATATATATATATATATATATATACATATATATATTCTGTTTATGCAGATTTAGTTCAATATAACGAAAATTATTTGTTTCAATTCGTTATTTAATTTTGATACGGTTATATATATAACTATGACATATATATATATATGACTATATATATAACTATGACAAAATGGAAAAAGCTTAAATGTGAGGCGTGTGGTCGTTAAAGTTTTGTTTACGTTAGACATTAGTACGAACGACCAGACATCCGAACTAACGAGGACGATCAGACATTCGCATGAACAAGAATGACCAGACATTCGTACGAATGAGAAGCGTTGTGAATTTTAAATTTAATTTAATATATATTTTGGGTACACAATCGAATGCGAAACACGAAAACCTTTTCTACAATGTCATACATCTTACCCCTAATATATATGTGTGTGTGTGTCTGTGTGTCTGTGTGTGTGTCTGTGTGTGTGCGTGTATGTATGCATATATATACATATGTATGTATATATATATATATGCATTTATATATATGTATATATATATATATATATATATATATATGCATATATATATATGTATGTATGTATGTATGTATGTATGTATATGGTCTCATATGATATATGTAATTTTCTATATATCACAAAAATGTTAAGTAATTGAATGATAAAGTGGTAAAATTCTGTATAACGCGTTTCATTGTCTAAAAGGACTTCTTCAGACTGAAGTAAAGTCGATACTGACTGAATTAATTATATATATATATATATATATATATATATATATATATATATATATATATATATATATATATATATATATATATATGGTGGTTTAGGAGACGATACAAAGAAACAAATTTTAAAACTGAAAATTTAACGTTTACCGTTCTCACATTTTCCGGGTTACTTTTCATGGAAATTGTTCTGATAAGCTTTCTTCTTTGATACCTCGGCTTCGGGAATTTAATATTGACAACGACATCTCATCATTCGTCGCTACCTGCCGGCGCATTATTATAACCAACGTTTATCTTTATATCTCCACCTTGAAAAATACTCGATGTACATAGACAAAATACCTTCATATATGAATAGAAATGTCTGTAAGAGTACATTTATTGCGGACAAACCTTGAAGACACATAGGTACATTCTAGTAGTTCGTATTAGTTTGTTTATCTGCATCTATACTGATAGTATGAATGATGTCGGCGATGAAGTTTAATTTAGAACTAATGTTTGGTTGGTATTCACTAGATAGACAAGAAAGTTGGTTCTTTTTAAAAATGTGTGCAGAAGGTGTTAAGTAATAGCAAAAGTGTCGAGTGTAAAGGTGGATGTCGCTGGCATATAAATGAGGTCTGATTTCGAATAGTTTATGCAGCAACGTCGAAGCATTTCCATCGGTTGAAGCAGGCGTAAACGTTTGACAGATTAGCTGTTACTATTCGTGTAAAGTTTGAAAGTAACCGCGTTTGCTAGTCTGGCTTGTTGTGAGAAGGCAAATATAACGTTTGCTTGCTATTAACCAGCAATCAAACAAGCCAGTCAGGTAAAACAAACGAAATAACTAAAAAAAGAAAAAGAAAAACGTACGAGAAAGGTATTCGTTAAAGACAATTACATGAGAAGAATACTAATGAGTCTTGGTTCTCTCGGATCTCTGATAATGTCTTGAAAACTATTGTCGAAACTAGATCTCCTGTTTCGCTAACTTGGATTGAAATCTAGTAAATAAAAACAATGTCTGAAATTACAAGCAACAATATAGACTGACAATTATACTGCTTAAATTTAGCAAACTCTTATATATCTACATGCAAAAAAAGGCTAAAAATAATGGAAGCCTTATTAATAAAAACATAAAAAACAACACTCAATAATATCAACTATGAACATGGACACAATATCTCGACCGTGTTTTGAAAATGAAAACATTATATAAATACGTACATGCAACAAACAATTTCTTATTTAAGAGTTAAAATATTTCAACCTTGAAAATGTCTAAATGTATAGCTGAAAGCGCTCGCAAAAAAGAAAATTCGGACAGTTTTCATATAATTTATCATCTGGAAAGAAAAAAAAAGTATTAGATCACATGAGAAATTGTATAAAAAAACTAAATCAAAGCACCTTGTCTGTCCTATTCAATGAAATATGCATATATATATGTGCGTGTGTGTGTGTGTGTGTGTGTGTGTGTGTGTGTGTGTGTTCATGTGTGCGCAACAACTAAAAATAATGTGTAAATGCCAATAACGAATTTCACCATCATCACCTGCTGCGAAATCTAAATACTCACCGTCATCATACGTATCCCCAGAGAAAATAATTAGGTCAGCAAGGGCAAAGTGCAAACCTTCAGGAATGCCTTTTCTATTTCTAAAAGGAATGTTAAGATTTATGGTAGAGAGCCCTTACTTTCATTCGCTACCCCTTCTTGATCAGGTTGCACTTCACAGTCTCTATTAAATTATCCCTTCAATGGTGACCCCGCTTTCACCAGTTTTTATTTTTTGCTTGGAATCCAAGGAATGATTTACAAAATATCACAATACATTACACTGGTAGGTTTTATTAACCTAGTTATTCTGTCCGCGATGTTTTCGACGATGAAAATGTGTTATCAATGGCGTCAGTTTTAGTATCTATATTAATAAAACCTTAGATAATTTGAGATGGTCTCATATTTCTCAGCTGTGCCAGACGTCGGTGTGAAGACCAATTATTATGATGCCGCATTTCAAACCATGATGGCCTGCTATTGATGGAATTAATAGCAGGTGTATGTTTGATGAATTAAACAAAGCTAACTCTACTTGGACTTGCGTCGTGTCATTAATTCTTAAAATAGTATATATGCTTTGCTGTTCCGACCAGCACATTTTTGGTTATTATACTTAAAACATTTCCAGTTTTCTTCAGGAGACGATCTTCGTACTCGATAACCTTTTTTTGAGATTGTGATCTGAACTTTTTATTCAACCCAGGGATTGAACTCAAAACTACCAGATATGTTTTAAGCGACGCTTTAATCCACACGCATTTCTGAGCAGTTTGGGAGGCATACACCGGTTCCCACATACACCGGTTCAATGGAAGAAAGAGAACACATAGGTTAATGAGCCTGATAACTATTAACTGATATAAAAAGTACACTAGACATGAAGAGCAGAATTTGAATAGTCTACAACAGTGTATTGAATAAAACGTTCCGTTCGAAATTCGAACGTAGGAAGAAGAAGAACGAATAGTTCAACGACAGGCATGTTGTGAGTATAATAAACAAAATAAATAAAATAATTAAAAATAATTTATAATTAAATTTGATCTGTTGATGACTTTTATAATTAAATTGCTTAGTTAATCAAAAAAATCATGTTAAGACCTGATATATATATATATATATATATATATATATATATATATATATATATATATATATATATATATCGGGGTTGGAGAGATAATGATATATAAATTTCTATTTAACAGAGCACATATTAGCCAACTGAATGATAAAATTGTGTGTATCATCATGGCTTGGCTTCGTAAAACGAATATCAAGAAGGAGTCTGTTCACGTCGATTGCAGGCACGTTTGTGACTGCTAAGTCCAGTTCGGGACAGGCATACACGGTCAGTTTGCTACAGGACATGAAAATGGCTGGTAGACTCGAGGGTCTCCCTCAGACCTGCGCAGTGGAGTTTTAGGTGAAGTGTGCGCTGAACTTGTCCCATTCTTTACACCCGGGATTCAACTGTTATGGCCTAGCAAGCTAGGACGATTACAGTCAACTCCCCAGGGTGGTGGGTGTGTCCTTCTCATATATATATATATATATATATATATGTGTGTGTGTGTGTGTGTGTGTGTGTGTGTGTGTGTGTGTGTGTGTGTGTGTGTGTGTCTTTAGTTTTTCCAGCGTTCTTACATTTTTCCGTTTGGCGGGAATAAGAAAAACTGTCCATATCGTCTTTTGTCCCATGCACTTTCAGCCACTTCATTAGCTATGTTCAAAGGCGGTTTTTTTTTAGCGTTGTTAGTTTCTCTTCATGTTTTGACTCTGAGACATGTATTATTTGTGTGGTTTTGAATGTAGGAACATTAATTCCGTGCCATCGCGTGTTAGGCATGGCTACAATTTGAGTGGGCGACTTTCTATTTTTAAAAGACTTTCAACACGCTGCTCCCATTGTTAGACAAAGTAAGGTTGATTAACGATCCTACTAGAATTCAAAACCACACACATAATATATGTTACGCAGTCAAAACATTGACAGAAACTAACAACACCAAAACAAAACACCCTTGGAAATGCCTAAGGAAGTGGCCGAAAGTGCTTGGGACAATGGACGATATGGGCAGTTTTTGTACTCCCTCACACCCACCAAACAGAAAAATATAAGAACGCTTGAAGAACTATATATATATATATATATATATATATATATATATATATATATATATATATATATATATATATATATATATATCAAGTATGTGGCGCAGTTCAATTTACATTACAAGGAATCATTCATACAGAAAACAGATATTTTTATCATTAACTTCTATATCTGTTTTCTGTATGAATGATTCATTGTAATATATATATATATATATATATATATATATATATATATATATATATATAAGTATATATGACAATTTAATGACAAAATGAAAAATTCCGTGTTACGTGTTTCGTTCTGTAGAAAGATTTCATAGGAGGAAACGCGTTACACAGAATTTTTCCACTTCGTCGTTCAATTGGCTAATATTGCTCTGTTAAATAGAACTTTATATATCATAGTCTCCTCTGACGTACACGCACGCACACACACACATATGTATAAATACACACACGCACACACACATATATATATATATATATATATATATATATATATATACAATGTGTTTTGAGTTTGTTTTTTTAATAGAACTGAATGTAATAAAATCTAGTGGAATATAATTGAGTTTCCCTGCTTCAAGCAAGGAGACTATGAGAGTTTATGCTTAAAATGGATAAATCATGCAATAAGATTCTTGGCTTCCTATAAAAGTCTTATGCGAATTTTTATGACTTCAAGTAAAATGGTGCCCTTTATAAACGTGTAAATTCTGTAAGGAATAATATAAAACTTGATATTGATTTACAGTTTGTTTGTTTTGTTTTTTTAATTGAACGAATGTGGTTTACAATTGCAACATTTTCGTATGTAATTGAAATTTATTTACCAATACTTGAAGTGAAACCCGATCTCATTCTTTTATTCTGTCAATGAACATAATCAGGGAATAGATGAGATTCCAGTTTGAATTCCATTATAATTTAGAAAGCCTGTACTGGATTATGATTTCTGGCTCTTCTCCAGGAAAACTAATCTAACAGAGAGGATGAAAACTAATATAGGCTATGTCACTACTTGCTATATTCGTCGTTATTTGGATTGTTATTGACATTGGAGAAAGATATAAATGACAAGTTAAGGTTAGCTAATGATATTTCAAGCAGAAAATGTCGGTCATGAGATTTAGAAGTATTTATCTACTGAACAAGAATTGCTAATTACATTAAAAGTTCGACAGTTTAAAAATGAGTTATCAATAGCGTTATCATCATTTCGAATGGAATGTACGCAGGACAGACAGCAGACAATATCCAGGTGTTCACAAAAAATGTTAATCTCTGCATTGGCTAAAACTTAAGGAATGAAGATACTATGAACACCGATTAACCAAATGTATTCTTAATAAAAACTCTTCAAATATATTTTCTCCTATGTAATAAATAACTGTTTTCGAGTGGTACACAAAGTATTAAATTTCATTTTAAGTTTATCGTTCTTTTAAACACCTAGATTGTTTCCTGTTCCAGCTTCTGCGAAAAAAAAACGAGTTAAAACACATTCTTAAAATAAACTCATACTTTCGAGCTATATATAGGATTTTAAGCATATTCAATGAATATATTCTACAAAAACCCATCGACAAACTCTCCACAGAGACAAACAATTAACCCAAGTTATTAAATTTCATCAGTAATATAACACATTAACCAAAAAATATTCACCTGCAAAATTTCTAACTTAATTTTATTTCTCCTAGACAAAGGACATTGGCGTGTCCGAAAATACCGATTTTTAATACATTTCTCATCATGCTTCTATTAGTTCTAAAAACCTATTAATATAAAATTAATATTATTATTTTTACTATCATCATTATTCTCACTGTGTTTTTTTATCTCCAAAATTTCATTCCTCGGGCTATTATATCTAAATATTATAAGAAGCATACGTGGAAAATATATCTTTATAGACATATATATCTTTATCTTCTAAAACATCTAAGAGAATAGATGTTATTTGGCAAATATATGAATATTTGTTCGTAAGTTGAACATCATAGCCAAATTTATTTTTTGTTTCTTTTTTAAAGGACGGAGATTGGCTTTAACTTTTGTCCTCAATAGTCCAATATATTTTGATCTCATATCTCATAAAGAAGGACAATAATATGTTAAATTAGGTTTGTGCCTCTTTCTTGTAAAAACTATATAAAACCTGAAACGTTTAACTAAATTCCAACGGATAACATACATGAGACATCAAAAAAGAAATAGAAAAGGTTAAGTTATTTTTGTAAATAGAAAGATTACGATCAAGTTCTCCCCTCTAATCGTATATATATACATGTGTGTGTGTATGTGTGCGCGCGCGTGTGTGTGCGTATGTATGTATATACGTATGCATTGAAAATATATAATATATATATATTGAATATCCTTTAACCCACCTTGGTAAATTAATTACTTTTGTTAATTTTACCCAAAATCAAACGTCATTAGCAGTATGTTGTTCTCAGCATTTTATGATCTTTGAGGGTCTGGAAACAGCATTTTCTTTAATGTTATATGATAGATGATAGGGCATCTTAAGCATAGGGATGGTGAAAATGGCTATGCAAATATAGTGGCCAACCAGAGAAAATTTAATTATCAGCTCTTTTCTTAACTTAAAAAGGAGTTTTTTTTAATCCAAAAAAGTGATCTGTAATATTACAGAAAGTACAAAACGTAAAACTATGGAGTTAGCAATTAGCGTTGCTACCATTGACTCGAGTAATTGCTTCAATTCAATGTAGCATTTAATAGAACAAGGTCCAGACTTTCTCCCTGGGAATTTTCCCCATTCTTCTTGGCATTAATCCCAAAGATCTCTTTCGTTTGAGCACGTCTTTCTTCAGTTCCAGCTAAAATGCTTCAATTATACTGAGATCAGGACATTCGTCGCCCGTGATGTGCGCCAAGGAGCACCGTCATTCTGAAAAAAAATCTCCATCTTTATCGAATGGCTGAAGATTATAGTATAGTAAACTAATATAGTTTTCGCTGTTTAGTTTTTTATCAACTTTATCAATTCTCTTCTACCATTGATTTTGATGCAAACCCACTTCATTATATGCCCACCGCCAAATTTCACCGTCTTTGTGGTGTATCTTGCATTCTTTTTTTTTTCTCACACTGGTCTTCATATATATTCTCTTGCATTAGAATGTAATTCTACTTGGCATTCATCACAAAAAATTACATTTTGCCAATTTCCAGTATCTTATTTTGCTTGTTCTTTTGACCACTTCAATCCTCTATTCCGATGTTGTTGTTTTTAGTTTGTTTTTTGTTCTTTTGGTTAAGGGTGTTTGATACTGCTACACACCCGTTCAAGTTGTTGTTATATTTTTCGTAATATTCTATGAACTATATCAGTTGAAACGTCACTGTCAAAACTGCATTCACTTCTCAATAATCTGCTGTTAATTTTGGATTACCTATCGCAACTTTCACAAGTTTTTTTCATCTCCCTTCTCTAACTGTTTGTGACTTCCAGTTTTATTTCCAGTTAAAACACTTACAGTAGTAGCAAAAGTCTTTTCGATGGCCTGGAAGCAGTTTTATGAAATTTCCAGCCACCTAGTCATGTGTAGTTGAGTCATCTTCCCCTTTAAAGTCACAAACATCATTTTAGTTTTAGCAGAAATTTTAGTGTAATAAGAAAAGATACTGTTCAACTTCAATGACTTGCCAAGGCACTTTACACTCATATTAATAAGATGGTATTATCTCTACTTAGAAATTTGCATATTATCATGACTTAATCATCTCATGTCCTTCATTGGCACAGTAGTTTTGCATGACCTTTGTTCAGCTTCAAGCTGCTTAAAGCGTCGTATCTTCTGTTACACTGCATCTACGAAAAATCAACAACATATTTTCTAATCCTCATGGTTCACGGACACCACTGACAAAAAGCATACTAAACAATCTTAACTTCTTAATAAAATAAAGATGTATATAATCATTTTGTAGTTGGTCCAAGCCTTTTGCCCGCAAGTGTATATATATATATATATATATATATATATATATATATATATATATATAGGTGAATATACTCGTGTCGAAAAACCTTTGAATTCTTGATTTAACAATAGCCAAATCAATCACGAAGGGAAAAAAAGGTTTTACAAAAGAAAGAGCCAGGAACATGAAAGTCTGTCGAAAATAATCGCACAGATACAGGTTCAAGGCCCAAAGAAAAAAAACCGATACGAGCAAACAACTAACTAACTAAAGAGCTCGATACAAACGTAGAGCAGACCAATTCAAAACCTAATGAGCCAGACAAACCTACCAAGGTTTCACTTAGGCAGATCGTCAGGGTCAGCTGCCTAAAGAGGCAAAAGAAAACGACGTATATATAGGCGACAACCAAGACAACACCACGTGACCAAGGAAAAAAGAAAAAGAAAAGAAAAGAAAAGGCGACACCGTGGGGGATGGGGTATAAATTTATTCAAATAACTAAAAGGGGAGGGGATATTTTAAGAAAACACAAACAATAACGATAATGATACAATAACGATACAATTGGGGGATAGAGGCTTATTTCAGTAACCAAGTTTTTCTGTGCCTACATTTGTTAAGGATCTCGGTTTTAGAATTTAGTAGATCATATATATATATATGGTTTAATAATATCGACAAGTCCAATCAATTTTTTTATTAAATTTTTAAAATTTCCGAATTTGTTTTATGTTATCGTTAAATCTGCCAAAGTTCATATTTATTTTTATTATATTTTGTAAGTACTTTCGAAAGTTGCTACATTGAGTTTCGACGCTTGTATTTTGTGAATATTTACATGTTTGAAAGATCGTTTATATTCGGACCATTGTCCTGGTCTTTGACAATGAGGACAATAGCCCGAATATAAAAATTGTAAATAATGGTAACTCCTCATACCAGAAATTCACACAAAAATGTTTGAAAGAATTATAGCTGGAAAAATACACTCTCATATATATATATATATATATATATATATATATATATATATATATATATATATATATATATATATATATATATATATATTCTATTCATGCAATTTTGATTGAAACGCAATGAAAAATCTTTGTTAAAACATACTTATTTATTTTTATCTACGATTATATTCAAATTGTGCATGGAAGAGTTAACATTGGAAAAAAAGCGTTTGATGCAAAATGTAAACAAAACAAAAAAAAACAAAGATTTGACAAATTGTAGGTTTTGTCTTTTGTTTTATATTTTACATCGAGCGCTTTCTTTTTACAATGTTAACGCAATTGTATTTAAATATATTTTGCTTTTCGTATGTTAAACACCTCTCACGGAGTAAATCCGTTTACGTTTTAGTTCACACTTCCTGGTAACTTACATGAAATTTATACATATATATATATATATATATATATATATATATATATATATATATATATATAGACAATATTAGTGGTAAATATACACATACATATGCAATTATATATACACATACATATATGTATAAAAGTAATTCCAAGAGGATATGATCCAGGTAGAACTCAATGTCCAGGACAGAGTAAGGATATAATAAAAAGACTTAAACACTAATACTCCATGGAATATTAGTGTTTAAGCCTTTTTATTATATATATATATATATATATATATATATATATATATATATATATATATATATATATATATATATATATATATAAGATTACAAAAATACACGGGAAAATGGTACAATTAAAATATAATATGATTCTAGTGTTTTACATAGTTTTTCATGAAAGGACTCATTACTATATTAATGATGTTTTAGATTAGCTTTCTAAACTTAACGCGATGGCTAAGCAAGCTCGTCGAATACAATCAGTCGATTACTCAAACGTGTGGCCTTCTGGGAGATTAAACTCATCTACGTAAATACCTGAAAATCACGCCTATCTTGGCACAACAGTTAGTATCCTCGTTGGATAGACTAATTTACTATCATAGTAGTTTTGATTATCTCTAGACGAACCAGACTAAGATAAATTTGTTGAATAAATTATCATCATCATGTCCTATGACGGTGTGTGGTCGTAGCGTCACTGAGCATCTGATCACATGATAATTTGCCTCCATATATATGGGTTTAAAACCGAAGAGGTATTCATCCATACATAGCGTGTCTTGGGCAAATAGACCTGGCGGAGCCCATCTCTCTATGGGTCAAACCTCAGCCAATGTCTCCCAGTTTGAAGACTCACCTTGGACAGAAAACGTGGTCGCTGATTCCCTCGGGGAAATCTTTCGCCTTGCCTTTTCATTTCATTCTAGAGTTATCACTGCACTGGCTGCATATATATCTATGGAGCCTACCCCACCCCGCTAGTGTGCTAGATAGCTGTTTCCCCTATAAGAAGTGTTCCTCCGCCTTTTGACAGGTCTTTATTTTAATTCTGCTGGGAGTCTAGTCATCCTTCTCACCATATAATCCTGTGCCAGTTTAGTCGCTGATGGGATAGGTCGCACTGAGTTACTTGGTATCAGTAGTACACGTATAGTAACCTGTCATAAGATCCTCTTCTTCTTCTTCCTCAGCCTCCAGTTCCATAACACGCCAGTGTAGTATACTGGCTTGCTCAACAATAAGCGTCCACTTTATCCGGCCATTAGCAAGCGACTGAGTCTGAGTTTGAGGGTTAACTATTTGCGCATAGCTGGAACCCTAACAGGTGCTACCACCACAGGTCAGGGTGGACCTGTGAACACCAGCAATTAAGAGGTGGTTCCACGCTCCTCAAAACCTCCTGATCAGAGACCTTGCTGTTGGACTTAGTTTAAAGCCTTACCCAGGACGTGGATATAGTTTATCGTCATATCTAGGACGGATGATTATATTATAAAATGCCATAAATAAAAGACAACTAACATTTTAAACCCATCAAACTGCTTTAATTACAACAGAACATGACTAAGGACTGTGTGTACGCCATTTTGTGCAGCTGTGGTAAGAAATATAAAAGAGAAACAGGCTGCCCCCTTAAGGTAAGGTTGCAATAATATCGTAAAGACGTAACACGAGGAGAAATAGAAAAATCAGGCGTAGCTGACCCCATATGGAGAGAAACAGGAGATCACTGCCTCCTTTGGGATAAGGTTGAAATAAGAGAGAACTTCGCTAGAAAATACGAAAACTTAAGGAATCAGCACATATGCTAGGTCACAAATATCTCCTAAGCCGGCCAAGCATAGAAATGAATACAATATGGGAACCAGTAATACGGAGTGCTAGAGAAAATCAAATTGGTATATGAGCTCTGGTAAAAAAAATGATTACTGAGACATTAAGTTTATAAGTCCCAAAAATTCATGCACTGATATCCTTAAGTACACATGCAAAGTAGATAAATGCGTTGGTTGGATCCAGTGACTTGAACCAAAGAATTGTGAGTTCAATACCTGGCTAATGCAGTGGTGAACGAAAACTTGGAGAGCTGAGAAAGGGAAATAATGAGATATCTGAAAGAGGCATGACACGTGGAGCTAGAACAATCTACCCCGGTGGACCTGAGGAAACGTCGTGAATATGGCAATAAAGATGAGGATAACAGTCCGAACAATGTAAATAATTACAATATTTCATCAGAAATATAGACAGTTTTGCTAATACCATCTTAGGACTAATCTCTCAAAATAAGCGCCTCGCCACAAAGGAATGGAAATTGACCTGCATAACGCCGGAAGTCATTGTTAGTTTCAGAATTAAAGAATTTTATTTAAGAAATTCACTGGGCGTTGTCATAATTATAGCACATGCAGATCAGCTTGCGCGAGTCTCCGTTCTAATATTTTAGTAGTGAAGTGTATGAAAAAAAATCCAAACTACTTAACTCGTTGCATATCAATTATTGGGGTCTGCAATGAACTAGATACACCTGCATACTCACTGAATCTAACTCTTACTTTGTTTTCAGATAATGAACGTCTCAATGTGCTAATTGATTAGACGAAACTAAATGCATTAAGAATTAAGTAAAAGCAACTATAGATACAGACTTGGCTTTCGCCATCAGTTCTAATTAATTACATTTTCATATCTTTTTTCCTTTCCTTTTCTTTTCTTTTTACACCAGCTTCCGTCAAACATCGAAAGAATTTATTATTAATCAGTCCAGTCATAAGTCTTATATTTTTCTGAACGATCACCGACGTGCAAATGGGCTACATCTTTTACAAATAATTTATTTTTTACGAGTGTTATATCTACACGGTTTTCGAAGATATATACCTACATTGTGTATGTATGTGCTTTTTTTTTTGCTTTTTCTTTTTTTTTTTTTTTGGTATTAGATATTTTACTATAGATATTAAAATGTTCAACATTGAAATTGACGATTATGTATTTACCTCGTGTTACACGGGATGTGGGCTGGTACCCGAGTGGCTAGAACGTTAGCGTTCCGACAGTGAGACCCGGGTCCGAATCTAACGCAGTTGACTTGTTATATTTCCTAATATCCCACCCAGGGAAACTATTCCAGCGTCTGCGAAACCGTTGAGAGTGCCAGAAAGTCATATGAATGATTAACCCAATTTGGGGCGAAATTAGGGGGACGAAAGTGTTCGTAAGTAATTGATGTCTGTGCTAGCATGGGATTTCTTCAACGACTGATCACGATAGATTATGCCTTCTCTCCCAGAAACTGTAACTAAGGTCTGCTTAGCATAGTTACAGCCTAAACCACAAGTTGCCTCTTTAGGTGTTGAAGTAATTTGCCTTAGAAAGTCTCAACATACTCGGGAAAGAGTAGTAAGCCATTATTATTAAAACAATAACATAGTTTTTAGATTATTTAAAAAAATATACAGTATAATTTATTTTAATTCTAAAAATTCTAATATATTCGAAGGAAAATATTGAAATTCTTTGAAATCATGTATTTTATACTTGTCAGAATACAGGTTAAATTCTGCATTTTAATAACGAACAGAAAGATTTTGGTTTCAAATTTTGATTGCAGAGATTTCAATCTACTGATAGGTTCGGCGCCTCACAGTGAGATAATGGTTAGCGAACTACATTAATGAGTACTGAGAAGCGAGTTCGATCCTCACTAATACCCTGAATTCTAGCTGCTTCTGCCAAACTCAGCTAAGCTTAGTAAATTTTCGGACACTTCAATGTGTAGTAATTGTTACCTGTCTATGTTGTTTAACCATTGCGACTGATGAGTGAATTTGATCGTCACTTGGTGCCCCAATATAGTGGCCTTGTGCAAAACTAAGATAAGTTTTGTCAATTCTGCCTAAAATTCTGAGATGGGAAGTTATTATTTACAGTTGAACACCATCATCTTTGATGTTACTGCCAAAACTTTTCAGTCGGTTTTCCCTCTTCAGTTGTCAGTCGATTCAGATAACCTTCAACGAATTTCGAACTGAACCCTTTATTCAATCTACGAAGATAGAATGTTCCTATTCTGACGTCTATGGATATCGCGTCTCTCTTTTTTTTTTCTTTTTTTTTTCTTTTTGGTAAAGGCAGAGGAAGCTGTAGAACATGAAGATGACACTTATTTTCCGAGTACCGGGAACATTTCCAAAGGAAAAAGACACTGGAAATCAAGGCAACACAGGACAAAATCCAGATGATAGTATTACAGAAAAGAGAGAGTATACAAAGGAGAATGTTAGTGCATTGAAGATACTCGCTGTCACTTAATCATCAGGGATTGAATCCCTAATTAACGTTTCTGAAGGCTTTCTTTGACATGATGGGAAGAGGACTGACTTTGTTCCCTACAACTCTTGCTCTATTATGTTAAAGCCCTAGAAAGATATGCAGTGTATTAATATGGGTCTGGACACTGTTTGTGAACTCCTTATTTGAGAACATTTGTACGAATTGATCTACATATTAGATCGTTTATCGCAATCCAGTTATATAATCTGTATATTTAGTCTTGAGTAAATTAAAATACAATCAATGCGTTGCAAGTTTTTTTTATTCTCTTGTAGCTTAAAATTACAAAAATATTAATGCCAAAAAAACGTTCCTATTAGATCTTGCAATTTGTTGCACGTGCTGTGAACGTTGCCTGTTTTAACTGAAACGACAAGCGGTGATAAATCTATTTGACTGCACTGGAAATTTTTATGCTAACAATATAGCACTTTGCAAAAAAATAATGAAATGGCATTAACGTGCGCGTGAATACACACACGTACGCACACACACACGTACGCACACACACACGCACGCACATACCGTATATACTCGCGTATCATGCGACTTTTGAAGAACTAATTTTAAAGCTAATTTTAAGGGGGTCGCATCATACACGAGATATAACATTAGCATATACATTGCTGGCCCTGGCTACGCCGTTGACCAAACTACATATCAATTTATTGTAGTCAAATTAGCTTCAAAAGTAGGTCTTATAAATATATATATATATATATATATATATATATATATATATATATATATATATATATATATATATATATATATATATATATTTGAATTGGACATAGTCCGACAATTTATTTAAAGACATTTATAATATATATATATATATATATATATATATATATATATATGCACCTGTGGTGTGTGTGTGTGTGTGTGTGTGTGTGTGTGTGTGTGTGTGTGTGTGTGTGTGTGTGTGTGTGTGTGTGTATAGAGCCAAAACAGATTTCTAAGCTTAAATTTAATGCTTCGCCCAAACTGAATTTGCTATCAATAGTTAATAGGGTTTATTGATTGATTGATTGTTTCTTTTTTACATCTTATCAACCTTTTTGCAAGTTATTTAAAGGCATGAAAATATATTGAGGTTGTAAGAATTCATTTGGAGATAATAACGATTTACTGATACAAGTCCTACTAATTAGCCCATAGCTGGGAGAGAAGAGGTGAATTCATTCGTTTCCTAAGGTTATTTGCGCGTAAGTGAATATAACGGACCCGACTGGAATCGGAAATTGACTCTCTGATTTCCAATTGCGAGCCGTTATACATTACATCAGCCGCACACCCAAGCATATAGCACCTGGTATTCCCAAGAGGTCAGAAAATAGGTTTTATCATATTATTATTATTATTATTATTATTTTCTTGAGGTGGGGGAAAAAATCAACCCCTTTTACTAAATATTCAGGAAATTTTCCCTTATTCCTTCATCTAGTCTGTGAACATTTTAGTATAAAGCTCTTAATTACTAAAAATTATTTGAATTATGCTTTAAATTACTAAAATGTCGCATACCCCTTTTATTCCAATCACCTCATCTATTTGAAACTCAAATGTACTCTATTGGTAATTTTCATTGTTAACGCGACAATAATTCTCAAATGCGATAACTATGTTTCACTCGCGAAAAGAAAACCAAATACTAAGTCTGCTGTTAGTGAAATGTGCCTTCTAAAACCTAAACAAAGTATTAAGAAACAGGAAAAAATCGTTAGAAAAAAAGAACAGAGTGCTGAACTGTTATGTGATATCGATTAGCCTATATGGCAGTAAATACTAGACAATTTCTTCAGAGGATACTTTAGGGAAAAGAGACGTGGTTTTACAGAAGGATAGTGAGAATACTATGGACGGAATATGTGAACAACAAGGATGTCTTAATGAAAATGGGGGAAAATATGAACTTAGAATCAGAGTGAAAGAATTTAAAGTTCTGGGACACGAGAAGAGGGCTTGAAAGATCTGACACCCACAGAACATACTGAAGGCAACATGGGGGGGGGATAGTAATTAGCCTACATGACGGGCTTGTGTAAATACGGATAGGCAACGTGATTGGCCCTGATCTGTCATCTCGTCTGCAGTCGCTCTCTCACAGACGCGATGTTGCCTCGCTCTGCCTTTTTTACAAGTACTTTCACGGTAATTGCTCCGAGGAGCTGCTTTCGCTTGTCCCTAGGCCTCGTGAATTTAAACGTCCTACGAGGCTGGCATCCCGCTCCCACCCCTACACCGTGGAAACTGTTAGATGTAGACGTCTCTTCTACTCCAATAGCTTCATGTCTCGCACATCTCGCCTATGGAACTCCCTTCCCTATTACTGTTTCCCTGACAAATACAATCTCCAACGGTTTAAGTGTAGCGTCAATCGACATCTCCAGTTGCCTTGATCTATCCACTTCCCTTCTCCACATCCTTTCATTTTTCATTCCTATCTACTCTCGCTCCAAATCTTCTGTAACCCCCTTGCCTTGATCGACCCACTGTCTTTCTCTTTCTCCACATCCTCTCCTTTTCCACTCCTATCTGCTCTTCCTCCAACCCTTCTTTAACCCCTTGCGTGATAGTGGCCTCCAGCCTTGCTTGGGGTGATACGCTTAAAAAAAAAAATGAATAACAGAAGAGAGAATCGGTTGGGTATTAACAGGACAAAAT
Organism: Acanthosepion esculentum; assembly: GCA_964036315.1. Taxonomy (NCBI): domain Eukaryota; kingdom Metazoa; phylum Mollusca; class Cephalopoda; order Sepiida; family Sepiidae; genus Acanthosepion; species Acanthosepion esculentum. Next base: position 77,035,266 of record OZ038475.1, read on the forward strand.
TTAGAGTTATAAAGGTTAGGTAATTATGGAGAGCTATTATCCTGCACGTTCAGAAGGCAGACGGCACATAAAAGAAGCTCTTTTGTGTCTGATTAACAACACAGATGATCAGGTTTATACTAGAAGTTTACTTCATTTTTTTATTTTTTTTTGCAATAATATACATCGTGTACAAGGCACAAGAGCTTGAGGTGGAGATTTGCAGAGGTAAGAGACACAGTTTATATTTGGGAAGGTAAAGGTTAACCCTAGACTTGAAGTTCAATCGGGAAACTCAGTCAGTCAGCGATGCCTGATACACGCTTAAGTGATCATGTATCTTTCGATACATGACTGACGAGGCAGATTTTTCCCGTAGTAGGTTGCCATTTCTTTCTGCGATAGACCAGTTGCCATCCAAGGCTATAGAACCCGGTCTGTTGTGATATTTACCCATAGCTAGGGGGAGAAGAAGAGGATTCATACCTTTCCCAAGGGCAATAGCACGTAAGTGAACGTAATGGATTCAACTGGAATTCGAACTCGGCTCTCTGATTCCTCAGTCCGCGCCACTAGGAACTGATAAAAGTTAATTATCAATTACAAACAATAGCAAGAACATCTGTTTTGCATACTGGTTTTAAATTCTATAAATAATCACAATTTACAAACGACCTACGGATGCCACACACCACGAAACAACAAATAACTGAAATAATAAGTAAATATGTATGCATGAAAAGAATAACAAATAGGTTTATCTATCTAACATGTTTCACTTTTATTATAAAAAATAAAATGAAGGTCATCTTAAACGGGTTCTCCTCCAGCTCATTTATCACGAACGCTGGTGTTCCCCAAGGCTCTATCTTGGGCCCTACACTGTTACTGATCTTCATTAATGACCTTAACAGTTCCCAAGTAGGCATCTACGCGGACGACATTACTATTTACTCCTGCCTCAATAGTAAATCTGGTATCGTTGACAAAACTAACCTGGCTGCTGATCTCCAAAAGGACCTCCAATCTGTGGCTGACAGGGACAAGAAATGGCTTGTAAACTTCAATGCCTCCAAAATGAAGCTGCTCTCATTTACCCAGCACAGAGAACCATCCCTGCCTCCCACCAGAATGTGGTATTGTATTTCCTTTTACGCACTCAATGTCATTATTTTTTTGGCCCATCTTAGAATCCTGGAAGAAGTAACTTTTGGTAGCTCTTTCTAGGGTTAAAAATAAACACTAGAGGTTTATGGTCCGACTTTAATAGGAACTTCTTACCTAATAAGAATTGTCGAGCTCTGTCTGTGCACCACACAATGACCAATGCCACTTTTTCTATATTTGAATAATTTATTTTTTCTGCTGTAAATCTTCTTGAAACGTACATCATTGGATGGCATTCTTGCGATATAATTGCCTACTTTTTAAAAACCATACTCGCAGAAATACTTATTGTAAACATCTTTGATCCCAGAAAGGAGGTTACGTTAACTACTGCAACTACTCTCTTTTAAATCGTAGGCTTTGATTCCATTTGAACTCACTATCACTATTTAACCCAAATCTGGAGGAGAAGTAGTTTCATGCCTCCAACAAGAGTATTTGCACGTAATTGAAAAATACGAATCTAAATGGAATTGGAACTCTGCTCTCCGATTAACAAATCCGATGCATTATCCATTACACCACCCGGGCATCCAATGTCTGCAGGACGTGGTATTCTCAAGCTGTCACACATCTAGGCTCGACGTTGCTTAACTTCGCTGATCGTAGGGGAACCAGCGTTTCAATGTGATATGGGCGTAAACCTATTTACAATGCAGATCAATTTACTACCACTTTTTTTTCTTCTTTCGCCCTTAACCTCAGAAGGAGTCGTTGAGGGCGCCGTTGTGCTGAGCTGCCCACCATACTCTTCCATCTGTCGCCGTCATGAGCCAGAGCCTGGGTCTCCGCGAGTGGTTTTTGGGTGTGCTCATCATGTGGCGTGTCTTGGGCGTTTTAACCTATTAAATCGTTAAAAAAGTAAATATGTTGCTCTAAGTCATTTCTGTGTTTTATTATCGTTTATTATCGTTTTATTCTGTATCGAGAAAATTGTTTGAAAACAATTATTCGAAAACCATTATTCGAAAAACAATTATTCGGATTGTAAATTGTTCAAATGGAAATTAATCGAAAGGACGGTTATACTAAATGATGATTATTCCAAATAACTATGTTAGAAATACGTATGGGATCTTGCTTTGAAAGAGTCAATAATGATTTACCTAGAACTAATAACTCCCTTGAAAGATAGCATAGGCTTTTTTTGCAGTAAGTGTCATCCCATCATCACCCAATATGGAAATTCTTAGATGCTCTTAAAAGAGATCTGGACTTGCAAGAAATTCATATTGCAAAATTAAGAGCAGGTTGCCAAAATATTAAGAGCACCAAGAAATACCACGACGTAAATGGAAAGCTTAAACATTTACTGACATCCTTTAACGGGTACTCTTCAGTAGTTGACTATTTGCGTGCAGTATCATATAACTTAAGGTTGTAAGGATTTTTCTTACTAAATTGTTTTATTTCGAACAATTATTGTCTAACAATGTTCACATAATCATTTTATTCAGATATAATACAAGACTTTATTGAAAATTGAGAATAAAATAGATGGCGCTACGGGTACTTTTTTCCAAACCCGGAAAAAACTACAAAATAATAATATTAACCTGAAAAATAGATTCGTGTTTTTAGATGCCCTCGTCAGATTTAGACATTCATATGGACGTGATTCCTGCCATCCAACTCGTTCAGAAATGGCTAAACAATAATCTGCATGCTACTAGATTCTCAGATCAATGATTAATATTGGTTTCAAATGAATTAATCCTATAATTCTTAAAAAAGACGATTCGTCATCAGATCCTGTAGATTTACCAAATAATAACGACACGCCAATTATAACATTTCCAAGAGTAACAACTACTAAAATGGCTAACATGTGTAACTACAAGGGAAGAAAATGGCATAATCATAATGTTAACTTCCCACACAACCATAAAAAAAGGTTTTGCAAGTAAACTCCCATCAAAACTAGAGAGCAAAAACTAGAGAGCTAAAACAGTAGACTTGAGAAAATTAATTTCCTGAAAAACTGCTCTAAGAAAAAAGATTTTATAAATGTCAACCGGCAGTAACACTAACTGTCCGGTCAATGAAATTCGAATGTTTCCCGTATGTAAACGTCCAATTTCACCATTACCGTTAGCATTAGCGATTTCACGAATATATAGCTTTGTATGTTCACTAATCACTAAGTATCAAAGGAAGAAAAAAGAATATGCTTACATATTTTATGAATATGCATTTCGTTAGTTCTTTAGAACTTATTCTCACACGGAATAATATATGCATATATAAACATACATTTCTGTGTTGAAAAATGTACTTATCTTTGGATGAATGTTTTCATAGGCGTACGTAAACTATAGTGTCAGAAATTATCCATAGTTTTTACTGTTTGTTCTGCATTCGCCGGTTATCTACAAGAATAAAAGAATCATGAGGGGAAGATGAGTTTATGGACTCAAAATGACGTCGTATTGGCGTTTCCGTCAGAGAATTTTAGAATTTAAGAATTTTAGATCGAAAGACGTCATTGAAAAATCAAAGAAAGCCATTGGTGACAATGTCGGTCTCAATAGTTATGTATCATAAATTTTGAAACACACACACACACACACACACACACACACACACATATATATATATATATATATATATATATATATATATATATATATATATATATATATATGATATAACGATATATAATTTTGTATAATTTTATATATCAACAAACAGTATTCAGAAAAATATGACAAACTGGGAATGTTTTTTCCTGACGCGTTTCATCCGATGAAATTGTAATAAAGGAAACGCATCACAAAAAACCTTCCCAGTTTGTTATATATATATATATATATATATATATATATATATATATATATATATATATATATATATATATATATATATATATATATATATATATATATATATATATATATATATATATATATATATATATCCGTCTAAACACATTTATATATATACAGGGTCGATGGTTAAATTGTCGCCATTTTATATTATTTATTTCGCGCATGCGCGTTGTATGTTTTTTTATTTTTTCAACTTCGCAGTATAATAGGGTCTGTTGGGCACCGTCAGAGAGAAAAAGAGCAGTATGACGTAATTAATTCCTACAGAAATTTGGAAACGCTATGCTGTACTGCTTGGCATTGGCGCCGAAAACTCCAATACGAACAGTTCAAAGTGTTTGACATTGCAGAGGATTCAGAAAGAGTTCAATGAGTCTAATGGTGATTACGAAGCAATGGCAGCTCGGAAAACCCACTGATCTGAATTTGTTAGTGAGTGCTTGAGATACAACACGGATGCCTATATCATGTGCCTTGAGGAGGTAGTTCTGCACTGAGTAAAGAGGGTGGCTGCGGGAAGATCCTAAGCCCGGCAACAGAATTCTGCGCCATGCTACACAAGTAGGGGAACCCAGTCATGGCTGTCAGACAATTTCTGCGACCATATTACTTCTTACATCTGGCTACCTAACTCAAGAGACTGCAACCCTCTTGATTATTATGCATGAGGTGCAGTTGAGTGAGAGACCAACAAAACTCCTTGTAATACCAAAGATGAAATGAAGGCAAGGATTATGGCAGCATTCACCATCTTAAATAAGGAGACAATCCAGAAACCAATAGAAATTTTATGGAATAAATTTACTCTTTAGTATTTCAAGATATTTTTGTGTTATTTTTTTGGTAAATATATCTGTTAAAATGAGATGTCAGTGTTATTTTCATTTTTGTGTAATTTAGACGACAATTTATCCATTGTAACCTGTATGTATATAGTTTCAGATTCAAAATCCATTGATTAGCTAAAATTGCTTTGTGTTTCAGGCACGAAAATAAATTTAGCAAATAGAGATTTTGAAAGGTTCCAACGGCAGATGTGATTTTCTTAAATAAGTAATAGCTGGTTTTTATCATGAAGTGTTCCTTTAGCATAAGTGGTAAGGCATGAATGGACTGAAAGTGGTTTCTTTGAAAAAGTCTATGCAAGTTCTAATACATTAGTTAGGCATATTTTCCTTTAGCGGAAATTTTCGAACTCTAGGCACATTGATATTAATTTCAGTTTATAATAACAGGATTTTTTCCTCAAGCACGCGTGCCCACTAAATATAACGTTTATAGTAATATATAAACTTTTGAGCATGGATTATATATATATATATATATATATATATATATATATATATATATATATAGTGGAGATGAGGAAGAAACAATATGAATACGATGAGATGCTTCTGATAAGATGTGCAGCCTCTCCACACAAGAAAGTGTGCAGTAGCCAGTTATGATTGGTGGTTCTGCTGTTTCTGGCTTTACATCTTACAAAGAAGATATTTCTTAGATGACTCGAAGATTTTATGAATAATTGCCATATTCATTAGCTGAGTCATTTTGGCTTTCTTGAATGAATTCACAAAAAAAAGTTGAATAAGCCAAACAAGAATAGAAGAAAACAGGGAGAATTCGAACTCAACATGACACATGAAACAGCTGCACATCCGTCTCTACGAATGTTTTTACAACATACGAACAAATAGGGATAGGTTTAGACGCTTCTATGCACACACACACACACACACACACATATATATATATATATATATATATATATATATATATATATATATATATGCATACATGTATATATTCCAATTTTAACTACAAGGCTCCTGGAGGTAAAGGATCAGGAAGTGTTTTGTTTTTGCTTTTGTTTAGATTCAAAATAAAAGAGTCTTTCCTTTTTCTTACATCATTCAGCTATTAATAATAGAATGAATATCAGTTGGTTTTGTACGTATGTGTGTGTGTGTGCGAGTAGGGTGCACTCGCGCATCTGCGCATGCGCGTGTGTGTGTGTGTGTGTGTGGAATGTAATATTTCTGACTTCCGAAAAATAATTTCGGATGACTTTTTTTTTTTTTTTCAACGATTTATATTCGTTTTTACTTGTTATATAGAGTCATTAAAAAATAAATTGAGAGTAAAAGTTGTCAATGGAAAGAAAAATGTTCAGAGCCTCTGAACTAGGCCTTCATGAAGACACAATTTTCAGAATCAAAAATCATTTCTTTTTGATCATTTTAGAAGTGGTGTCCTGTTCATAAAATGAATACAGTGTATAAATCGATACCTGATTTTTAAAAGAGTTAGCTGTACTTTATGTTTGTTTACAAATGTTTGGTTGATTTGTTAGCGACATTACTTTCTTTATAATATCGGCCTGTAGAGACGATGCCACCATGAAGCAGATTCGAGAAGTATCTGAAAACAATACAACTTGTTGGTATAAACCTTATGAGCTAAAATGGATTGTCGAAACTATTTGGAAGCCGTTGATGGTTGTGCTAACACGAAGTTACAAGACATCGTAACCGAGGCTATGAGTGTACTGGTCTTGTTCAAACTATTGACCACGACGGATTATACGCACTTCCCCGAAACTGCAACTAACGTCCACTCAGCATTTTTACAATATAAACCACAGGTTGGCTCTGTATGTGTTGAAGAAACACAAACCTACCGAATCAGATTAGCTAGGTATCATAATAAATAGGGTTATGCGGATACGAGTAGCCAGTCATGCATACAATTTAGATAGGCACTTTATAAGATTTATGTGAGATTTATTTTAAGATCATTTAAAGTTTACAATTTGAGAGAAAATTTTATCGAAACATTACTCAGGGTATATCTAGATTGTAATTCTTCGTTTAAATATGTGTTATTAAAACAAAGGGTAGGAAATATCTGTTAAACCTGTTGGTGAGCTTGTCCTAGTGCCAAAATTGTGTGTAATGTTCCGAGAAAAGTACCATGTATAAACATTTAATACAAATTCAAGGCATTAATTATCATCAGATTATACAACACTACTCTGCCAAGCGAATGAAAAAAAAACGATTAGAAACTTTGGAGGATTTCACATCAAATGATGACAACTTGCCATCAATAAAATATATTTAAATCACGGAGCAGACATGTCAAAATAAGTTTGGACAATGAAGTCATTTTAGCTACGTGACACTAGAATCTATTCCACTACTATAGCATGTCAATCCTCGTTTATTTCCAACCAAAACGATTAACAACAAAAACGAAACACTGGCTTTTATTCAACATTCTGCATTCTTTCCTTGAAAACGACAACGATACATAATTTCGATAAGTTCCTTTTTATGTCAACACCTGGCCTCAAACGACTTATTTGTCAAGCAAGAAGAACTCACTAAAACACTTAACGGGCGCTACCTATCAGTACTATTTATGGAAAAATCTGGAGAATCACGATTGTCCAATTTCTGAAGAGACATGGTACATAAAAGAAAACCTATCTAAAGTAATATGACCTTAATTCTTTTCGAATTACTTCCTTTCATACGTCACGTATTTATTCCAACATTCATCCCACCTATCCAAACAATCTGTAATGTTCTCTTTTGGAACCACCGTAGCGTTCTCTTTAATCTCGACCATAGCCTGAAATTTCTCTCTATGCAACTTGCATACAGATTTAGCTTCTTGCGAATTCCAAATTTTGGGAAAATCCAAACGTCACAGGAAAATAAATTTGTTTGCAAATATCTTATGGACGATTCTAAACCGCCAATGATGATGAGTAAAATTGTCATACTTTGTTTTTTCTCTTGCAAGGTCCAGATACTTATCCAGCATTTCACTTTCTGTCACTTTTATCCTGTAATTAGTTGAAATAACTGTATCGAATATCTCACAAAATCTTTCCAACATGTTAATGATGACTACATCTAGATTCTTACCTGAATTGTCCAACTGTAGTTAATTGTGTTCTGTTTTCCAAGCATTGATTACACATTTCACGACCTGATTTGAAAATTAATTTTACATTTAAATACAGTAATGCAGTGGTTGCCAAACGGTACAGCGCACCTCATAGGTGCAGCGGATGAGGATAGCAGGTGAAGCGGAATGATTGAAAGGCAATCAAAGATTTAGAAACAGTTTCAAAAAATTCATATGCCATATTATTATAGATTACTTGTAATTACATGCATGAGTCCCAGTAAAAATAGTTATAAATAACTATTGACCGATTTTATCTTTGTGATATGCTTGCATTATATTAAGTATTAAGAATATAGTAACTAGGGTGCGCAAATTGGAGGAAAGTTATCAATAATAATGTTCTGACTTTGAATCCGTGGTTATCTTCCTTTAACCATGTCCCTTTTTTTTTTTTTAATTTTATTTTTAAATGTTCATTTTATCACGTAAAATTTTGTGTGGCGCGAGTAAATTCTCATTCCGAAAATGCGGCCCCGAGAAATAAAAGTTGGGAACCACTTCTGCTCTAATGTCTACAATAGTCGTAATATGTTTCTCGTCTATCCCATGACTTATTCATCTTATTTTAACTTTTTCAAAATATTTTGATCAATGAAAAATAATTCATTCGTTCCTCTAATTGCGCCATTTTTATTCATCAGCAGATTTCTTCGGTAAGTTTTACCGTGATGATTTCCCTTGTCACAGGAAGGAATGTTATAGATTTGTATGTTGTATTCCACTGTCCTTTTATTGAAAGTACAAAGATCTTTACTCCTGTTGAATAAGTAAAGTTCCTCGTTGCCAATATTGTAAGTCTCGTTAAATCTCGGTAACTCTCGTAGGTTTCTCTTAGAAACTGGCTCTTCTGAAATTCTCGTATCTTAGAACAGCCTAAGAATTATCTAAGAGCGTCTACTGTCTCTGTGATTTATATATTGTCCGACTAACTATCTCCCATTACTCAAGCTGGGACAGTTTACTGAACGAGAGCGGAATATTCAATAATTCTTTTTACTATCGTTCAACCAATACAAGACTCACAATCCACTCAATCTAAAAGGTTAGTGAATGAGGTATGTGATATGAAGAATGGAAAGTAGTGAGGGAGGATTTATGTGCGCATTGAGAACAGGTAATGACCTATCCTTGAAGAGATTAAGATTGTAGCGTTTGAGGAAGCGGCAATCTTTTTCACAAAATAGCGATCTTTAGGGAAAAACTGTTTAAGTGAAACTTCTTCCTTACATTTTTGAATACGAAGGAAATGGGGGTGGTTCAATTCCGTGGATTCAGCTTGGAGTCTCTTTGCTAAAAAGGTCTGAATTAGTGGAACTAAAAAATGTAGATCGTTCGAGCAGTTTCTGGGAAAGTATAATGATCCGACAAGCATCTTTGTCAATGGATTAGATATATGAGTTTTACCTGAGGTCTGGAGTAACTCAAGCCTCAGTAGACGTTCGAAGCAAGAGTTCTCATTGTAACTGGAGAATATTTCAGGTTTGAGAGGTGATAATAAAATGAGAGTAGCTCGGGTTTTCAGATATTTAAAGTTACAAGCTAGTTTTACCCCATTGGGCTGTTCAAACTCGGTCAAAGGAGAAATCAGTTGTCAGGCTCAGATAATCTAGATTTTGTGGATGTGCTTTCGTAAACTGTGGTATCATCCACATAGAATGTTCCTCGACAGATCGTTAATAAAATACAGAAAGAGTATAGGGCAGAGGAGTGAGCCTTAAGGTAAGGTTATTGATCTCATGGGCTTCAGAAGACTGGCCATTCCTTATTTGAGAATCTTTTAAGATTAATTTTCTTCTCTTATGATTCTTTTTTTTTGGTGGGGGGGAAGGCATCAACCTTGACAATAACTATGTTTTTATTCCAAATATATAAAATGGTTTAGTTCGATTAATGTCACTTTTATATACTGTGGTATTTTATTTTCTTCGATTCAGTTTATATCCCGCAGAGATTGTAGAGACTGTTTATCTTCTGACACTGTTTTTAGGGGTGGGGCGTTTTATTTCTTTTCTTCTACAATTAAATTTTTAGTATCTATCTGGTATTTTTCCTTGCGTCTCCCGCTGACACGTAGCATCTCTGTTCGGATAAATTATTGTGTTTTCAGAATATAATATGAACACAAATTCTATCAACTTTCTATTCCCCAGTGTGGATCCTTTTCCATTATTTTGACTTCATTCCATAAAGGTTGATATGTCATTTTCTCTCCCTCTCTCTATCTCTATCACTCTCTCTCTCTCTCTCTTTATCTCTCTCTCTCTGTGTTTGTCTCACTTTCCCCTCTCATTCTCTGTATGTCTCTCTCACTCTCGCTCTCTTTCTCTATCGCCATGCATGGACATTAATAGCTCGTACGAGCCATTAATCAAGAAAGATATGAATTTGCGATTCCAGAACCATACCCAGAGCAATAAGAGCAAAGTTCAAGGAGAGGTCACGAAAGGTCAGGAAAAGATAATCCAAGAACCCACGAGTACAGGCAACGAATATGACGTGTATGAGAGAAATGATATGCAAGCTCTCTCAAAACAAGCTTCCACGACATTTTAGAACAGAAGAAGTCAGATGATGCATCCTCGAAACAGTGTTAAAAAAATAGAACAACAAAGACGAGGCAATTAGTCCAGCACAATGGTTAAAATGCATCGTCTCACAGACAAAAAATAAATTGTACTAAATATATATATGTGTGTGTGTGTGTGTGTGTGTGTGTGTGTGTGTGTGTGTGTGTGTGTTTGCATTATTTTTTTCGTTCTATTTCCTTTTGTCTTCTCCTGTCTTTATTTTTTCCCCCATTTTTTAACCGTGTCGCGTGCCAGGAAAGACCGTTTAACAATACCGACAAGTTGACACGGCTCGATTTAAGCAATGTGGATATTCAGTCCTCTGTGAGCTGATTTTCCACATTTTTTTCCCAATCATCGTAGGGTGTTCACGTGGCTAAAGTTCTTAGTGAATGGAGACGATTCAAAGTTTTTAAACTGATGCACACTAACATGCAATAGAAAACATGAAATTTCATTTCCAATAAATATTAGTGTTAATTGCGTGTAAAAGTTTACAGTGTTTTTTACTACAACAAATTGTGAATCCAGTTTCTAGTTTTCAAAATAAAAGGCCACTGGGAATGTTTGATACGCCTAAGACATTGTACTTAATCCCTTAACCAATTTCATTGTGAGTAGTAGTATTAGTAGTAATAGTAGTAGTAGTAGTAGTAGTAGTAGTAGTAGTAGTAGTAGTAGTAGTAGTAGTAGTAGTAGTAGTAGTATCATCATCATCATCGATTTCTGGTGTGCACACATTTCTTTTCGAGTCGTTCCCAGAGACCTAAGTTTATAAAAGGCACTATAACATTTTCCACTGACCAATTAAAAAAACACACACACATATTTTACATAGATAAAGCCTTTCGTAAGGTGTGGGCTGTACTCGTGAGGACATTTTGTTTTATTTCTTTAAGGCACGGGCTTCCAGGAATCCCTTCGATGAGTCTACTGGAATCTTTTCCAACCAATCCGAGGGTTCCAACTACAACAGGGATTGTTGATGATCGTATATGCCACCTTTCTGAGATTTCGATTTCAAGCTACTTGTATTTTTATAGCTTTTTGAAGATCTTCAAAGATACATTGCAGTCTATCAATGAAGAGGTTCTTTTTTTGTTTGCGGTCTCTAATAATAATGTCTGGATGGTTAGCTTTGATTGTTCTGCCTGTGTGTATTGTGTAGTCCCATAAAATAGTAACAGGTCCTATCTCCGTAACCAGTTCTGGGTGGCGATCATACGAATTTCTTTCAGTTTCTTTCGCGTAGAAGTTGCTTATTATTATTATTGTTTTTATTTCCTTTGATATCTGGCGTTTACACATTTCTTTCCGGGTCCCGCCCAGGGACCTAAGGTTAGAAATGGCATCATGACACTTTCCACTGCAAAAAAAAATAAAATAAAATAAAAAAAATAATTACATAGATTATTATTATTATTATTATTATTATTATTATTATTATTATTATTATTATTATTATTATTATTATTATTGAGTGGGAAAACAGCACGCCAACAAAGTGACGCTGAGGTGCAAATATACGAAGACAAATATAGCCAGTCTAATTAGGATATACTAGGCACATGCATCACAGTCAAATGTCTGGAACAATGTTACAGACTTCGGTAAAAGAAGCACATAACCTTGCAGGTGGAGCGCTGTTGGAAATATCTTCAGATCGAATTGATCCCCGATTGAACGTATTCCAAAGTATCTAGATGTGACTCCCAAGTCGCCTTGGCTGCCTCATACTCCAAACTTATTAAAAAAACAACTTTCTGGTCACCCAGCCATGATGCTTTCTACCTACTCCCATTCATGAACAGATTTTTAAAGAAAGAAAATACGTCAGCCCCAAGGAGAGATGTTTAGCTGGTTAATGTCGCGCAACTAATATACAAATCTATTGTACTGAACTCATTTTAATTCATCAAGAAAAACATATACATATTAATAAGTTCAAATAATAATAATAATAAGTAGTAGTAGTACTAGTAGCAGCAGCAGCAGCGGCATTTAAGAGATAATTCTGCTTTCTAAATCATTCACAATAAAATCCATCCAAAGAAACTAAAAGAAACAAAAATTAAAAATCAATGTATTACCACCCTTTATTAGTATTCTTACAAATGAGATATTACATTGTTATGGTAAACTGAGTAAAGATTCATACAAACCCCATATCTCATTTGTAATTAAGGTATATAACTGGCTGCGGAACCGATAAATATATAAAGTTACATTATGTTTGATATCATATTATTATTTTATTATATGTTCCTACTAGAGGTTTTCGATTGTTAGCGTTGAAGATCGAGTGATTTATAGGTTTCCTAGAAAATGGCAACAGAAAGAGCACATGCTCAGAATTAGGAGAAGATAGCTGAAATTCCTTGGACATTTGAGGTAGGAGAGATTGGAAAACTTAACCCTCTCAGAGAATATGGAGGACAAGAGAGATAGAGAAAGATAGCGAGGCACCATGCTGACGAGCTTATGCGAATGGATAGTCGATAATTTTCATCCTCAACTTAGTACTTTCATCTACATCTGACCCACAATACCATCTTCTTTTGCGATATGTCCTTCAAGATCTGGTCGCTCATGATTCTCCACAACATAATGTCTTTTGTTGCTCTAAATAATGTTTGCTATTTTACCAACTCCCTTTGTCACTTTGTCCTTGTTCTGCCATTCATTCACCCAAATTCGTTAAATAATTCACTTTTCCCATGTTTCTTTTTTTGCCTTCAGTATGTCCTGTGCGTGTTAAATTTTCCAGGTCTTCTTTCCTCATTTTGTGTTCCAAAAAGTTACGCTGCCTCTTTCTGACTGTAATAATTAGCTTCCTTATAATATAATTCCTCTTTTCATTAAAACTTCCTCATTGCTCACATACTCTGTCTATGGCATTCACAGTATTCGCCGGTAGAACTACAGGTTACCTCAATTTTTTTTTTTTTTTTTCATCTGAGAAGATTACTCAGTATTAACTGTCATATAAGAGTTTAGATATTACTTAGCGGTCAAGCTAACTTTTCTTTGTTTCTAACGAAATTTTCCTCTTTCTTAATGCTTTGCTTATTTTCTGGAAGGATAACTGATCTAAAATCTTCAAAGTTTCTGTAATTTTACGACGGAAAAAATAACTTTCACGTATAAATTTCGGAAGAAATTTTTTTAATCATTTCACCCAAAGCAAGGCGATAATACCACTAGGACGCAGGAGGTCACAGGGGGTGAAAAGACAGCGAGAAGATTTTAGAGAGAAGTAAAGAAAGGAAAATAAAGGATTGGTATTCAGGAAGTGAGACGGCGGCTGACGCTGCATTTAATCTTTTGAAGATTGTAGGTGACAGAAATGCAAGAAATTGGAAGGGATTTCCACAGGTGGGAAGTAGGAAGAAATATTGAAGTAAAAGTGGCGGTTAAATTTATGTATTTCAACAGTAAACGGCTGAGACCTACCTGCCAATCGAGTAGCACGCTTAAATTCATATAGTCGTGGCATTAGGAGAAGAAGCTCATCAGAACAGTTGACATGAAAATATTTATAGAAACGACAGTGGGAAACCACATCACGCCAAGTCAGGATCGATTGCATTACATACACTTCTCTGAATTTGGTCAAGAATTTCGTGATATATGGCAGGAGCACCAGATCAGATATAACAACAATATTCAATCCGCGGGTGAATGTTTGATTTGTCTCAATTTTTACAATTACAATTGGTTCTTACTTACACTTCGTAATTTCCATTCTTGTAAGACTAGTCCACTTTGTTGAGGAATATTTAGGGATAGGAAAATGTACACGATGGAATTTCTTCATGCAAGAGAGTGAAACGAATATACAAAATATTACGTACAATTAAGAACAACATATTTTATTGCCTAAGCAAACTGAATACAAAGAATATAAAAGGGGTGATGAAGGTGCCTGTATAGAAGTGACCTTTACGTATATATGAAGTTCCTCTGAAATATTGTGAGATTTTTTTCATTTGAGAAGATTTCTTTATTTTTTGCGTTGATAGAATTATTAGATATGCCTGTGCGTAGTCGAAGATGAGTATGCTGTATAATATTCCGTGTTCTGGTCAGTGCGGCATGAGGTTCGGTGATTATCACCCCCCCCCCCCGATGAGAAACAAGACACGGTTTCTCTCTAAGGCACCTGTGGGCAAAAGAGAAAAAAGAGAATGAGATTTTTTACGCCCTTTTCTTATATGGCGCTTTTGGCAACGCCATCTAGCGGTCGTTTGTAGAAGCTATTTGGCAGGCAAGTGGGCGAATCCAACTTTATTGATTTTATTAAATGACGCCACAAATATTTCAAATTCAACCTGAAGTACTTTTTACTTGGTAGTACAGATATAGGTTCTTAGCAAGTTAAACATTTCTCACTAAACTGCTCTTCTACGATTCAAAGGGAAGCACACGTGCAGTCATTAAATTTATCTATATTTTTTATTGTTAATGAATATTTTACTTTGAACTTTTAACAGATCGGTTCCTTTTACCCTCCCCACTCCATTGGTGAGTGCGCTGCTTGATTCTGTCTATTAGCAGAATATAGTGGACTCTCTTATTATTTTTAGGGGTGGACGGGTTCTACTAATATTTGTTTTGATTTATCTTGGTGTTACATTTTAGTTTGTTTTCTGGTGGTTTTCCTCTCCCCATCATTTCATGAATCATGAAATTTTTATATATTTTTGGTAAAAAAAAAAGAAAAACCTTGAAAAAAAAGACATTTTGAACTCTCACCAGCTTTTTATCTCATGGGGTGTTTTGTAGGTCCCTCTGTGAATATGCGGTATTTTGCTGGATCGAGAGGTGATCGATAAGTTCTTTTGGTGAATGAGCAAATTGTAATGAATGGATTAGTCGCGAGTCTGATTGACTAGGATAGCTAAGGAAGACCAGCCTCCTCCATTATCCCACCATCCATGTGCCCCAATTTCTGTATTTACTGAAATAAATATCCTCTGTTAGTGAGTGTGCGGCTTGATTCTGTCTATCGGCAGAATACAGCGACCACTCTGATTCTTTTGAGGGGTGGACAGGTCTTACTAACATCTGTTTTGTTTTAGTTTGTTTTTGTTTCAATTTTTTTTAGTTTTGGGGGTTCATTCCCGCTCCCTCACTTCATGTTTCATGAAATTTTTATATATTTTTGTATTTAAACATTTTGAGATTTTTATATAATGGGGTGATTTTGTACACACACACACACACCCGTTGAATATGTGGTATTGTGGTACATGATGGATTGAATGGTGATGGATGAGTTCTTGTGGTAAATGGATCAATTGTATTGGATGAAGGGGTCGTGATTGGGATTAACTAGGACTAGGAGAGTTAGCGAAGACCAACCTCTCCCCATTTCCCCTTTTGGCCATGTGCCATAATTATTGTATAAATGCAGTAATAATTATATTTAAAAGATCGGTTAAAACGCAGAAAAGAATTACAAAAATGCACAAGTAAATGGAACTCATAAAAGAAATGCATACAAAGGTATTGACCCATTTAGATATCAATTTAGCTACCGAAAATAAATTTATCTCAAGGCAAACAAATGGAAAGTTTGACATTGGATTTTATGCATTCTGTCAAGTGATTTTAAACTTTCATAATTTATCCCAAACACCAATCACTTATTTGTTTGTCTACAAAACTTAGAATATTATTCAATTTTAAAAATAGGAAGAACAGAATAAAAAACATAGTTTTTTTTTTTAAATCGATCATTTTATGCGATTTTAGTGCGACTTAACAAGATTGAAAGGATAGAAAGAAATTGAATCTGCAGAAAGACTCATCCATTCTTCTTAGAACCAATAGACTCTTCTGCAAAGAATACGGCCACAGTTGTGGCTTCTCTGAAAATGATGTTCATTACGAAGTGGATTTGCCAGCAAGTCCAATCAGATTTCAATTCAGAGTTGTCCTTCTAGACTGACTTCCAAACAAAGCTATAGATCCCAACCCTCATATTTAATCCATATCAGCATGTAGAAAGGATGAATTTATACCTATTCAGGGTTATTTGTGTGAAGATGAATGCAACATCCTCGACTGAAATTCGAACTCGACATACCAATGCCACACTACACCACGTGCCCCTATATATAGTGAGATCATTTACGTCTTACACGTTACGTCGACCAGTAAGTTAGTGGCGGCTAACGTGTTCAATGTGACAAGATTTTTTAAATAAAAAGAAAATACAGCAAGAATAGTTAATAGATTAAGAGTTCAGTGACTTATCTGAGTTCAAATGACTTATCTTCCGTTTTGAAGTATCACAGCGACACCATTCAGCTCATCAGTTTAAGAATAATCAGTCTAATGCATTAACAGATATTACATTTATTATATATTTTACGTGATATCTTTTAAAGAATTCAATAGATTTAAGCTGACAA
>OZ038475.1:77057209-77127209 GCA_964036315.1 Acanthosepion esculentum
TTGCGCCGAGTGATTCACGTGCTTAGCTATCTGAGCGAGAATGCTTAATGTAGTATAAGCGAAAAAGGAATTAGTGCATCTTCGGTTCTTCAATCTGTGAGAAGAGATATAAGATCCGAGTTAAGACAAACTTCAGAAATATCTGTTGATTTGTTTTAGTAAAGTAATTACTTAAATGTAGACTATTTTTATCTACCAACAGGATTAAGAAATTTTTTTTTTTTAAAAACAGAGTTGTTTTTTTTTCTTAGCTTAACAAACTGCATCAAAATCTTGTAAAATTCTTATATTCTATCCATATCCCTCTGGCGTCAGTTTAGACTGACAACGTCTTTTTCCCATTTATTGTAGCAGTTTTGACTAATGTTCTTATTTTCTACGTTTCAGATGAAAAGTTGGAAATTATATTTCAGTGAATTTATTAATTTGTTTTTTTTTTACGGCTTATCAACTTTTTGCAAGTTATTTAAAGCCAGAAAATATTTTTAGAATATGAGAATATTTTCGAGATAATAATGATTTACCGATACAAGTCCTGCCTATAACTCATATTTGTGGAGTAGAGAAGAGGTGGATTCATGTTTTTCCAAAGAAAAAGTTACGTATAAGTGAATATAACTCACCAACTGGAATTGGAATTACGCTCTCTGATTTCCAGTTCCGAGCCTTATCCATTACACCATTTGCACACAGCACCTGGTATTCCCAAGCGGTCACTGACCGGGATCGACGTTGCTTAACTTCGATGATCGTATGAGGAAGCGGTATTTCAATATGACATGGCCGTAAGCACAGTGAAGTTTTCAATTTTTAAAAATTATACTTTATAATTATAGCTTAAATGTAGGTGGAAAGTTTTCAATTTAAACTAACACCAGTAGGATATGGGTTAAATAATATTACATAGTTTGATTATAATAAATTTAACCTGAAACATGAAAACAAATATTATTATCCTAAATGCTGTATATAAAATATATAAGACACGATTAACCCTTATCCTACTGGCGTCAGTTTAAATTCACATACTTTCCATATACTGCGACCATCTTGCGTTAAGTTACTATTTTCTTGATTCGAGTGAAAACCTTTTCCGACATATTTCAATGAATTATCTTCCCAGAAAAATCGTAGTTTATAATTTTAATATATTTTTATATATTGCAAAAGGTAGACATCATAAGGAGATGAATAAAATACATTTTAACCAATAGTTTTTTTAAATTCTTGTTAAGATATTTTCTGTTCTTATTTCAAATACATGACATTCTGATAAGCAAAGAAAATATCTTATTTCAAAATAATTGTTTCAAATATTCAGGATTAAATTTGAATAAAAGTTTATGATTTTTTTATTCTTACAAATAAAAAATAGTATCCACGTTTGTAAAATTTGTTTTATTCCCAAAGTTTATTTCCTTCCAAATATTTTGAAAGCCATCTTGAAAATGACAAACGATTGCATTGGGAGCAAAAGAGATCATGACTGTAAAGTAAACCGTATTAACTACTATTATGATTATTAAATAAGTCAAAATAAAAATAACAACGCTGTTCAGCCCTATCATGATTAAGTGTAAAGTTTCTTTAGCTTTTAGGCTTACAGAGAGACACAGGTGTACAAGTCATTAGATATTACGACTGCAATTATATCGTTGGAAGAATGAAATGCACACGTAGTTGTGAAGAAAAGCATGGCGGCAGGAAACACTGCGATAAAGAGAAAAAGTATTAAAAACAGAAGTGAGATGCGACGCGATAAGGAAAGAAACAGGCGCTGACAAGATGAAAAAGCACTATTTTAGGAACAGATAAAGTGTCAGTAGATTTTTTATACGGGAGACACGTCATAATAAAATTATATATCTAGGCACAATAAAATTCTGAAGTGGATACTGCCAGAGATTAACCGATATCCCACTGGCGTCAATTTAAACTGAAGCCTACTTTTTTCCCTTATATCTATATCTATAAACTATAATTTGGAAAGGGAAAATTTCTTTGAAATATGCTGGAAATTATTCATGCTTTCATCTGAAATCAAGAAAATCAAGAAAATATGAACTTTAAAGTAAAACGGGCACAAAAAAGGAAAAAAATCGCCATGTCTATATTTCTGAGATTAGGTATTGTAACTACACGATTTACAGTGCTCGGACTATTTTCCTCGTTTTTATTGCCATATTCACGACGTTTCAGCCGTTTTACGCTCCAGCCTTCTTCAGGTGATATTTGTTGAAATTTCAAACCGAACACTTTATTTATTCCAGGGGGGTAGATTGTTCTAGATGAGGACAACAGTCAGAACAATGTAAATAGTGCCAATAGTTACAATACCTCATCTCAGAAATATAGACAGATGGAAAACCTACCCCCGTGGACTAAATAAATGTTTCGGTTCTAAATTCGAACAAATCACCTGAAGAATGCCGGAGCGTACAACGGCCGAAACGTCGTGAATATGGTAATAAAGATGAGGATAACAGCTCGAACAATGGAAATGGTGTGAAGAAGTCACCAGTTTAAATTGTCAGGATGTTATGGGGTAAACAACAGAGTGTAAATCTCCCAAGATCCTTTTTAACAAGTCTAGCAAATTCGGTTCCTGTTCTTAAATATCATCAGATCTAAACTCTCATATGGATGGCAAGCATAGCATCCAACTCGTTCAAATTTGTCTAAATTATCAGCCATATACAACCGTTTTCTCAGATCAATGATTAAAAATGGCTTCAAGTGGATCTTGAGCCCGTGGATTTTGGGAAGCTTTGCACTTCGTCGAATCCGCAGAATGGTGATACAGAATCACAAATAAAAAAATATTTACCAAATAACGAACACCATATTACTTTAAAACTTCCAAAAGTAGCAGCAATTAAAATTGATAACGAATATAACTTAAAGAGAAAATAACGCTATTTGGTCAATGTGAATACATTATGTTACCTGTATGAAACGCCTATTCTTACCATTACAGTCGTTCCGATGAATTTAAAATATATTCCAACCGTTCCTTAACCCCTTAATGGCTAGCGAAACATTTTAGGGCAGTGGATATCATTGAGTTATAGATAGAAATCTATAATTAATTCAAAATTTTTAATCCTATAATTAATACCGAATTTTTATAAACTTATAACATCGGTCAACATTTTTCTTGACCAAAATGTTGTTGGGCAATGGGCGCATGTTTCTGGACTATTTTCTCACGCTAAAATTGGAAATCAAGTCCATTTCTTTCCCATCACATCATGTTTTCTCAGTACAGATAATTTATATTTTTCTTAAAATAGGCCAAAATACCCATTTAACAGTGATATTCCAGGGCCAAGTATTACCAATCTTAAACGTTTTCAGGTTAGAATAACTTATCATAAAAGAAAAAGTATCCCAATAACTTAAAGAATGCATTTTCAGCATTTTCAGTTCAGAAAAAGTTTTCAGGAAAATCTCACACAAAATTAAGTTACGGCAAAATGTGTCATCAATTTTTGAATCAAAGAAGATAGAAAGGAATGAAAAATAGATTCATTTTTGTCCATCCAAAGGTATAAATCTTTTCTTAGAAACTCTGCGATGCTTTTTAAAAGGTTGATCTCTTTCGATGCGCCAGCAGAAATCAGCCATCATGTTATGTCTATCTGGTACTTGGCGGCTATTTTAAGCGCTAATAAGAAAATTCTAATCTTGCTAGTTTCAAATACACTCGCCTAACACCCTAACAACTCCCATTTATCGATGTTCCTATTCATGTTATACAGAAACTGCATGACAATACCAGACCTCGGTAAATTCAAGTGATATGATAAAACCTTATGACGGTTTCAGACTTAAAGTGAAAACTTCTGCGAAAAACTAAAATCGCTGTTCTTGAATGACTTCTAAAGAGCCTCTTCTATGAGAAGTAGAGAAAAACACAAATCACAAAGTTTTAACAAGTTAAAAACATTGAGGGCACAAGGACATTTTCCAGTGAGATATCTCTCATAAAATCAAGCATTTTCAGGTCAGTTTATCTTAACTGAAATAGCTTAGAATTCATTATGAAGGTTATTTGGATACTTTTTCTTGGATGGTAAATCATCTTAACATGAAACGAAATGTTTCAACTATGTCATTCGCATATTTAAGCTGTGGCATATCTCTGTGAATTAGACATTTTGGCTTATTTTAAGCAAAATAGAAAACGTGATGTGATGGGGCAATTTGGACTTGATTTTCAGATTCAGCATGAAAAAATAGCCCAAAATAGCCCTAAAATACATTATAAATATTCAAAGCAACAATTAGGTTATTTATTTCTTCTCATTGTAACTTTACATGAGAGTGCCTAATAATAGGCAAAGTATCACTGACATGCCTGTCGCCGGGGAGGAATCGGGGGACTGCCCTCCCCATAAGATATTCCATCCCAACGTGAAAGTGATATGAACTAATTTTGTTGGATAAATTCTTACTCGCGATCCCCCTGACGAAAAAGGCTGCCTTCCAACATGAACTCCCAAAATACTCTGTTGCCAATATCTTAAAAGTGTAAATTTGCTTATTTTATTAAAACGAAGTGTGTATTATTTACGTCAGTCAGAAAAAGGGTTAATTCATCTTTTTTAAATGAATCACACACACACACAGACATACTGAAATACAAAAAAAAACATAGCCGTTACTCTATGAGTTACTTTATGAAACTCTGTAGAATCAACAGAAATGTGGTTCTACAGAAAGATGCTGAGAATAACATGGACCAAACATGTGAGGAACAGCAAAGTTTTGGAGAAAATGGAAACAAAAAGAAAACTAATATTTAACATCAGGAAGAGACACTTGAGGTTTCTGGGGCACATAATGAGAAAGGAGGGCTTGGAAAATCAGGACACTCAAGGAACATATAAAGGACAAGAGGGACAGAGGAAAACAACGCATAACAATTAGTGAGCTAGAGTAAATGGATATCAGAACAGGACTTAGGGGAAATAACAGAAAGACAAAGTTTATTAAGAGCTACAGAGGACAGAAAGCTGTGGAGAGCCATGATCGAAAAAGAAGTAGATGTTTTCCTATGCATATTTCTATTCTATTTCTCTCTTTGAAAACTTGCCAGACATTTGCTGTATATATATACAATTATGTGAGACGCTCTTGAAAGGTGACATCATTTTGATGGCTTCACGCATGGTGAGTGCAATAAGAAGACGAGTTGACCAACATCTAGTTTAAACCGTAACACACGAAACCGGCTTCAGCAAAATTACCCCTCACTAAATTCGCCTTAAGTTTTTCATGCCACATTTCCCGTCGTTCTTATAACAATCTATATATAAAATTCTGTGACTTCCGTTAGTCCATCCGTCGCACTCTCTAAAATAGCCATACATTGACCGATAGAAACCAAATTTGGTGGGGACGTGCAAACAGGTAAGGGTGCACAAAGTACGTTCGGTTTTACTAAGGTGCGTATTTTAGTACAATAAATTTTCATTTATTTGGGCGGGAGGAAAAATTGCAAGTTTTATTAACATACATTCTCTCACTATTTTAAAAACAATTTAATCGTTAAAATAACAAATACTTATTTAATAAAAATGCAATATTGTTTTTTGCATATCTTTAAGTTTTTATATACAAGAATCTAGTGTCCATTTCGCCCTACGTTTGCGAGAACTATAAACAAATCACAAGGCCAAACGCTTCAAAAAGTTGGAATTTGGCACCAGAAAGAAATATTTATGCATAGCCAGTTCTATGTTGCATGTTCAAGAGTAAGAAATCCTAAAAATGTATTCTTCGCCGTTAAAAAAGAAAAAAAGAAATTTTTCCTAAAAAATATTGTTTACCATGAAGTCCTATAAAATCAAATTAAAGAATTTATTAAACCGCAAATTAGGGTTTTGTAAAATTATTCTTACAAACAAATCAGCTTTCAAATTTCATCAATTGATTTGCGAAATTGAATGAAATGTAGAATTTGTAAATCTCAACAAAAATGTTAGCGATTACTTCAACAATTCTAAATACTGATTCGAGTTAATAATAGACGCGTTCCGTTTTTGCTACTTATTCTTTGAAGCTCACTTGAGAAACTGCAAAGTCTGTATGCCTTCTCGCTTGGTGGCAACTGGTAAACTTAATGGACAAACTCTAATTTCAAACGCAACTTGTAAAATCCGTCCACTGAATTTTTTTCCTCAAGAAATTTTAACAAATCTTGAATGATATGGAAAAAAATGAGAATTTTTAAATAAAATATTCTAATTAGTAAAACTTCTCTATTTGCTCTATTTTGACATCTGCAATTTGTAGCTAGCATCTTGGTCTGTCTATTTTGCTAATGACCATTCATTTTGTAATCTCAAAATTAGCGGTAATGGAATGTTGTATGTATAAAGGTATAAATAAAAGATGTTAAAATAGAGAAATTGTTTCCTAGTGTATGGGTATCTGTTGAAAAGTTTCAAGCCTGCCCATCTCCCTAAAATCAGTATTTCAAACACCAACCATACGAATAGTGCGTCTGGGGAAGTAGATTTGGCTGATAACATTTCTGTAACCCTACATGAAAAAAAAACGATATGCGAATATTTATTTAAAAATTGTCGAACATTAATGTGGCATTTTCTTGTCATTTCGATTCGCAGCAAAATTGTGCTGCAACCTAATATTTTAATCGATTTCACCCCATGCAAGGCAGTAAAGCCATTAAGACACAAGGGGTTACTGGGTGTGGAAGAATTAGAAACAGATACATTACTAATGAGTAAAAAAAGTAATCAGGAGGACATTAGATAGCGAATGACATTGCAATTAAATTTTTGGAGATTAAAGTTGGCTGGAAAGCATGAAGCCAGAAGGGAGCTCCACAAGCGAGAAGTTCGAGAAAACTATTAGCATAGAATTTACGGTTACGGCCTACCCACCTCATTTGTACATCCATGAGATCCCGACGTCACTCTAGTACTGCGCTTAAATTCTAAAAGTATTGGTACCATAGCCAAGAGGTCATCCGAACAATTACCCTGAAAGTATTTATAGAAAAGGCACAGGGATGGAACCTTATAACGGTCGAAAAGTGACTGAGGCCGAGACGCCAGATCAGGTCCGATAATATTGCTGATTTTTTCTTTGGATTTTATCAAGGAGATCAAGGTAAATAGCAGGAGCACTGGACCATATGTGGCAGTAATATTCTAAGCATGGACGAATGGTAGACTTATAGATATGTAAGATAGATTCTGAAGAGAAAAATTGTCTAACATGACACAGTGAACCTACTTTCTTATCAGCTTACCTAGCAATGGATTCAATATAGTCTTTCCACTGTATGTCAGCTGAGAACGTTAGCCTGCGAAGACGCAACGAATCACTTTCCTGGGGGATAGCATGCTGATGGAAGACAGGGACGGGTCTCTTAGATGATTAATGGAAAGAAGTTTAGTTTTGAATGCGTTAAAATTAACAAGTCATATTTTGCCCCAGTTAACAACGGAAAATGTATCCATTATTATTTGAATAAACAGTAAACCGTTTGTTAAATCTTATCTATGAACTATAACACTTATTTCATTTCATTACATTTTATATCAGGTGATATTGCACTAGTTGCTTCGATATTAATACGTATAAGGGATATTTTAGCTGTCCTTCCAAATTATTCAACTATTTTTTCATAACAGAATAGTATATACGGTAGAGTAATGGAAAGCGGTTCGGAGTGAGGAATCGAAGAGCCGAGTTCGAATTCCAGTCGAATTCCTTACATTCACTTATGCGCTAATACCCTTGGGAAAGGTATGAATCCTCTTCTTCTCCCACTAGCTATGGGTAAACAGCAGGTCAGAACAGGTTCTATAGCCTTGTATGGCAAATGGTCTACCGCAGAAAGAAATGGCAACATACTGCGGGAAAAAATCTGCTTCATCAGTCATGTATTGAAAAATACATGATTGCCTAAGGTTTAATTTGCATGTGTTTACTAACATTTTTGTGAACCGTTTGTATGAATTTTTTAATATATATATTTTGAATATTGACAATTCTTTATCTAAACAAAAACGGTACCAATCGACCGTGAAAACCCGCATTCAAAGGCTTCAAATATCCACCCCCGGCCTCCAGATAGTAGCGTTGGGAATATATATACGTGTTGGTTAGTAAAGTCATCTAGTGGCGGTTAGTTCGATCCCTGACTCAGTGAAATTCATATATTCTGGTTTAGCATGACCGAACAAGAAACATCACGGGAACAAAATGTGCGATTTCTTTATAAGCAACTGTACTCAAACATGACTAAATCTTAAGCAACTCAAAAGTTTTTTTAAATTAATAAAACAATTTCTAAATATATTATTTATACTGTATTCAAGAATTATACGAGTTTAGTTGCATTGAAATATCTTTCTTTTGTATTTATCAGACCCAACCTCTAAAAAAATAGCAACTATTTAGATAACGGGTATTAAGTCTTGCCCAAGAAGTAATCAACCCAAGTATTGGTCAAAATTTTAAGTTTTTTCTAATTAAAATGATTATATAATACAATAATGAACACATACAAGATATCCCATATCAGCCAAAATAATTTACATTTGAACATGACGGAAATATTGTGTCTGTAATAACATCTTTCAAAAGAAACATTTCGAACACAGGCGCCGATTTTTTCTTTCCGGGTCCATTACACATTTCACTTCATAGAAACTTGTCAACTTAAACAGTATGCTTTGATATATTCTAAAAGATAAATAAATATATACATACATGTTTTCTTC
This sequence comes from Acanthosepion esculentum, assembly GCA_964036315.1. Taxonomy (NCBI): domain Eukaryota; kingdom Metazoa; phylum Mollusca; class Cephalopoda; order Sepiida; family Sepiidae; genus Acanthosepion; species Acanthosepion esculentum. The sequence goes on from OZ038475.1 coordinate 77,065,975, forward strand.
CTTAATTAATTGTTTCTATTCACCTTCTCCAAGCAATAGCCGCTTTTATTTTGGCAACAAGACGGAACCTGTATTAAAGAAATGTGCTTGTGACTTCGACATTCTTGTTTGTTTTGCTGATGAATTCAATGTTCATTGGTAGTTAACCCAAGTTAATGAAGAATCTTCAATTTTTCACGAGTTATAGAATTGGTTTAGTATCATAATTATGTAATACTGATTAACAGCTGCGATGAATGCTTATGAAAATATGAACTTGTACTTGAATATATTCACATTAAGTATGGCAGAAAAGCGATATGCATGTAATGACAAAAGTACGCAGGTGTAGGCTTTAAGAAACCTTTATTCAACTGAGAATACAAGGTTCGCGTATAGTGTCCTTTTATAGTCCCAGTAAATAGAAATAGCTCTCTCAAAGAGGAATGTAACAAAACAATGGCTGATCACTCTTGATTATTCATAACAATGCAGTTACAAAGTGAAGGAGTAACAAGAGTTTATATGTTATTTCTGTTTTGTATCAAACTTTTTAATATGAATTACATTAATCCCATATTATTAAATATCACTGAGAAATCATTTATAATTTGAGAAGCAAAACTCATTGTGTTTGATAAAAAAAAACTGGCGTGTTAACAACAGAGCGATGACGAAGCCTTTTAGCAATCTTGTTTTGTTAACATAAAAGATGAAGTTATTTTTTGGAGAAAGCGAACTTCAGTGAAACACCAAGGACGATTTAATCCACGTAAGATAATACGTAAGTCCGTTAAACACAGTTCAGCGACAACCAGAAACAAAGATAGATGCTTAATCATTCCAGTTAATAGTAGACGCGTTCCATTTTTGCTACGTATTTTTTTAAGCTCCCTTGAGAAACTGCAACATTTTGTATGTCTTCTCGCTTGATGGTGGCAACTAGTACACTTAACGGACAAACTCTAGTTTAAAACGCAACTCGTAAAACCCGTCTTCAGTGAAATTTTTTTCTCGCGAAATTTCAACAAATCTTGAATGTTATGAAAAAAATGCGAATTTTAAAATAAAACATTGATAAATGTATTATTCCGCAATTTTCTTCTCGTTTGAATTTACAGAAAAATTATGCTTTATCCTGATTATTATTATTATTACTTTACTCTAGCAATTAATAGTAAATTAGTTGTAAAATCTTATGTATGAAATAGCGTATATTAAGTATATAACCATTATTTCCCTATTTACAATATTTACATTCGGATTAATACCCTCACCTTTGTTGTTAATATCACAATACGTGAGTCTTTGTGCCGTCCAGCCTTTGTCAAATGTCTGCTCGGTTATTGTTCCTCAGTTGGCCTAACGTAGAAATAAATACCAATACAGAAAGACAAAAAGACAAAAAGTCGTCGGTAGTATCAGATAAGTGAAACGGCGGCGAATGAGGACATGCTCAATAGCAGGAGCAGCAGTGGCAGCAGCAGACAGGCAATGAGAACATTAGGTTTAAGGCTCCAGTTAATATAGACTCAGACTTACTGGGTACAGAACGAGCAATACTTACAAAAGGAGATGTCCCTACACATTGACAGCATGGACGTACATTAAATAAAGAATTCAGTTCGAAATTCCCCGAGGATTACCTGGATCTCTAGACACCTGAAGAACAGAGATAAGGACACTAGTCCTAATGTAAATAACGATAACTCCTCATACAAGAAAATATGGAAAAAGACCGCAGAACGAGAACAATCTTCACACGTCGATTAAATTATAAATAATAACTCCTAATGTCATAAATAAAGACAGAGATTATTTCATCTCACTTTAGAATAGGTTTCAGAACTGTAGAAAAGACTTATTCACTTGACTTGCGATGAAGAAAACATTTTTGACTGAATCTGGAATTCAGTCAATCAATTATGTGCCATGCGTGTTACAAGGTTAGGTGACCACGTATCTTTCGATACATGACTGCCAAGGGGAATTTTTTCCGCACTAGCTTGCCATTTCTTTCTGTTGTAGACCAGTTGACATCCAAGGCTATAGAACTCGGTCTGTCCTGCTATTTACCCATATCTAGGGGAGGAGGAGAAGAGGATTCATACCTTTCCCAAGGGTATTAGCACGTAAGTGAATGTAATGGATTCGACTGGAATTCGAACTTGGCTCTCCGATTCCTGAATACGAGCAACTATCCATTACTCCACAGTAGAATTCATTAATTTAACAGAACTGTTGAAACCATCATTTCGTCATATTAGTGATAATAGGATGTTTAAATCAGGATTTAAAATATATTCTTTAGTATTAATATGATCGTTTCTGAAAATCGTAAAGTTTTGAGAAATCCGAAACAAGGCCAAAAAAGTTAATTCATTAATAAACAAACGCATATGTTGTGTTTACAAAATTCTAGGTTTTTAGCTATTAAATTAGCTTTAATTTACATTGATCCATATGTGCCAAATGGTCTTTTATATGTCTGTCTGTCTGTCTGTCGTTCAGAACTGATTTTTTTCGTGCGGGGTTGATACTAACGTTATGGTTATCGGCGTGGAAAATGGCTGAATTCAAATTTCAGCCAAATTTGTTGCAATAACTTTACAACAAACCAGCAATGAGAACATTCTTCTTCTTCTTCTTCTTCTTCTTCTTCTTCTTCTTCTTCTTCTTCTTCTTCTTCTTCTTCTTCACCTCCTCCTCCCATTACTACTACTTCTTTGTGCCGTTTCTTTTCAGTAAGTAGGTGATCACGGCACTCCACAACTTTCTGTCCTGTGTAGCTTTCAACAATGTTTATATATTTATTCTTCCTCCCAATCCATTTAAACTCGATAGGTATATTATTCGTTGTACCTCTGTTCCTCTTACTCTCAATATAGTTTGTGAGTGTTACATTCTTTAACTCCTAGAAAAGGCATGGATACACCACTTCTTGTTCCTACCCAGCTATGGATTAAATAGCAGTGTAGACTGGGCTCTCTAGTCTTGGGTAGCAGCCAGTCTAGGTCCTAGACTCTAGGAGAAGAGATTCAAAAGCGTCTTTCCCAAAAGGTCATAGCAATTTACAGATAACAATAAAAAGGAAACTATGAAGAGACGTGAACACCTAGAAGGATTTAACATTTAAAAAAACAACAACGGGTAACCTACTCAACAGGCTTGTGTAAGGGAATAGCAGAACAGGATCAGAAACGGGTAGTAAGAAAACAAACATTGCTTAGAACTATGATAAGACGTTGTGAAGAGCCATTATCGACTACGTACTAGAGGAATGTGACATTAAAAAATAAATAGATTATGAACACAGCAAAGAAATAAAGTAATGGCGTTTTGCAAGATATTTCTCCTGAGAAGATAGCAAGTTTACCACGAACTGATCCAAGAAACAGAAATAAATATTTTAATGGCGTCAATGCTAATTATATATGAAATCACTTGCTAAGTTCATGGATTAGTGGCGTGCGTGTGTGTGTGTGTGTGTGTGTGTGTGTGTGTGTGTGTGTGTGTGTGTGTGTGTGTGTGTGTGTGTGTGTGTGTGTGTGTGTGTGTGTGTGTGTGTGTTCTCCTATGTATCACGTATTAAGTAATTAACCTTAATTTAATTTATTCACCAAGAGAAGATTAATCAACTATAGACGTCACATAAATGTCATCAAGTATTTACTTCAACGCTGTTTCAATACAACATCATGAAAATAAACACTTGGGAATTTTCTAAAATATATCGAGTCATGACCTTCATTTAAATGGCATCGAATACTTCAAGAAATTTGTTTTAACGTCACTTGTTGTTCAGTGACTTAAAATGCATCGCTGCTTAAATCTTTCAATATTTGAAGTGCTTATTTTGCCCTGACAATCTCCAATCGAAAAGATGGGATTACTGTCACGGTCAGATTTCAAGAAACTGCTTCCACTAGAGGAATCAACATTAAATGATAAATAACATTAAATTTTTTACAAAAAATTGTATTTCAATTTTATTGCTCTCGGAAATTCTTAGCAACTGCCTCATAAAAGAGTACATAATCTAGTTGATGTTTGAAATGACAAAATGGCTGATTTTAACCCAATAAAGACAAGCACGTTATCGCGTTTGTGTAGACGTCGATCGAAATCTTGTCAGTAGTTGAACTTCATTTACATTTCTGGATGTTTGTAAATGCGTTTCTATACAGACATACGAGCATGAGTAGCTGTCTTTTCCATATATAAAGGTTTTTCATCTGTCAGTTGACCCGACAGTCTCGCTGCCTCTTTTTTTCTCTCTTCTTTGCTTACCGCTTTTCATTTATCATCAGGTCTCATTCTGTGTCTGTCTGAATGTCTGCCCCCCCCCTCTCTCTCTCTCTCTCTCTCTCTCTCTCTCTCTCTCTCTCGCTCGCTCGCTCGTGCGCGCGCTTTTAATTTTTCGTTTTCCCCTCACTATCTTCCTCTTATTATCTTTCTCTCCGAGTATTTGTCTATTTTGTTTACGCGCACTGCGCTATCAGATTTCTTGCCACGCAGCTCTTCCTAGCAACGTGTTACTGCGTTAATCTCTATCAAGAGACATGGGAAGGGAAATCACTTTGCTCAGAGGCATTTTAGCTTCAGTTTGTGGATTGTGGCTCTATGAGAGAGAAAGACAGATAAAGAGAAAGAGGGACTGAAATGAAACTACAGAACGACCGTGAAGAAGAAAAAGAGAACTGTGTGAAGTATAACAAACAATCAGACATTTTGTCCCTTTCATCAAACTACTCATTTTTTTTCTGCTGATGAAAAATATTACAAATCAATGACGAAAAGGAATGATAACGATGATGATGATGAAGATGATGATGATGATAATTTCTCAAAGCAACACACTGAAGACGCCATATTGTGAAAATGCAGTTTGTCACACATAAGGCTTTTAACAAAAGCTTTATAGATTAATTTTCGATCTGAGAACCGAAACAGAACTAGCAAAGTAATGTATCTAATTGTTTCGATAACCAGTTTCAAGGGCTTGTTTACTGCTCTAGATAACTTGTGCACATCATCGAAATTATCAACTGTATAATGAAAACCGTTATTAGAACGAAGGTTACCTTTTAACAACACTTTTCTAATGTAATTAATATCAATGTGTAAATTGCTCTCTCGAGTAATTTGTAACACGTTTATTTATCATCTCCCAGTTGCGTCTCTGTCTTTGGGCAGAGTACGCTCAGGGGCGGCTCCGTCAAAGGACAGAGTCGCAACTGAGGAAAATTATACTGAGAGGTGCCCAGCCATGGGGAACAGCTGCCCGATGACGCGCCCTCTCATTGCACTAGGGAGAGGGATCGGTGCTCGCACCGAGGCCAGCACAACCGACGTTTGCGGGGGCTGTGGGCAATTTTTGTTCCTAGCCCGGGTGTACGTGCTCGGGTCCCCACCTTATGCAGTGACCTTGTGTCACAACTTTTCTTAGTGGGGAGACAGAATAAACACCTAATATCATTGAAACGTATGGCATGCAAGCGTCTACTCAATTTGTTCTAAACAATTTCTGGTATTTTATCAACGTGTATTTCCAGTTTATGGATTTCAAGAAGCTGAAAAGTGGTCTTAACTTTCAAGTTTCACTGATGCTGTTTAATTTCCCAAATAAGATTTTTTTTTTAAATTGATTTTGTAACCCAATGGAAATAGAGAAGTGTTTCCTTTGCGAGGGGTAGTTTCGTATTTTCCAAGTGAGTGTGACCAGTCTTCGATCCAGGGCACAAACAAAGTGTCGTAAACGTTGATTTTCAAAACAGATAGGCATTACTTTCTGTCTGAATTTCAAGGTTGAAGAATGATCATTATATAAACGCAGGACATTGTCTTCATCCCTGTTGTTGTTATCACAATGTTTTGGCCGTCGTGCCCTCCATCGGACCGGGTAACTCACAGGACATTCCGAACCGAACACATTTAATGTACGTCGGTAGACTGTTCTCGTCTCACTTCTCATGCCCAGGCATATCTCTCTAAATTCTTATTTCTAGTACTGTTCACTCATTGTTCACTTTCTTTCTACTAATTCCAACCCACTGACCAACAGAGGAATTGAACTTACAATTACTATGTCACCAAATTCACAAAGCAACGCTTCAATCTACTATGACAATTCTCTATGTTGCCGGGCAGTGTGTACTTGGACTTAGTGAAAACAGTCTGAGCAGTACTAAAAATAAGAACTAGGCGAGATATCCTAGACATATGCAGTGGAGCAGGAACAGTCTACTCCCTTAAATTAAATAAAGGGTGCAATGCAGAATTTCCTGTAGGTTACCCAGGTCGATATACCTGATGAACGCTGGACGGCATACATTCTACTGCATTTTCATCCGCGATTTTAAACGTTTTCTTTTTCTTCTCTTTCTTGTTATTCTTCTATGTGCTGTTTTAGTAGTGATCACGGACCTCCACAACTTCCTATCATTTGTAGTTTTTAGAAATGTCTCTTTACTATTCCATCTACAGAAATATGATAAGTATATGATTCGATATTACCTTCTTCTTTTATTTTCAGCATAGCTTGTGAGTGTCATATTCTCCAAGCCTTCTTCCCTTATTATGTGTCCCAGAAATGTAAACTCTCTCTTTCAGATTCTAAGTTCAAGTTTCCTTTTCGTTCCTATTTTCATCTAATCTTCCTTGTTGCCCACAAGCTCCATCCATCGTATTCTCAGCCTTTTTAAGCTGCCTCCAGTCTTAATCTGTGAGGGAATTGTCCAACATATTCACAGTCATAAAGGGGGATTGATATTAAATACTAGATCAGCATTATTTTCTTTGTTTCTAATTATCTTGTTTCTTCATACTTTGTTTTGCTTTTGGAAGGCATCTTTCGCTATTCTAATGCACCTCCAGAATTCTGTCATATTTGCTATGGTCTTTTACAATACTTCCTTGATAATTAGATTTCTGTACATGCTTGATTTTGATGTCTCTAATCCGTAACACGCACCTTGAGTTGTCCTTCTTGGTACGACCGCATTTTCTGTCTTCTTACAATTGGCAGTTAGTTCTTTCTTCACGCTTTCCTTTAGTACCTTGTGGTGTGATTTCCGCAGTTTTTTTTTGTTTTTGTTTTTTCTGAGTTTACCATATACACCAGTCATGGGTAAACTGCAACCCGCGGGCCACATGAGACCCGTTTGGTCTTTCTGAATGGCATGCTTAATTTCATAAAAAATAAGCTTTCTTAAAATTTTATTTTGTTTCGTTCTCACTTGTTTATTCACACACTCTTTCATGCATAACCACATAATTAAACAATGATTAAATACAATGTTTATTGAAGTTTGTAAAATTTTGGAGAAAGTAACATTGTCAACATTTTAAACCATTGGCGATTTTCACTACGGAAGATCGTACGTGTAAACATCTTTTGTTTTTGAAACCGGAAACATTCATAAGAATTTTTTCTATAAAGAAGAAATTTTCGAATGCATAAATTAGAAATATATCCCACACAACAACATGTGATAATCACACTGTCATCAATGATAATGTTATAACAAGACTTCAATGTTTAATTATAAAAAAATATTTTCTAAAAAATAAAACTTTCCTACCGTTTCTAAGGTATATGCTTGCGTGTATGATCTTCTGCAGCGAAGGTGCCTACTACGAAAAATTACCTTGAATCTTTTTAGTAGTGTGGCCTGATTTGTGATGAGTCATAGATCATACGGCCCCCTGCTCGAAAAAGGTTGTCCATGCCTCATTTACACTATGTCATCTGTTTCTTGATATTAATATTTTTCCGCCAATAATAAATCCTGCGAGGACTTCTATTTCTCTCAGAATCGCCTCGCAGTGAAGGTTAAATAAATTCAATGAGAAGACGCTTCTTTGGTTTTACGCCCCTTTTTATTCACGTGTACCTTCTCAATTCAAATTAAAAAGAACTGTAACAAAAATAGAGGATTGTAATTTAGTAGCTAAGTTATTTAAGAAATTCATGCAGGTGAGTTTTATTCGAAAATAAACAAAACCTCTCCCTTAGAAATCAGTATTGTATTTATTTCCAAGGGGAGGTAACTTTATTCTTTTATATAAAGAGTACTTTTAGGGAGTGGGTGTTTATAGTTCTCTATAACTTCCTATCGTTTGTAGCTCTCTAAAATATTTGCCTTTTTACGCTCCTTCGCACGCCCTGTTCTGCCATTTATTTACACAAGCTTCTTGAGTAGGTTACTCTGATTCTATCTACTCCTCTGGCCTTGAATTTATGCTGCGAGTTTCATATTCTCTAAGCCGGCTTTCCTCAATATATCTTACTGAAATTTTATCTGTCTCTTTCCGTTCACATTTTCCTCAATCTCTTCATTACAAACACATTGCAGCCATGGAATTCTCAGCATCCTTCTGCAGAACCACATCTCATCAACTGAAAAGAAACTGTCCAAAATTTAATACATATGCAGAAGGATGAACGTTACATAAGAGTCGAACAATCTTATCTTTGTTTCCAACGAAACTTTCCAGTTTCTTAATATTTTGTTTATTTTTTGGAAGGCATCTTTTATTATTAAATTAATAATTTTGCGTGCAGAGTTTGAATGCTACCTGACCACACGAGTAAGAATATAAGAACGGGATAAGATCTTTTAACCACGGAGAGCAATTATTGGATACGCAATATTCTTGAGAATGTATTCGTAGTTTAACAATGTTTGCATTATTAAGCCTATTTGCAAATGTATTATTACATAAAGAGAGTGTAAAAACTAACTTAAAATCATTATTTAAGTAAAAAAAAGAAATAAAGATCACTTTCAGCATATTATCCTATAATGAAAAAAGCTTTTATGGAAATATGTGCCTTCCATACGTCGAACTACGCCTTCATCGCCCCCACAAAGGATATTAAATCTTCAATGTCGAATTTGGCTCTGAGCCAAAAGATTCTCTTTACTGTAACGAACCCTTCCGTTGTATATTTAGCAGAACTGATTTTTAAAAAAGAATCTTTATGGATAATGCAATATAGATAATACAACATTGCATCTCTGAGATTTAGCATTTACCATTAAAAACAACAATATCGGATTTTTTAAAACTACAAATTACAGAGCATATGTTATGTACGTAATCGGTAAGCTTTTTATAATCTCTTGGTCGATTAAATGTCATAAATATTCGTTTGTCTAAAAAACAACAACAACCGTTTATTATTTATAGCAATGAGGATCTGAAGATTTTATCAGAAAATAAACTATTGTTAACTATTGGTTTCATATTTAGGTTTCTCTACGTGCCTACTCTACAGCATTTAATCTCGTGATTTTTTTTACACTAATGTTATCAATTTGTGTTCTAATAAACCATAAAACTTTCAAATATAATAAGTGGCATAAGTTTACGGGCATGACGTCTTCTATGTTGGTCTGATAGCAGTAAGTGTTAAATGTTGCTCTCTGAAATTATTATTTAGCAGAAGCGAATTTTAATAAATCCTTGACAAATTACAAAATTAAAATTTTTTCTTAAATGTAATCATCTTTCTCGTTTCGTGTGTGTGCTTTCCTGGGCTCATCAAAATGTTTAGAAGGTAGAATTAATAAATTAATAAATACTAAATATTTAAAAAGTGTATAGGTCAGTTATAACAAATTTAGTATAGGAGATTAAAAAAAAATAATATACAGGGTGTCCATAAAGTCTCTTTACAATTAAAAATAATTATTACAAAAGCAAATGAACAGACAAATATGTGGAAATGGTTACAAAATGAGGAGTAGATATTGAAGTTTTCTTTAACTAATTTAATACACCTTTATATGGGCACCATTAGTTGCACGAAACACGTCAAGACGATATTCGATTTCTTGCCATGTTCGCTGTAGCATGGCCTCATCAATGGTAGCAATGGCATCAGTGATCTTTTGCTTTAGATCAGTGATGTCCTGTTTCTTTGTTTGATACACGATATCTTTCGCATAACCCTATAGAAAGAAGTTCTGTAGTTACGCTGAATCTCTCTATCTGATTTTGTTTCAATACACCATGAAAAACATTGTGCTTTCTCTTTAGGAGTAGCGATTTTTTAGGGGTTCACTTAAACTTGACGAAAACAAAATTGTATCGTCAAAATATTTATGTTATTATTAAGAGGAAAGAACAAAGTATTTTTTTAATTATTTTTTAAAATGTTTCCTTCTTTTTAGAACATACTGGCTTTTGACTAAAAAAGACTTATTTCTAATTGTATCAGCGGAAATACAAAATAATTTAGCGCGTTTTTTCTGTATGACAAACATTAATTTGGAAGATCATGCAAACATAAAAATAATGGTCGGATTTTAATGAAACTTTCAGAAACTATTCACAAATGATGAAAATTATTATAAATATGTTTTCCTTTTTTAAAGTCATGGCAATTTTTTTATATTTATTAGAACACAACACAAAAACGTCGAAAGTACCTTTTTCATCAACAAGATACCTGAAATATTAAAAAGCAATGGGATTCAAAACTTTGATAACTATTGAATACATAAATCAAATCTGATTAAGATATCTCATCAATTGCCTTTGTAACATATTTTAAATTCATAAAGAAACTTTATGGACATCCTGTAGAATAGGCGTCTCTAGGGATAGTTTTCTACAACACCACGCGATGCTACAAAACCAAAATATTAACCTAAAAGCTCGGGTCTTGTTCAGAAATAGTCTTGTCAGATCGTCTCTTTCATGTGGATTTCATTAAAAAATATCTAGACTGTCGGATGTACACAACCCTTTTTCAAATCAATGGTTTAAAAGGTTTCGAGCGAATGAAACCTATAGGTCTTCATGAGAACTATCCTTTTTCGATCCTCGTGGGCTGGCTACAGAATCACAAACAAATAACTGTACCAAATAACAGAGACCACATCACTTGAAGACTTCACACAGCAACTACAACTAAAATGGATTGCACATGCATTTTAATCGATTTCACCCCAAGCAAGGCAGTAAAACCATTATGACACAAAGGGTTAATGAGTGTGAAAGAATGAGAAAAAAGACAAACAATAGAAGACTAATTAAGAAGACAGTAGATTACAATTGGCATTGCATTTAAATTTTTGAAGATCATACTTGCCTGGAAATCATGGAGCCGGAAGAAAGTTCCACAAGTGCGAGAGAAAAAATGCTAGCATAAAACTTACAGTTGCATCTAGCCAATTCAACTGTGAATTGATGAGACCTTGCCGCCAATCTAGTACTGCGCTTAAATTTGTAAAATCTAGGTACCATAATGTAGAGTTAATCTGAACAATTACCATGGAAGTATTTATAGAGAAGGCACAGGGAAGCTACATTACGACGATGGGAAAAAGACTAAAGCCAAGACGCCAGATCAGGACCAATAATATTGCTGATTCTTCTTTGGGTTTTATCAAGAATCTCTAAATATACAGCAGGAGTATCCGACCATATGTGGCAAGAGAAAATAATGATATAATCAAGATGTTGACTTTCCACACTAATTCAAACAAAAGGTTAGGAAGGAAACCCCCATCAATGCTAAACAGAGCGATAATAGTTGACTTGAGAAACCTATTTTCTTTTTTAAAAAAAAACTGTTTTAAGTGTATCATTTTATAAATTTCAGCCGACGGTATCGCTGACTATTCAGTTAATAAATACCAAAGAAGAAAACGGTTAATCCCACTATTACCATCAGTCCTATGCCAGAATTTAGTGCTTAAATCTTGATATAAAAAATCATGCATTCACTGTCCAATTTCGTTGTTCACGCATTAAAACTGCCTTAGAAATTAGCATTACACAACTTTGCCATAAATATGCACAGGCCAACAAATATATCGGAAAGGGACAATTGGATTAAATACGTAAAATGATGAGATGTTCCACGCCGTACGTTGATTAGGTGTCTGTTAGTCACGCATGCTAATGATAGTCTACCCAGATTCCTTGGAAATAATTTATATGACAACCTCATCAGTCAATTACCATAGTTCTTACGATGAAGAACCCTGTTCTATAATCACCCACGTTAGGTGGTAGTAGCCAATATAATCATTGTGGCTATCAAGATTAAACCTTAGCCTTCTCTATCACCAGTTTCATGTTGAGAGTAAACACACGCACCTCAACTAATAGCTTTCATCACATCATTTAGCGTAACAACATCACTGCAGGAACACTCAGTAATCAGTATAGGAAAGTGTGTTGAAATTTTATCGGCCTGAACTACTTCCCAAAATCAGATCAAATGACCAAACATCTGAATCGTCTTTGGAAACGCTTCTTGGACGAGTCAAGAATTTTTCAGCATTTTTTCATAGTATATTACAGACAAAAATATTTTAATCATTTTTTATCACGTCACTACAAGCAAGACGCTAAAGCCACTAGGACACAAGGGGATACTGAATGTTAGAGAATATGAAAAACTGTTATTAAGGAGTGAGGACAATAAAAGAATAGGAATTAAGAAGTCAAAAGATAAAGATTGACATTGCATTTGAATATTTGAAGTTCAAAGTTGATTAGGAAGCAAGAAGCTGAAAGAGACTTCCACAAACGAGAAGCGCGAGTGAAGAAACTTCTAGCATAAAAGTTACGGCTCCATCTCGTCATTCTAACTGTAGAATGATGAGACATTTCTGCTAACTTAACTTCATAAAGTTTAGGTAACATCGACGAAGTTTCATCAGAAAAGTTACCATGAAAGTATTTATAGAAAAGGCACAGGGAAGCAACGTTACGGCGGTGGGAAAGTGACTGAAGTCGAGATGTCAGTCCAATAACATTTCAAATTCTTGTTTGGATTTTACCAAGAATCTCTAAATATATATCAGGAACACTAGACCAGATGTAGCAGAAATATTCAAAGCAAGGGCAAATGGTAGACATAAATATGTAAGATAGATTCTGACAGGAAAAACTGTCTCGCACAACACCGTGAACCAACTTCGTTAAATACAGGCTGAGTATTTGATTCAATAAATTCTTTCTTTATGTCAGCTGAAAACTTTAGTCCAAGAAGTCATTTTCCTGAAGGTTAGCATCAGCCATGCTAATGGATGGTAAAAAGGGTTCTCTCATATGTTTAAAGGAGAGCAGTTTCATTTTTAAGGCGTTAAAGTTAACAAGCCACCTTTGTCCTATTTACGAACATTGCTCTGAAAATAATTCAGCAGACGATGTTATCTTACTTAAAGTAACTTTTTTGCCTTACTCGGTTTACGTCATTCGATACTGTGTGTCTGAAAAATGACACATTTATCGTGGTCGCCATAGGTTTTCGGCCTTTTTGGCTGATATCAGAGTGTAGTATCTGTTCTTAATAGCTTAATCTGATTCTCCCTCTCCACTTCTATCTTCCCTTATTTCTTTCATTTTCGAACTGGAACCAAGTGATTTCGTCTCCCCTCTTTCCACTTGATCCAAACGCGGAATAGTCCATCATTTATGAGGTATCGACAGGGCAGGAAGGACGTATTAACTAACGAAGAGAGGTACATTATAATAGAATTTTGTTAATGTCACGTCCCTTCAAGACATAGGGACCCTCCACAAATTAATTTACTTCCCATGATTTCTTTGGAAAAATAGTGGAGTGGTTGCCTCCTCTACGCTTTTACAGTTAATGTAGTCCTCCTAGAATAACTGCCACCCTGGACTTAAAAAAATGTACACTGCAGTTTAACCCATAATTAGTGGGGAAGAATAGATGCATTCATACCTTTTCCATAAATGAGAAAGTAAACACAATAGACTTGGCCGGAATTTGAACTCGCTTCGATAATTCAGCTTTCCGCACCGACAACTGTTACACAAGCCACGCATCAGATAATTCTTAATATTGTGTAGTGAACCTAAGCAAAGACATTGGTGCTCTTGTTGTTTTACGCCTGAGAGATTTCACATAAACATTATCGTATTCACTAACAAATTTACGATTGTTCGCATAGACATTAGAAATATTACAAACACACGTATGTAAGAAAGATATTTGACGTCAGTCTTTCCAGAAAATCACCCGCCTTGCCTTCAAATCTACTGTTAAAAGCCCTAGACTGTCACAACAACATCGCCACTAATCATGTCTGATTCATGTAAATTAATATGAAAGAAAGCCTCCCATTACAAAATCTTATTTATGGCACAAAGCCATATTAGCAAGGAACCAGTCTGGAATCCAAAATCATTATAAAGGGTGCGACAGAAATTACTCCCACATTTAACTCCCAGAAATACCCCGCACATAATGATAAGACATTAGCTGGCTGAAGGCACCATCGCCACTAATGTCTTAATATTAAGTGGGAGGCATTTCACGGAGGTATATGTGAGATGTATTTCTGTCTTACCCCGCTCTAGCAAATTAATCTACGAGGCTCTGGTCTGGTTCTCTTGCTATACATCTAGAGATTCTTGACAAAATCCAAAGAAGGATCTGTAATGAAATCTATCCTGACCACGCATCTCGACTTCAGTCACTTTCGCACCGACGTAACGTGGCTCCCCTCTGTCTTTTCTATGACGTTTTTTTTTTTTTTTTTTTTTTTTTTTTTTGCATGGCAACTGCTCTGCACAGCTTTTTTATCCCCTGGTACCCCGTGAACGTGAATTTAAGCGTGCTGCTAGGCGTCGCCCATTTACTGTAAAAATAGCTAAATGCAAGCGCTAGTTCTACGCCAACAGTTTCTTTTCTCGCACCTCCCGCCTTTGGAAATCCCTTCCGTTTACTTGACCCCCACCCCACCCCTATCAACTCAAATTTTCAAAGATTTAAATGCAACATCAATCGTCATCTTCTGTCTTCTTCAACCCCCGTTCATCTTTTGTCCTTTCCTCAATCCTCCCTATTCTCCGTCTTCTTTTTCCCTTTCATTCCCTGTAACCACCACTCTCCACTGCTTACTTGTGGCCTAACCGCCTTGCTTGGGATGTAAAGATTTTAAAAAATGCCAAGTTTTCTAATAATCACGCATACAACAGACATACTTTTCTATCCGTTGTGTAAATATAGGTAATGTTTGAATTCCACTCCAAATAAATTTAGGGACTAAATTTTAGTACAAGAAGGATTTTAATACATTTTTAGATGTTTTTAATATCAAACTTCTGCTTAACTATCTTCTAATTAGTAAAACGTCTCCCAAGTGGGGGGGGGGCATTTAGTTATCGGATTCCTTTAATTAACGATTTTAGAAATAACGTAGGATTATAAGAAAACATGCTGGAATTAACGATTATAAGACTCTTTTTGTTTGTTTTCTCTACTTTCTTCTGTTCTTTTTCTTTATTATTTCTTTTTTCTTTTTCTCTTTTTCTCTTTTTTTCTTTTTCTTAGCTTATTTTGTTTCCTTTCGTTTTCGTTTTCTTTATTTTTTCTTTTTTTTCTTTTTTCTCTCTTCTTTTTCTTTTTCTTCGCCTATTTTGTTTCCTTTCGATTACTTTTTCTTTACTTTTTCTTTTCTTTTTCTCTCTTCTTTTTCTTTTTCTTCGCCTATTTTGTTTCCCTTTCATTTACTTTTTTCTTTTTCTTTTTTCTCTCTTCTTTTTCTTTTTCTTCGCTTATTTTATTTCTTTTCGTTTTCCTTCTCTTTTTCTTTTTCTTTTTTCTCTCTTCTTTTTCTTTTTCTTCGCTTATTTTGTTTCCTTTCGATTTCTTTTTCTTTACTTTTTCTTTTCTTTTTCTCTCTTCTTTTTCTTTTTCTTCTCTTATTTTGTTTCCTTTCGTTTTTCTTTTTTTCTTTTGTTTTCGTTTTTCTTTACTTTTTCTTTACTATTTCTTTTCTTTTTTTCTTTCCCTATTTTGTTTCTTTTCTATCCTTTTTTTTTCTATTTTCGTTCCTTTGTGCAGTTCATTTCCACCAAGATCGTATTACGTATGGAAGAGATTGAATTCTCATTAGGTAAACTTCTTCATTTAGATAGAAGTTAATCAGTAAATTGTCAGATAATAAGTGCATACGAGTTAACAGAAACGGGCGCGATGTTGCGTTGACAACAAAAATATCTGTTCTCTGAGATTTCGTATCACAAGCAAGACTCCGAAAAACTAAACCGGTTATGAATAGTTACCTGTACGTGCATATTCATATACACAGGCTCTCTAAAAATATTTTTATACTATTTTTCACCAAATAAAAGGCCCAGGAATCACTCAAGGTAAACGACTACTAAATAACGTTGTTGTAGTTGCGTAAATAAAAGAATTAAAAAAGTGCATATGATGGGGATATGTATCACAGATGCCGACCCTAGACTCGTGATCGGGGAAGCATCAACACAAAGTAACGGTTCTAAGAAGGAACTTTCTTCCTTCTTACTAATAGAATACAAAGAGAATGACCTCACGTGAGTGATATAGCTGATCCTAGCATAAATGATTTTTTTAATCTTTTCACCTCAAGCAAGCCGATAATGCCACGAGGACGCAAGGGGTGACAGGATATGAAAGAGAAATAGAAGACTTTAGCGTGGAGAAGTGCGGAAAAAATAATAATGAAACAGGATTCAGGAAGACAGAAAATGGCGATTGCTGTTGCATTTAAATTTTTGAAAATTGTAGCTGGGAGGGAAACAAGAAATGGAAGGGAGTTCCACAGGTGAAAAATGCGAGAAAAGAAACTGATTGGTCCAATGCTTGCATTTTTGTTGGTTCAGGCTGTTAGAGATAGAAAATAGTATTGCATACCGCAGTATCTGCCTTATTATATGTCACGCGTCTCGTTAGGTTGTGAGCTATCATGTTTCTTCACAGTTTCCTATCTTTTGTAGCTCTTACCGATGTTTTTCAATTCCCATACTTTCCCACTTCCAAAACAAGGTGCTCAATACCAAAATAGCAGAGCATTATATTAGATATGACAACGTCACCAGCTACGACAGCTACTTTACCGCCTGATGACTTCACGTAAGAAACTAGCACTCTTGGCCGTTTAGATGAATACGTGACTTTATTATATATATATATATATATATATATAGAGAGAGAGAGAGAGAGAGAGAGAGAGAGGTGGGGGTAGAAGATGGATCTAATTGGTTATAACTTGGTTTATTAAGATCTAAGCCTGAAACTCGTTTTCAAAAATGAGTTGCTTGCGATTTGACGTTTCAACACAAATCTCAAATCTTACACCCAACAGCCACACACTCTACCTAAAAACTATGCCAACAATTCTCTCTATATTACAAAAGTAATTTATCTTGCCTACCATAAAAAAATGTGTGCTATCTTCTCTGAAAGATAACCAGCTTCTAGTTTGGCGACCTTTCATAGTAAATGCATCGCATCGACCCAATGCAATGGAGAGAGTAGTAAACAAATTCTCACACACACACACACACAAACCCATATATATATATGTGTGTATAGTGTATATATATATATATATATATATATATATATATATATATATATATATATATATATATGTAATCTCTCACTAATATTATAAACAGAGGCGTATATAAAATACTTCCAGTTTGATATGAATTAAAAAAAAATGCAGATTTCTTATGTTTAAAATTTTTTCTGAATACTCTTCTGCACCAACCACCTTCAACAGGAAAATTTTAAAAATTGACTTTATAGCCACAAGGGGACACCTTTCTAATAGTACATGTTAGCCTGGAAAAGATACAATGGATTCGGTCCCTTTATTACTATTACGGCTGAACCTCTAACATTGTGTGTTTGAAGAAGATGAGAATTAGACAAAGAAAAAGATTCAACTAATAAACAGACACTGTTGTTGGAAATATGTACGCCTGAATATTCGAGAAATCCTATTAAAGAGAAATATGCTCTCTCCGGCAGGAGTCGAACCTGCATCCAAATAGGCAAGGAATTCAGTCTCCTCACTCTATCAATCTCGGTCTTTTCTATCTGTCTTTCTATCAAGTTCAGTCTCTTCTCTCTATCAAACTCAGTCTTCTATCTCTATCAATCTCAGTCTTTGCTAGCAGTCTTTCTATCAATCTCACTCTTTTCTACCTGTCTTTCTGTCAATCTCAGTCTCCTCTCTCTATCAATCTCAGTTTTTCTACCTGTCTTTATAACAGATTTTAAGAAATGGGTCGGAATGGACATTTTTCATTGCTCCTGTGTCTGTGTGAAATAATATTTAATTAATCATCTATTTTGTATCGTTATACTTTCTGCTTTCTGAAACTGGAATTTTTGTACCGCAGGAGATTTGGTACACCTAAAATAAATCACATAACTTATTATCAAAATGGTTACTTGCAAATAATTTGCGAGATATTCCGCTCTTCTGCTTCTTCCAAACACTTCAGACAGTCATTAAGTCACTTTTAGTTTAGTCTGCTACTTGTACGTTGAATGATGCGTATAGCCTGTACTTTCCACTCCATTTCAATTTAAACATGTCCTTTGGCCTTCTATACGCCTCTCTAACCTCTTTTCTTCAATCTCAACTTCTTTTTTTCTTTTCATATCACTTCCTTACTTTGCATATGCCTATTTTATCTTCTCCATCATTTTCTGCCTTTCAATTACTGTATTTCATTTGCTGTTTTCTTCTACGTTTCACCGGGGTTTGCTCTAAGCAAGTTATTTCTTCATACACTTTTATTCTATTCCTCTTTCGTTCTCTACATCTCTTTTTCTACCGACATTTTACTCACTGTCTCTTTTACTCGTTATACCTTTCGTTTTTACCCACATATTGTTATAGTGTTCTCTCGTCTTAGAGTCTTAAGCATCCATGTTTTGACTTGTATTTTCTTTCCACGATGTTTCATTAATTCAGACCTTTTCGTTTCTTCTTCCCATTTCTCCTCTCTCGCCTACAAACATTTCTATATTTATAGTCTTTTATGTTTTTACCAGAATTTTTTATTTTATTTTGAGTGTTTGCGCTTTCTCAGTTTTTCTCTTTGAGCGGACATTCGCATTTTTATGTCCATCGATCTGCATTTTTATTTTCATTTTTGCCTATCAATCTAATTTTTCTACTTGTCTAATCATTCCTATCTTTTCTACCTGTCTATCAATCTCATCCTTTTCTTCCATGTATTTATATCAATCTCGGTCTCTTCTCTCTATCAATCTCATTTTTTCTACCTGTCTAATCATTCCTATCTTTTCTACCTGTCTATCAATCTCATCCTTTTCTTCCATGTATTTATATCAATCTCCGTCTCTTCTCTCTATCAATCTCATTTTTTCTACCTGTCTAATCATTCCTATCTTTTCTACCTGTCTATCAATCTCATCCCTTTCTTCCATGTATTTATATCAATCGCGGTCTCTTCTCTCTATCAATCTCATTTTTTCTACCTGTCTAATCATTCCTATCTTTTCTACCTGTCTATCAATCTCATCCTTTTCTTCCATGTATTTATATCAATCTTGGTCTCTTCTCTCTATCAATCTCATTTTTTCTACCTGTCTAATCATTCCTATCTTTTCTACCTGTCTATCAATCTCGTCCTTTTCTTCCGTGTATTTATATCAATCTCGGTCTCTTCTCTCTATCAATCTCATTTTTCTACCTGTTTTCTACCAATCTTCTTTCTATCAATCTCAGTCTTTTCTACCTGTTTTCTCCCAATTTTCTCTATCAATCTCAGTCTTTTCTATCAGTTTTCTATCAATCCTCTCGCTATCAATCTCAGTCTTTTCTACCTGTCTTTCTATCAATCCCCTCGCAATCAATGTCAATCGACCTGTCTTTCTACCAATCCTTCCTCCATCAATATCCGTACCTCTCTTTCTATCAATTCTCTCGCTACTAATCTCAGTCTTTTCTCTCTGTCTTTCTACCAATCCTCTATCAATCAATTTCAGTCTTTTCTACTTGTCTTTCTATCGATCATCTCTCTATCAATATCAGTTTTTTTTTCTGCCTGCCTTTCTATCAATCTCAGTATCCCCTCTCTATTAATGTCTTTTTTGTCTATCAATTTCATCCTTTCCTATCAATGCTTATCTCTCATTCTTTTCTAACTGCTTATCACTCAGTCTTTTTAAATTATCACAGTCTTTTCTATCTATCTATCTACCTACATATCTATTTATATCACTTCTTTCTGCCTGTCCCCGGTTTTTCTCTGTAATTCATCTATAACCCTTTTGCTAATAATTTCTTTATATCCTCTTTGAAAATAACGCGCCACTTTATATCCAGTTATATTCAGCATATTTCTGTCCATCCATTCCAGATGCTGTTGACTTTCTGTCTTTCTCTGAATATCATATTACATTAATTTATGCTTCCCATTAATAATTTATGTGTCCATCTTTGAGTTTCGGAAAATCTAATCACAATGTTTTAAAACAATTTCTTTAATGTTGATAACAATGTCCACTTACTAACATTATACTTAGAACCAGTTCTTCTTTTTTAATTCACACCTTCAGCTAAAACATCATTGTTTTTCCTGAATTAATCAAAAACAAAGAGTAACTGTATTCTTATGTAGATAGGCACGAAACTGAAGTATTTTTCTTTCAAGTAAGTTTTAACCTCGTAAAAGCTTAAAATAAAGACGTTTTGTACACTAAAATCATTGTTACCCCTATTTTTATCATGTAATCGGTGCATTGTAATAGCAATATATTTATATAATACACATAACCATTGGAGATTAACAGAATAAAATATCTCTTCTCTAATTTTATATGGATTCTCTACCTCATTTTAGATTAATATTAGTATTTTGTCAATAGGGAAGGCATGTGAGGTTTCAATCCCAAACAACATGTATCGATATGCAAAACTAACTGAAGGGAATGCGTATTTTTCTAAATTCGATTGTTCCTTAAATAATTTGTAAATAAAAAAGCAAGTTTCAAGACAGTCAGCACGCAAATTATCAATGTTACATAAAACTATAACATCATCATTTATTCAGTTAGCGCATTTTTCGCCTGTGGTCACCACTCCCCCTCGATAATTGTGGTTCAAGGTGACATTCAAGGCAAAATAGTGCAATAGCATGCCGGTTACTTTTGCACCGGCGATGTTGTGTTTACCCCGTTCCACCTCTCAGAAGTTCCTTCGCCCACTGGTAAAGCCGTTGGCCTCAGGCGCAGCTCCTATGCCCAAGCTGGCAACTACTTGATGGCCGCTTGGCACAGGTGGGTTGGGGACAAGTATTCTCCTTCACCGGTCTGGTCGAAAAACCCTACCTACTACTCGCACACAATTTAGCCGTCGTAGTCCTATAGTCTTGGTTGGCAACCAGTCTACCGCAACCTACTGCAGGAAAATCATTTACCTAGTCATCAGAGACATGAATATTAGAACATACCCAAAGCTTCATACGTAACTAACCCCATCAGTTTTGACTGGTACTGTACTTATATCTAGTAACTTAACACAGACTCGGTGGATGACTTGTTCTAGCATTTATCTAACTTCGTTCCGTAAGATTAAAAAGTCAGTTCCTTATAGCCTATGTGGGCCATGTTTGGTTCCCTAAGTTCGATATTGGGTTTACTGCCATATATCGTTGAAACGCCGGAGTTAAGCAACGTCGAACATGGTCAATATCTAGATGAGTGACCTCTTAGGAATACTAGGTGCTGTAAGCCTGGATATGCGGATGGTGTAATGGATAATGACTCGGAATTGTTAATAGGAGAGCCGAGTTCCAATTCCAGTTGGATTCGTTATATTCACTTAGGCTCAAATACTCTTGGGAAAGGTTTTAAACCAGCTCTTCCCCAGCTATGGGTTAATTAGTAAGAGCGGTATCACTAAATCATTATTATCTAAAAAAGAACAATTCAATCTCAAAATATTTCTGGCTTTAAATAACCTTCAAAATGTTGATAAGCAGTAGAAAAAGAATCAATCACTCAAAATATGTTCGATATTGCTTAAATCAAGAGACATTAAATCGAGGTTTTACTGACATCTTTTTACTTTCTTTAGCAGATCTTTAGCATCTTGTGTTATTTTTTACTTACACTGTTTAAAAACTATGAGAATTATTCAGACACTGCAAACAATTGCTCAGTGTGAAAAGATGTGTAGAA
The DNA here is from genome assembly GCA_964036315.1 of Acanthosepion esculentum. Taxonomy (NCBI): domain Eukaryota; kingdom Metazoa; phylum Mollusca; class Cephalopoda; order Sepiida; family Sepiidae; genus Acanthosepion; species Acanthosepion esculentum. The sequence goes on from OZ038475.1 coordinate 77,087,951, forward strand.
CTTGACAAAAAATCCATATAAGCAACTCTATATCTTAACAGAGATTCTAAAAAATAAAACTGTGGGGGAATTTCCATTGAATCTATGAACAATCTAAATAACAGAATCTTATTCAAAGAAACTGAAATACATTCTTGGAAATAGTTTTGCCGTAGGAGTTCTAGAAAATTATTCTAGATTCAATCAGTTAAACATAATTGCTTTTTAAAAAACAATCTTACATCACAACGATAGGTAAGACGTTATTACGTGTATTAGTTTTATACTCATAAAATAAACTAAAATGTTTTTATTATTATTATTATTATTATTATTATTTAAATATCTAAATAACAATTTAGAAATAAACATAAATCAGTAATTTTGAGATATTTAAGTCAATAGTACTTTAAAGTAAACACAAAAGTACACGAGGATTAACAACTAAAAATATTAACGGTAACTACATGTCAAAAGTATTCATTTATTAAGTTTAGCTAAATGTCACGAGTATGCGGCACATAGTGAGGCTCGAACTTACTACTAATAGGCGTATGTGTGGCTAGTGTAACATTTAACGATGTGGTCAGTGAACTCGACGAGCTGAGTTCAAATTCCGGTTTGTTCAGTTGTATTCACTTCCGCATTAATTTTCTTGGAAATGGCATGAATTCATCTATTATCTCACCAGCTATGGATTAAATAGTAGTGTAGATTAGACTATGCCCTGGATGTCAGTCAGTCTGGGATAAGGACTACTCTAAATTCAAAAACTTTGAGAAAACAACAAAAAACCACTTAGTTATCTTAACCAAGATGTCTTGATAATTCACAAATAATAAAGAAAAACGATTCTGGGACGAGTCTATGGAGAGACACGACATTAAAAAAGCAATTTATATTCAGTCAGATTAATTATCTAACCCTTACCCCAACGACTAGGTGCCATTTATGTTTAAAAGTCATTGATGAAAACATTTGCATTTTATTTTTCAAAAAATGAAGTTTAATTAATTTGTGGTCGCAAATTAATTTGTGGGCGTAATTAATTTGGGGGCACCCCGTATAAAATTAATTTATACGGAGTCTCCCTAAAAAATTGACATCTTTTAAAATGTGAATGGCGCTGGAGAATGCTATGCAAGACATGCGACAACGTGTTTGGCAGGCGTTGAACTACCGATTTGACGTGTACCGTGTCACAGGTGGCGCGCATATTGAAAATTTGTAAAGTTTCGTAAAATCTGTTATAAAATCTACATCCCTTGGAATATCTTGTTCGAATTTTGATAAATAAATATTTTATTGTTCAAGCCTATTTAATTTCCTTTGGATCATACAGTTACTCAGATATTTACATTTTAAATTATGCCAATTTTGGGAGGACACCCAGTATTATGGCTTTAAAAAATGATCATTTTAAAATTATATATTAATATACACAAATATATTAAAACAAAAGGAGAGGAATAAAAAGGATAAGCAACAAAAAAAATTATTACTCACCGTAAAGTTCTGAATTACTGATTCTGTAAGAGTGTTATTTATTGCCATCATTTTTAATCGTTGGTCTCATTTGTTTGGTTCTCGATTGAGCTCTGAAGAGCAAGTTGCTATGGTTGGTTAGCCTTATTTTATATTTTTCGATTCATCCCTTTACGATGAGTAATATTTTCTTTTGTTTATCCTTGCTCTTCTTCCCACTTTGTATTTAAAAAAGTATATATTAACATATGCACACATATTACTTTGTATACGAGGTCTGATCAAAAAGTATCGGTTCTGCTGCTATAATAAAAAAAACATGTCAATTTGGCATTTAATCTCCTTTGAATTATTCTCCTTCTGAAGCCATACACTTTATCCAGCGTCGTTTCTACTGATGGAAGCTTTCCTAGAACTCCTTTTTTTTTTGGGGGGGGGGATAGCGAGCAGCTGCCTCGTCACATTCTCTTGGATTTCCTTGACGTTTTGAAAGTTTGTTCCTTTTTAAATAAGTTGGATTTTTGAAGAGGAAAAATTCACAAAGGAGATCTTGGAAAATTAGCAGCTGTCGGATCTGGGGAATAGTATGCTTCGTCAAAAACTGCTACACAAAGCATGGTCACTGACGCAACCTCTTTGATGCGGTCAGAGATCCACACTTTACACACTTTCCTTCCGAGCACTGCTAGAAACAACGGAGGTGAGCGAGGACCTTATAACAGAGTGTGTGTATGCGTGACATATTTCAAAGTCAATGTGTGCCAAGCGGCTTCACTCTACGTCCTTTAGCCCTATTACCAGATCAACAGTCCCAAAACGTTTCAATCACAACTCGTGTACTAATATAGATACTTTAAAATATCCGTTTTTAAAAGCCAAAATGAGTATAATACTAGGTTGTTATAGTATTAGTTATTTGACTTTAAATATCTTTAAATTAACAATTTGAATTTTACACTCAGTAACTCTCCACCGTATTTTCGCCATATTCTTAATGCTGTCATATGAATGGTTTCTGTTTTTCCTAAGGTTTCCAGACTCTTTCTGGCTGTTTCAATAGCTTCTGTAACGATGGTTACACTCGTCGCTTTCATATACTGCAGTTTTTATTTGTTTTGTTTTGTTTTGTTTTTTATCTTTTTCTATGCGATGATCCAGTTTGGAAACCATTAGTTTTTCCAGCTTTCCATATCCCTTCAGCTTCTGTCTTTTATCTACTGGAACGGAGATATTCACTATCTGAAAAAATATTTCCTTCTTAAAGATGATTATACTTAATCCGGGTCTCAATTGAGTGACATGTTTGAATATCTAAGTCCTCGAGATTTATTATTCTTTATATTCTATAGAACAACCTATCATTATACTATTAATCTTCACGGTTTTCCTACTTGATGAATTTTAATTCCTAAGTCAATGATTGCATAAGTTAATTGCAATTTCCAAGATTATAAAATATACATGAAAATTCCCTTATTGTATCGTTAGATATTTGAGCTTAACAACTGTAACAAGATATTGTAATAACAATCAGAAATATGAATGCAGGTCATTGTTTTTCTTTCTTTCTTTCATTGAAACCAAAAAGCGTCTCCGATATATTTTTCCGTCATTCCTCGCGATCAAAACGGAATATTTTATTATTTATGAAGTATTGACAGAGAATGTAACGTACGAGCTGACTAAGGAATAAACAGAATAATCTGATAGTCAATTCAAATCTTTGGTTCCCTGTGGATTTCCATTCCAGCCCCAGTCATTTCATTTACGTTTTTTTTTTTTTCGTCTGTTCTTGTTTGCGACAATTCAATCATTGTATTACTGCTAGTTTCATCTTTGTCGCCTTACAAACGACATTTGCTTGTCTGTTGTTTCTTGTTACTTTGATTTTGATAAAATTTGTTCTTATAAACTAGTTCCGGGTTCCTATTATTAAATTATGTTACCATTTACATATGTCTTCACTGAAATCATGTCCAAGTCATTTTATATGTAATTAATTTTGGGGTTTCTTAAATGCTCTAAGAAGTGTTTTTTTTTTTTCTTCTTTTTTCACTATTTTCTTCTATTACAATATTTTTTGTGTTAGGTGTAGTTTTGTTTATTTCTGGGTTCTCTTCTCTTTCTGATACTGTGCGTGGTTCATTAATCTTTTTATAGGTAACTCAATCTTCAATGCTAATGTACCTCTTCCCTTCGTTTTTCTTCTAAATAGAGTATTTCGACATCGTGACTAATGTTAGAGTTATTAATTCACAGTCGTTAATTTCCTTGTTCTTTGATCCAAAGTTCATTTTTCTTTTCTTCTTAAGTTCTGAGAATCAGAATCCTGAATATCTTACTTTGGATATTGCCCATGTCTTTGATAAGCTTTTTGATGTTCAGGATCGTTTTTAATTCTTCCTTTATTCTCTTGAGCTTTTTTTCTCTTTTCTCTTCATTTCTTCTCTTTTAATTGAATCCGATTCCAATATTCCAAGAAATGTTAAATGTCTTTTTTATTCAATGTTCATAAAATCCACCGACCCAATGCAATCCTCTCTTTCTGCGTCAGTGCGTGATTTGTTAATTCTTGTGTAGTCAACCCATTCTTCAATATTAATGCGCCTTTTTTCTTTCTTATAGAACATCTCGACACTGTCTCTAGTGTCAGGTGTTTTTATACACAGTCATTAATTTCCTTATTTTTATGAAAAGTTTTCAGTTCTTTTCTTCTACAGTTTAGAGGATTAGAATTGTATCAGTTTGTTATTTTACTAAGCTGAGCTTAGTCTGTCAAAGGAGCACAAGTGCGTGGAACTCAGTGAGTCTCAAACTCACTTCTCAGTACTAATTAACAGCGATACCAGATTCTTCATCATTACATCACGAGGAGGTGCTGCATTAGGATGGAACAAAATACATGTTGGTTTTTAATCACAAAATTTCTAAACGTCAGAACCCGATATCAATTTTATTTCTCAAAGAAATTGACGTTGTTTTGCTTGTGATCCATCGGTTGATTTATTCCATCAGGTGAATTACTGGGGTTACGTCAGTCGACATTCGTTTACACCTGCTGATGCGTCTAAATCTGGATTCTCAAAGTAAGCGGTACTCAACCCTCTTCTAGGATGCAGGGGAAAGATCCAGAAATACAGTTAGAAAAGGACGGTGGTGATCAGTGAAAGCAGAACCTTATAAAATTTATAATTTACTGAATCTTTACAAATTGTACATTGACAAGAACGTTATTATTAAATCAATGTGCCATAAAATAAAACCTTCACTTACTTCAAAGTGAAATTAAACTGAACAATTTAGCTATATTTTGATGTAATACGTTATACAGTGCAGTAGTTTTAGTGTAATGCTCGATAAACAATGCAAATTTAAAACATTTTGTCTTATAATTTGTGCCTAGCACTATTACGGCGTTATATGCACTTTTATCTATTTTTTTTATTTTTATTAATTATGATCTAACAATTTATCTAACCATCTTATTCACTGAGTAGACCTTTTTTGTAATCTTTTACATTTTTAGTTTTTATTTATCGAACAGAGAAAAAAAAATTGATATTTTCCTTTTGGTAATTCGTAATTTACAAAAAACAATACCCTGCCCGGTGGCAAAAGCTTCTGGTGGCGCCATGGGTGGCAGTACCGCCTGGTCTACCGAAACTGTATTACCTGCCCTGGTTGGTGGCTGACGAGAGCAGATGTTTTCACACGTTGTTTGTAGAAAATCTATGCAATGTGTCTAATACAAAAAATATTGACTTTATTTGGATTTATTCTTGAAATAGAAAAATTTTGAAATCAGTTTGTAAGCAAAAACACGAGAAATTAGTTATTTCTTTACATTTTTTCAGGCGATCTTTAAAACTAAATGCTCAAAATTGGTATAAGCTATGAATATGATTTTTGGTGTCAGTACTTACAGCATCAAACCCCAGCTTTCACACCCACTGCAATGTTGATTTTCTGAAAAGGAGTGAAAAATCAACCTGCCCTGAATGTCAGTGGAACAACAACAATCTCTCCCCTTAGATTACATAGAATGTTCAGATCAAAATTCTAATTAACAACCAAGGCAGCCAAAACGATGAAGAACTCAATATCTCATTGCATCTTTGTGGTGTTATTGCCTTGCTCGGAGTGAAATTATTTTTTTAAATATAAATTGTCTATATCGGATTTTTCCGACATACTAATACTTCAATCTGCACTGAAGTTAGTCAGAGAACATTTTATCTTAAATTCCTTAGAATAGCTCTTTATTCATGCCATCATGAACAAGAAATTCGATAGTTTAAGTCCTTTTGAAGTGTCACTGCAAAGCTATGCTTATCTCTTCGCCAAAGTTTTGACGTCATATTTCTGAAGTTATTTATTTTTACATAACGCCGACTCAAATATAGTTCTTTCCATTTAATTGCTTCAACCAGTAATTCAGAAAATGTTTACGCCAGGTATATCTGGTGGATCTTTAAGAGAATTTCACCAGCACTCTCCCCAGTATTCACGCTGATGTTCCAGTTATATGACTGGGTCCAGATATTTTCCCAGTTTTTCAATTTTCTTAATTTTCACTATATAGTCAGCTGGAACTAGATAATCTGTTATCTAATTTTCTTTCCCTCTTGTTCAGCTCTCGTCTTCTTGTCTGGATAAATTGATCCGTTTAAATAAGTTTCAAAGGAAATTTCGTTTTTATTGCTTAAAACTGTTTCTGACTTATTGATATAAATTAATTTCCAATGTCAAATACGATTTCTTTGCACAATTCTCAGTAGATCATCCTTCCCAGTTAGTTATGTCTATTGTTGGTACACCTTTCTGAACCAACTTGTTGAATTTGCTTATTACACTGGCCAACAAAAGTCTTTCTTTTTTTAATCATTTAATACGAAGCAACGCAATAAAAGTCTCAAGTCTCTGGTGCAAGGGGTTAGTGGGAGTAACAGTAGAGAGAACAATAAAAAACTGATCTCAAGGAGACAGACGATGGCAATGGACGCTGCATTTAACTTTTGGAAGATCGTAGTGGGCAGAAAAGCAAAAAAGCCGGAGTAGATTTTTACAAATGACAAATGCAAAAGAAGAAACATAGCATAAATCTTATTGTTACAACTAGCAATTTAAACAGTGAAATTGTGAGACTGGGTAGTCAATCTAGTAATGCGTTTAAATTCGTGAAATCGAGATACCAACGGGGAAATCTCGTCAGAACAAATATTTATAGAAAAGACAAAGGGAAGCTACGTTATGGCGATTGGAAAATGAATGAAGCCGCGATGCTAGGTCAGTATCTGTAACGTTGCAGATTCTTCTTTGGATTTTTTTTTTCATAGAAAAGACAAAGGCAAGCTAAGTTATGGCGATGAAAAATGACTGAAACCGAGATGCTAGGTCAGTATCTGTAACGTTGCAAATTCTTCTTTGGATTTTTTTTTCATAGAAAGGACAAAGGCGAGTTACGTTATGGCGATGGGAAAATGACTGAAGCCGAGATGCTAGGTCAAGATCGGTAACGTTGAAGATTATTCTTTGGATATTTTTTCAAGAATCTGAAGACATAAACAAGCATCAGACGAGATGTGTGAATAATATTTGATGCACGACTGAGGTAAACGAATATTTTAAATTAAATTGTTCCAACATATCAAGATTTAACGCTTTTAACATACGCATGATTTGAGCAGTCTTGTCTCACATATTAATTACACTGGGCAATAAAAAATATTTTTGTCTGCCTCCCAGACATATAATGCTGTACTAGAGTGTATTCTTATTCTGAAGCTGTACTCAGAATTGTCGTAACCGGAAAGGTTTTTGAGGTATGCGAATTGCATATTTACATTGAAGGTACATGTCATGTTAATAGTATATTTATATCCTTTTCAGCTGGTGGCGTGAGATTCGTTTGTGTTAGTCGTACATAACTTTCCTGGCTCTGATACAACTAAAGTTTTTGTTGATGTATAAAACATGCTAAAACTGTATTTAAAATGAGACACTTTTTTGTTGTTGCTTTTATTTATCACAAATCTTGAGAGATTTGCTCTTTGTTGTTGAACCCATATCCCATAAATTTTGTCTTTTTGTTATTTTTCCTAAACCGTGTTCCGCCATCTGTTTACTCAAGCTCACTAAGTATGTCATGCGATGTTTTCCTGTCCCTCTTGCCTTCAAACTTCCCTGTAAGTATCAGACTTTCCAAGCCCTCTTTCCTCATTACGTACCCTAGAAATTTCAACTAACTCATTCTGATGTTAAATATAGGTTTCCTTTTTGTTACCATTTTCTCTAAAACTTCGTCTTTGCTCACATATTCGGTCTATGCTATCCTCGGTATACTTCCGTAGAGCCAAGTCTCTTCTTCATCTTTGATGAGATTGTCTAGCATTAGCTTCAGTAAAGGAGGACAGATATTACATAATAGTTCATTACTGTTCTTTGTTTCTAATGAAGTTTTTTTTTCTGTTTCTTAATGCTCGGGTTAGCTTTTGGAATGCATCTTTGGCTATCCCAATGCGCCTTCGGATTTCAGTGATTTTGCTGAAAGTTCGTACGTTCTTTTCTTTTCAACTGAAAACTTGGAAATTATCCAACATATTTCAGTGAATTTTTCACTTTCTAAAAAATAGGATATAATTACTGTTTGCTCCGCTTCCATTAGTCCCATAGACCCCGCCAAGGAGTATAAGGCCACAGCTCTCAGGAACGCTAGGCGTTGCTACTGTGGCTGCTATAGCAAATTGTTACGGGGTTAAATTGCTAGCCCCATGTTCAACCAGTTTTTATCCGGTGTTTACTTACAGTACCTAGTGTCCCCAAGCAGTACCCCATCTAAGTACTGACCGTGCTCGATACTACAACTTCAGTGATCAAACGAGAACCGTTGTTTCAGCTTGTTTTGACAGCATAAAGAAATAAAAGGTGTCAGATTAAACTGACACCATGACGATATGAATTAAAAGCCCTTCTTATCTTCTCATTCCCATTTATCAACGGCTCTTCACGCAAGCGATGATCATGGTGAATGGTCCTTCTAAATGTCTGAGGTAGAAACAAGGTTTTAATTCGAGCATGATGCTTCCTAGTACACACTAGTGATTCGAAAATCTTTTTTAGATATCAGAAAAATAGATAGTATTTTATATTTATTCGATGATTTTCTTTTTTCATTTAAAATTTTCTTGGACATAAACACCTTTTAACTTAATATATTGTGTTTCGATCATGAACGTAATATGCATATACAGTACAATATACTTAACGTGAACATAAAAAACTGGAATTCGAACTCGACTCTTCAATTCCTCAATCCAAGCCACAGCCCATTTTCCCGCCGTGTGTTGTCTATCTTAACCTTAATATAGTTGTTTTTTATGGAACTGTTTTTGGTTCATCATTATAGAAATTCTGTTGATCTCTTCAGATATCCTCTACGCAATCATATTGATGTTCTTTCATCTTGTAATTCCTTTTATTAGGTCTATTAAATATCTGTGCGTTTTTTCTTGACTTCTAATTTAAAGATTTTCTTAGTTTATTTTCGATTTCCTGTCAGTCATATCACATCACTTTGGTTGCTGTAATTAGTTTTTCATTACTCTGCATTGTGTATTTCATAAATCTGTTTATAGCAGGGACGATGTAATCATTCTTTTTTCATTTTCGCCTATAGCATATCGACATTATCGCTCGGCTTCAAGGGTTTATGATGTGTAACCGTCCTTGTTTTGAGACACTCATCTTTCAAGCCCTCTGTTGTCCATATTAGGAAGGATCCTGACTGTCTCACAATTGTGATTGCTCAGGCATATATTCTTTTGATCTGTTTTCTGCTATTGACCATTATTCATTTTTACTGGTATTTCTTTCATCTTAATTTCAGTTCGTTTTCCATTGCAATTACCCAAAATGTCATTTGACACTGCCGATGTAAAACGAAGAATAAGCTAGTGGTTAAATTCGAACTCGCATCCCTCTATATTGGAAAGCAGTTCTGTGTGCGACAGCTGATCTACCGTTTGGACTTTTAGAAGTAACGGTTTGAAATCACATCTAACCATATAGATTTTAACATCCCCGATCGTTCAGTGCCATATTTTATATAATTGTTTTTACGTACACTACAAAATTAAAAGAAGATAAGGTTAAGCATCAATTGTAAGAAGACGGAATGTATTGCTCACAGTTCAAGATAGGAACTGCTAATTGAAGACGTCAGAATCAAGCAAGTGAGAATATTAAATATCGAGATCGTGTTTTAACAGAGGATGGAAAATGTGACGTTGAAATCTGAAGGTGCATTGGAATCGCGAAAAATGCCTTCTAAAAACTAAGTAAGGTATTAGGCATCAGAAAAATTCCGTTAAAAACAAAGAAAAGAATGAGGAAAGAGGACTTCGAGAGTTTGATACGGAAAGGGAAAACTGAAAGTAAGGTGGGAAATACCCAATAACCTACCTGAAGAATTTGTTTAAAATTTTGACAGAACAAGGTTTAGGAGGGATAATAAAAATGAAGACCTTCCTCAGAACTACAACAGATAAAAAAATTGTGGAGAGCCATGATCGCCCACATCCTGAACGCCACATTGAAGAAGAAGAAGAGTAATATTAGTAGTAGCAATACGATCAAACTTGTTATAAGTTTGTTATAAATTATAGAAGGAAAATATTTAAATGACACGCAGGAAAAAAAATTAAATCCCAGCGTGCAATTATAATAATTCCAGACAATTAAAAGGTTTTCCTTGACCATGCTGCTTTGGATTAAAGTCAAGGAGTGCTTCTGCATTGCTTGGTCAAATTGAGTCTCTTTGATTTTTACACGTTGTGTGTCCACCAGGATTAATCGGCTGTCGTATTCGGTAACAGGCAAGAGTTATTGGGATATTGATTATTTAATAGAAGAGCCTACCTCAGACGGAATAGAACAGATTTACTGATCGCCCAATCAAATTCTCATTATTAATTCAAGGCGAGAAGAAACACGTTATGCAGAGTTGGAAAACGAAAAGAAGGACATGGAAATTATTGGGAAAAGTTTTTTTTTATTGATCATATCAAGTCAATGTGACATTTCTGAATTGTATTTATACATTCAGTTTGTCGCTTTTCCAGAAACCTTTTTAAGTTCATTAAGAACTAGTATATGGATTGGTATATTTCTTTGAAGGTGCAGATAATGTTGCATTCACTTTGCGATAATGCCTATGGAAAAGTCATGAATCTTCCCCTGGCAATGGGTTAAATAGCAGAATTGGTTAATTGGTTATGCCGATGTCTAAATATTTTGAATACAATTTTATGGCTTCAACTAAATATATTTCGAGCGCAATTGTATGCCTTCAAATACAGATAAAATGAATTGTTGGTAATTCTGTTATAAATTGTATTGTTGGTCATTTTGAAACATCAGAGAAAACTGTGCTCTCTTGCCTTGAGGTGGCAGTCAGTCGAGATGAAAGAAAAATCTTTGAATTCTAGATCAGCCTGATCAGGGATTGGCTCCATCACGCTATCTTGCCCAAGACACGACACTTCCTCTACGGCTGCAGTACATATGATGTCACGTTACATAAGGGAATCGTGACATGACGTCATCTGTCTTTACAAATATGAATTAAGCCCACCAATATATGCAGAATTGGTACTTGCAATATTAGCCATTTCCCTATAAGGAAACATTTGACTTTCGATTGAAATTTATAAAATCTTTCACTTGAAACAGTTTTTCAGTAAAATAGGTTCTTCAAGTCCAGTAGCTGTTATCGCTCTTTCCATTATTGATGAGGGTTTCCTTCCTAACCTTTTATTTGAAGTAGTGTGGAATGTCAGCATCTTGTTTATGTCATTATTTTCTCTTTGAATTACATGTGCTACCTATTCTAGTTGTCTCTGCTGTTGGTAGTCCTCAAGTAACGTGGTTTCTGTTATTTGGTACAGCTCTGTGTTTGTGGTTCTGTCGTGCCAGTACACAATGTATAAAGAAGCATGATCTTTGCCTAAACCCTTAGAATTCACTTACATGAAGCCTTTCTTTTTGAGATACTGAAAAATTACTCAAATAACCAAATACCGACTGTTTTTTAATCCTTTCTTAGTCGGATTAAGACTTTTCCTTTTCTCCCTAATAAACAATCTATATTTTGTGTGTACCTGTGTAATGGTGTTTTTTTTTATTTTTTGTTGTTTTTTTTTTGCATGATTTCTTTCGTCCTATTTTTTTAATTAAATTAATTTCAAAATCAATCTGGCACTGTTTATATCCATTTCCTGATAGTGTTCTATATAGAAAGTAGGAACCTAACCAAATTCGCGTGCTGCCAAGATACAAGCTAGTCTGCTGTACCAAACTAAACTCTTTTCTCTTTTATATGCCGTTCTATCTGTTATAGCTTGAAGTAACTTTTGTCTCCTTAACACACTTCCCTGTCTCTTGTCTGCCATGCATTTACACAAGCTTGTTAGCTAGGTTGCTCTCTGTTCCTCATACTTTCAATATGTCCTGTCAATGTTGAATTCTCCAAGCCCTCTTTCCTCATTATGTGAAACTAAACTAATCTTTGTAAATACTTCAAATTCCGGGGAGCATCATCCAGGTAGCACTTTCCACGGCACATTTTATGGAGATTATCAGAATTAATCCCTGATGCTTAAGGCGTCCAAAAAACGAAAGTGTCGAGGGAATGGACAATGTTTGGTGGCATATTCATGTATACATGCCGGTCTCCACGTTGTGACCTTGGTGCAAACTTACTAGCCTGGGTGGGTAGATAAATGGTCTACAATATTCTGTCCTATAATCATTTACTTTGGCTACGTTCTTTTCTCGCATGCAACGATAAAGAACAAAACATTATGGAGAACAAATTACCCCCCCCCACAATATTTGCTAGGAGCCTTTCTTTTGGGGGGCGCTGAAAAATTACTCAAGTAACCAAATACCGACTTTTGTTAATCCTTTCTTAGTCGGATTAAGACTTTTCCTTTCCTCCCTGATAAACAATGGTAAATTATAAGACTTTTTAACATATTTTTCTTTCTCTAAAACAGAAATCGATCTTTGTTCATTCCTCTTCTTTTCTCTCTCTTTCTTTCTCCTTTCGATATATATATATATATATATATATATATATATATATATATATATATATTCTCGTTAGGTTTCTTTTTATTCATTCGCATTTATTCCCAGTCCTTAAAAATAGGTATGATCCTATAGAAAGGAAAGGAAATCGTGTAATACTTAAAGCCTTCTAATTATTTTTCCAAACCTACAAGTAGACAAATTTAATAAAAATGCCTAATTTCAAACATTATTTCATTTGCTTACCGACTTTCAAATTGGTACCTAATTTTAGAAATGTAGTTGTAATTTTCTATTTTAATGATAGAAAATTACTACCACATTTAAGAACTTTTAAGATTTTGATATGACATTTTATTTTTATTAATATTTTGACAATACCTGTACATTTTTATTCATAGTTTGACAACGCCTTTTCATTTTATTAAAATTTTGACATTTTCTTTTTATTAATATTTTGACTATATCTTTACATTTTATTTATATTTTAATAACGCCTTTTTTACTAATATTTCCACAATACATATTCTTTTTAATACTTTTGACAATGCCTTTTCTTTTATTATTTTATTAATATTTTGACAATACCTCTTTTTATTAATACTTTGACAATACCGTTTTAATTTTATTAAAGTTTCAATACTCCCTGCTTTAATTAAGATTTTGACAATACCTTTCTTTTATTAACATTTTGACAAAATCTTTTCTCTTTTATTAAGAGTGAAACAACAAATTCGAAACTCAAGTCATCAAAAGAGACGGGTATGATTTTGTGCGTATGTATTGACATTAGCTATGAATCAAACAAATTATAATTTGACATGTTTTATAATGCTGATGAAAGATATTCTGGTATATTTTGTGGAACATACGCAAATTGTTGAAAACATGAAATTTTAATAAGAAACATTAAGTTTCTTATTTTTGTTGTTTTATTCATAAGTTACACATTTCTCAAATACGCGATTTTTTGTTTTTGCTGATGGAACGCAGGTGCAGACATATGGTTTCATCGCTTGTGTTTAATGTTAATGCCAATATCGTTGTACATATTTTAAAGGCTGCTTCTGCCGCTTTTGTTTATATTAAAATCAGTGCAGAAGAAAGACTCTAACAATCTACTCTGGGCAAACTGCGTTAATTTCACTCGTTATTACTATAGGTATACTATTCTCAACAGTTATATGATATTAAAGGATAGTTGGAAGTTTCATCTTTCTGAAAATTCTTACAGACAGTTGACTTTCGAACAGTTTATCTTATTTTTAAGTTAATAATATAAAACTTTTTTTACTAAAATTTCACCCTAAACGGGGCTCAAGAGCCACAAAAGGTAGAGAGTTACAGTTAAATAGGAAATTCTGGAATAGTTGCCTGGTATAAATGGAAGAGAAGTCGCTAGGCAGGGAGGATTATGAGGTTGGTTAACAATTGCCCCTTGATTTGAAGAGGTCAAGGCTGAAGTGTTCTGGGAATCATGTACGCGGGAATTTGTCCCACAAAGTGGCAGTTGGTGGGAAAATACTGTCTGAGAGTAACATTCTTCTTACATTTGGAAAACGGGAAAAATAATGGTGATTCGACTCCTTGGAAGCGACATAGCATGACATCGCTATAAAGGTCTGAATTGGTGAAACAAAATATGGAACTCATTATGAGATCTTCCGTAGAAATAGTGATAGAGTAGTAAGAGGCTTGCGAGGTTGCATGTAGGAAAGAGATTGCAGAGTTGAATCTTCCCCGATAACTAGACATCTAAACCTCTTCAGGTCCAGGATCACCTGTTATCTATCCTACATATCGTCATAATGTACACTTCCTCCATTTACACAAAAACTCGTTCAGTAACCTTCTACCTTCAGTGGCTTTTTGCCTTGTATTGGGTGGAAAATTGTAGTTTTTTAATCCTATATAATTCGGATGATTCAGAAAATCAGTTTAATTCAAACAATACCAAATAACCCAGTTGATACTTCCCACTTTAACAACCCTTCTTGTTCCATGTCCTTTCAGGACGTAGGAGATCATGGCTCTCCATCTCCCTCTATCCCTTGCAGCTCTTAACAAGTTCCTTCCCTCTGCTTCCTCCCCCAGATCACGTTCTGTCACCCACTTGTCCGCCAGGTATGTCCCGCGTTGTTTTCCCTTGTCTCTCTTTCCCGCTATTTGACCCGTGAGTATCAGATTCACCAGGCCCTCCTTCCTCATTATGTGTCCAAGAAACTTCAGCTGATTCTTCCTAATATTAATTATAAGCCTCCTCCTTGTTTTCAACCTCTCTAAGACCTCATCGTTACTCACACGCTCGGTCCATGATATCCTTAGCATCCTTCTGTAGAACCACATCTCTGTCGCCTCGAGTCTCTCCTCCATCTTTGAGGATACCGTAAAGGACAGATGTCACGTAACAGCTCAGTATCCTTTGTTACTAAAGAAATCCTCCTGTTTCGCAGTACCCTACCCAGTTTTTGGAATGTGTCCTTGGCCATTAACAACCCTTAAATAGGTGAAAATGTTGACACATCATGCGAAAAAATAGGCTTCGGGAATTTAACATTTAAGAGGAAAGCAATGAGACACGCGCTTGATAAGTTTCAGCAAACAGATGAAAGCGCAAGTACGATAATTAAAAATAGTGGTCATGAAAGACAAGTAATGTTGAGAACCATATAAGACAGAAAGCTGTGGAGAACCATAATCATACACGTCCTGAGAGAGCAAATAATGGTTATCAATAAATTGGTAAATTATAAGACTTTTAACATATTTTTCTTTCTCTAAAACAGAAATCGATCTTTGTTCATTCCTCTTCTTCTCTCTCTCTTTCTTTCTCCTTTCGATATATATATATATATATATATATATATATATATATATATATATATATATATATATATATATATATTCTCGTTGGGTTTCTTTTTATTCATTCGCATTTATTTCGATGTGCCTGCAAACAGTTTGGTAATCTTATTCCATGCCATTCTTTCTGTTTGGAGAGTGTCTTTCTCTTCAGTTGCTTTTAATTCTTAAAGCTATCTATAGGATAGTAGAAACAGATAGATAGATAGATAGATAGATAGATAGATAGATAGATAGATAGATAGATAGATAGATAGATAGATAGATTCTTTAAAAATTGGCAAATGTACATCGACCAGTGTATGCATTCACAGACTGCAATACCAAGGATGGTTGGAACATTTTTTTAGAAATTTTTTTTGTTTTTAATTTTCAATAACGTTCTGTCCTAGAATGTTCGCAGTCTAAATTAATAGGTAGGAGGAATTTTACTGAATACTTAATAAAAAATGTATAGTAGGATTTTTTAACAAAGAAAATTAAATAACCGTCCCAGCCCATCTATTTGAAACTAAATATAATTTCAACTGTATACTATCAATATATATATTTTTAAATGTCATATCTCTTCAGGGTGAATGTCATTACATTATGACTCGCCGCAGCTTTTTCTTTCTGCGAATTGCCATGTATTTTTCAGTGGATTCCCATTGCCTTTTCCATTATATGCAATTTAGATTTTTACTTCTCCTAAACTGGTTACCTCTCAAAGCTAGAGAGCGCAGTCTTCCCATAACCCTCAGCTAGGAAATAGGGTAAAAGACGGGTTGACGCCTTTCCCGGGGGTGTTACTACCAAAGTGAACGCAGCAAATTAATGCGAAATTTTAACCCTGCTTTTACCGCTTTCCGCGTCGACATCCGTTACACTACTTAAACATATTACTATAACAATACCATCATAAAAAGGATGCGGGTGGATATATTTACGAGAAGATGCGCGTTTATGACGGGGGTGTGTATATCTATTTATGTACTTTTGTTTTTAATGGTTTACTTAAGTCGGTTGCTGCTTAACTGCAAGAGAAATTTGAGTATTTGGTCAACATTTCCAATCGAATTCTTTGAAATTTATTGACTAACCGAACATGAATATAAGAACAAATTAGATCCCCTAAGTGGGTGGATACGAAAACAAAAGATTTAATTATTTTGGATTTATTTTTTATTTATTTATGTTTTGGTAAAAGGAAGAATGAAATTGAAAAATGTTTTTAAAACGCAGTTAAAATAAAAATAATAATGAAAATCGAAAGATGTTGCATATTATATATATATATATATATATATATATATATATATATATAGACTCTCGCATACCGTTATTATAATCGTTATGCAGATTAAAAGTGTTATCATTGATAATATTCATTTCTTAGTCTATGGGAGAAGGCGAATAAAACAAATTTAAAAAACCCCAATGAGTATTTAGAATATGAATAAATTCTGTTTACATGGAAACAAAAAATATAATGTTAGTAACATCTTATTGGAATAATTAAGATATAAAAATTCTGATTGTATTCATACCAATGCAACCGGAAGTTATCGCAATAACATATTGCATATAATTTTAGTAAGACAAAGTACTAATATTAAGCGTGATGAAATTAATATAATGAATATTATCAGTGATAACACTTTTAATCTGCATAATAGCCTTTTAAATAATGACAATAGGTATATGAAAGTTGCTCTAATATATATCTAAGCTAATAGAAGTTGCCAGGTAGCTAATTTCGGCCGACTATTGCGAATTCTGAAACTACATATGGCATATAAGACACAGGGGAATTTTAAAAGATATTTTTAGTAAAAAAAAAAAAAAAGTGAGCCTTATATGCCATCAAATACGGTAATAAGAATCCATTTTCTCAGTAGGATTCGTATTTCATATATATTTTAATTTCTTTGTTTTGTTATAACTTCTCTTCTGAGAATGATTAACATTAATCTCCGCTTCCGTAAAAAAATGTCTGCTACACCAGTCATGACGAGTGAGGTTCGAAGCAATTTATGTTTACATACAAAATGAAATTCTACATGGAACGGATAACAGATACTGGAAACGCGAGAGAAACGACTTCCCGCATTTCAATAATTACCAACAGACACACAACAAGAAAGACATACAATAACAAAAAGGACACTGGCACTTCAAAGTCGAATAATGTTTACCGTCCTCGTCTACTTGACCATTACTACTGAGTAGTGGGTTCAATCTTCACTTGGTCCCCCTATATTCACGAACAAACTACTTTTACGGATTATCAATCTTTTGTAGGTTATTTAAAACCAAAACATATATTCGGATTGTAAGAACATTTCTTTTTTGTGAGTGATTATTTCCATTAGGAATTTTATTGACATAACAATGTTTTTTCCAGATAGAAGTTATACCATTTAACCTTGAGAGGGAGGGAGAAGAAATAGATTCATACATTCATTCCACAAGGGTATTTGCGCGTAAGTAGACGTAACGAACTCGACTGAAATTCGAACTCGGCTCTCCGAATTATCATTCCAAGCCACCCGCGCATCTGTGTTAAAGTAAGCTACAAAAACAACAACAACAAAAAACAAATACAAAAAAGACGTTATTGTAAATTGATCAACAATACTGAAAAAGGGAAAACAACGCATGACATACCTAGCGGGTCAAGTGGATGTCAAGTGGATGAAAGAACGTGATCTAGAGTGAGGTAGCAGAGGGAAGGAACTTGTTGAGCGCTGCAAGGGATAGAGGAAAAGGTGGAGAACAATGATCGCCTACGTCCTGAAAGGACATGGCACATAAAAAGAAAAAGAATTTTTACCTTTGATAACACAGCAATGTATATGTGGAATGAGCTGACAAGATTATGTCTACATAGGATTCTTAGTATGTCTGTCATTCCGCGTTTTCTGTGGTACGGCGGTGACCTGGTCCCAAGGGTGCCGTATTAAATAGGTTGATCTGTATCAAAATATAGGAGTGAAAAGAAAGCAAATTCGACAAATGTGACATTCTTTCAAGAAGTATTTTCATCATGGAACATAAAACCAAAAAGAGATATTCAATCCAAATGCCGAAACAGAAACCTCGAGAAAAATATTTAAATAAAATGGTTTTAAAATATATTTTCTAGCTTTTCTAACATTTCGAAAGTTGTCTCCAAAGTCTACTTTCAACTCTATGCTTCTAACGTCTCCGCATAAATTCTGAAATTTTATTTACTATTTCTTTTTATTTCTTTTTTTTTGTGGATAGATTTGCATATCGTCCGCTTTACACTCTCCCAAGTATTTTGAACAGGAGTAGTGGTTTATCGCTTGTTCCATGTTTATAGTTGCGTGACCTGTTCCTTCTAAAGTCGACTTCAGCTCTACTTCTAACCTCCCCGCCTAAACTTTGAAATTGTATTTACTACTTATTTTTATTTCTATTTGATTTTTTGTGGATAGAGTTGCATATTGTCAGGTTCACACTCCTGCCCAGTCTTTTGAACAAGAATAAAGGTATATTTGTGGTTAGCATTGGGACGGTTGCTTCTAATGTCGACTGCAACTCTATGCTTCTAACGTCTCCGCATAAATTCTGAAATTTTATTTACTATTTATTTTCCTCAATAGGAGTAGATAGGTTCGCCTATCGTCCGGTTCACAAACCTCCAGGGTCTCTTCAATAGAAGTGTTTATTCCTCGTTTCCTATTTAGGGTTGGATTTTCGGTTCCTACTAAAGTCTTCTCATCTTCTTTACCCTCCGTGTAACCCCTTGTGCCTTATCGGAATTAACGCCTTGCTTGGGGTGTGTTGATTAAATAAAACATCGAAAAATCTCAAATACAAACAGGACGAATTATGATGGGATATTTTAACTGACAATGCCATGGCAACATTCTGCGCCGTTGCCTTTTTAGTTTTTACGAAACAAGCAACGTATTGCTTTGTTATGCTTCATTGCACATTCATTATTGCTTCTTCTGCAACAAATCGATGCAAGATTTATCTTTTTTTAACCGTATCTTTGTTAAAAAAAAAAGGCCGGGTTTAGAAACAGCTACTGACACAAATCATTGGTGCGATACGTCAAGTTTGCAGTAAAACTTCAAACTGAACAGCGGCGTGGCAATTGTAAGTTTCAGTTTGGAAGCTCCAAATACCGATTTCAAACCAAAATGTGGAATTCAGACCAAAATTTGGAATTCAGACTAAAATTTGGAATTCAGACCAGAATGTGAAAATAGCAGTCTAAATGTAGGTTTTAGGAAGCTTCCGATACAAAGAGGTCAAACACAGATTAAAACGGCAGTAAATAAACCTTTACGATTACTATAACGATTAACGATTACAGAACTGACATTTTTTTCATTGCATTCTTTGATGATTAAAGTCTGTGGCACACTAAGCAACATTAATCTGTTATCAATTCATCTGAAAAAAAGTGGTTGGGGGTACTATAATCAGGTCATCTATGTGGGTGGTCTAACAGTTCAGTTATAAAATTGAACTTTTCCATCCTCTTGCCTCGAAATCATGGGAGAATATATATATATATTTAAAGACATTTATGATATGTTTAACGTTCTTTTTATAGATACAAGTATTTTATAATAAACAGTATTAAATAACATTTACTGGCCTGAATGTCCGAGAAATCTTCATAGAAATATATTTAATACTGTTTATTATAAAACAGAGCATTTGCTTAAATACTTGTATCTATAAAAAGAACGTTAAACATATCATAAATGTCTTTAAATAAATTGTCGGACTTTGTCCAATTCAAATATATATGTAGGAGGAGGAAGAAAGGGAGGAAGAATACATATGAGTTTGAAATCGACAACGTTTTCAATGTAAAATTCTAACCGGTATTTTTTGTACTTCTCCCGCGCACTACATATATATGTATATATATATACATATATTTGTATGGTAAAAGTCACGTAAGATCTAATGACGATTTCCCCTCGGGGACACAGGTTTCGAAATTTGCCGGGGGACGCATCTTTTTCTAGCAAGATTTCTCGAATTTCCAGGCCGTTAAAAGTAGATAAATAAATATAATTTTTAATAAATAAATAAATAAAATGGAGCATCTACTTAATTATGAGTATTATTTCACAAAATAACATTTAAACAAATAAATTTTAAAAATCTATTTCCTAAGATATATATATATATATATATATATATATATATATATATATATATATATAAAACAAAATAAATTTAAAAATCCATTACTTCTTTAAAAATTGCTTTGTTTACATTTACGAAACTGAGCATATATGAATGTTTCGAGAATCTTTGAAGAAATTTGCGAGAAATGTTACCTGCGCAGTTTGCAAACTGAATTCCTTCTAGCAATATTGAACTCGTGAATAGTTATTAAGCTATTAGAAAAGTTTGCCGAGCACGTCCTTTAGTAAGTCTGTAATTCTATTTCATTCTAAAAAAAAACTATTTTTTATGTACTTATGCACACGTTGATAAATACATTATTTTATGAATTAAGGATGCTACAATTATAGAAAGCATATATACCAATAATCACTGAGAGTTGCTGAAAATCAATGTGGCCTAGACCATTGCGGGCAGTACTGGTTGTACAAGTACGTTTTCTGACAAACAATACCAATATGCATTCCTACCGGCTATTGATTAATTGTAACGAATACGCCACTATAGTCATTCTGCAAAGATATGTATCGAAAAAAAACTTTTTGTTGTACAAAATAAGTAAATAATAGTTATTGATTCATCACCTAGCCATTAGTGCTTCTAATTTGACTTGGAAATAGGATAAGACAAAGATATTTTTGTAACATTCCTTTTGCCTTATGTAGTATGTAAATTATTAACCATACTATACCTACCACGTCTACATATACATTTCCCTGGTTGGTTAGCAAATGGTAATATTACCGTTTCCCTATGAGGAAATATTTCGTTTTCACTGACCGAGCAGCCAGCTTTCAGTTAAAATAAAATCGTTCTCTTAAAACAATTTTTCAGGAAAACTGGTTTCTCAACTCTAATAGCTTTTATAGCTCTTTCCAGTATTGATGGAGGTTTCCTTCCTAACCTTTTGTTTGAAGTAATGATTATGTTGGTTTAGATTTATAAAATCTTTCAGGAAAATAGTTTTTTCAAGTCCAGTAGATGTTATTGCTCTTTCCAGTATTGATGGGAGCTTCCTTCCTAAACTTTTATTTGAAGTAGTGTGGAATGTCAATATTTTGATTGTTTACATTTTGGCTGTCATTTATTTCTCTTCGAGTTACACGTGATATCCATTTTAGTTGTTGCTGCTGTTGGTAGTCCTCAATGAATTTAGTTTCTGCTATCTAGAACAGTTCTTTATGAATCTGTAGCGCCAGTCCACCCGCTCAAAGCCATTTATAACCATTGATTTGAAAAAGTGGTTGCCAGTAGTTGACACTATATTTGGAATGTTAACATCTTGATTGTCATTATTTTCTCTTCGAGATACATTTGCTATCCATTTTAGTTGTTGCTGCTGTTGGTAGTCCTCAAGTGATGTTTTCTGTCCAAAGCGAACGGAAAAGTGAATAGTCGGCGATCTTATCTTAAGTGAGTAAACTGTTAAGTGCCATTTAAGAAGAAAACTTTGATTTTATAACTAAAACACCGTTTTCTTCAGTTGGTCAAGGGAGAAGGAAAAGGGAGAAAACACGTGATGTGCAAACGAAAGGAAAGAGAAAGTAGGATGTGTGAAATTATCTTACCTTTACTGCTAGTCGACTTTTAATACTGCTAGGTGGCGTTGTATCTTCTTTTTCGTCATCATCTACCTGCCGTGTCCCTTCAAGACGTAGGCGCCCATGCATCCCTTGTAAGCTTTATCAACGTTTACACCTTTGCAAAATCTTCAATCCTCCGATTGACTATCCACACAATCTCGTCACGTCAGCGAATCGCTGCCTTCCTCTGTCCCTATTTCCTTCAGTTGTTTCTATCTGATTCTGATTATAAGTGTCCTTTTTGCTACCATTTTTCCTTTCGTTGCTCATGCGCTCATGATGTTCTCAGCATCCTTCTGTAGAACCACATTTTCGTTGCCGTAGTTTTCTCTTCATCTCTGAAGAAATTGTTCAGCATTCACTGCCATATAGGAGGATTGGTATTATATAATAATCCAGCAGTCTTTTATTTGTTTCTAACAAAATTTTCATCTCTCTTTGCTTAGCTTTTGGAAGGCATCTTTAGCTATTTCAATGCGCGACGGATTTCGGTGTAGCATTTTCTAACGTCTGTTACATCACTAGAAAAGGAAACGGCACAAACACCCTGTTTCTTCTTTGTCTTTTCATTCACAGGATGCTGTTGTGACAAGACGTTTCTCTTTTCTCTCTGGGTGACCTCTTAGTCCCAATGTATATCCATTAGAACAATTACGACTAATTAGTGGGTTCGATCATCACTGAGTGTCCCATACTTTCGGCCTTGTGCCACATCTAAGCTATGCTTAGACAATCAACACCCTAATACTATGCATACATTACCTCCTCTTCAATAAAAAAAAAAGTCTTGCAATACCAATAATATCTCTACAGCAACCTAGCACATAAATATTTATCTCCATACAACACAAAAAAATCACTCTTCAACAAACAAGACAACAGATGATTTAATATAATGCCTTTACAATGTTACTTTCGGGCTTACGGCCGCATCACATTGAAAGCAAACTCAAGCCTGATCAGTACCTAGATGGGTGACAGCTTGGGAATATCAGGTGCTGTAAGTTTGGATGTGCGGGTGGTGTAATTGATAATGGCTCGAAATTCTTAATCAGACAACCTAGTTCCAATTCCCATTGTGTTCGTCATATTCACTTACGCGCAAATACCGTTGGGAAAGGTATGAATCCGCCTCTTCACATCCCAGCTATGAGTTAATCAATAATATTTTTCTGATTTTAAATAATCTGCAAAGGGTTGATAAGTCATAAAAAACTAACCAATCAATCTTACTATCTTTTATTGTCTTTTTCTACATATGTTTATATTGTTATTTTGAGCGGGTTTATTAACATGATAAAGCATTACTATTTTTAGGCTTTATAAATGATATGTTGAATTCATTTATTTTGTGATTTTTAATCTTTCTACAGAATTTTTCTAGGGGACTCATATTAACTTTGGGTTCATTCAGATTCTAGAAATCTTGAACATATAACAAATCGTGAAATGATTTTTTGAAAACGAAACGAAGAAGTATTCATTCATTTGATAAAGAGAAAGAATGAGTGGATTTCTGAGAGAGAAAAGAAAGTGTAGTGAAGTAGGTGCAATAAAAAATTGAACTGACCAACTTAAGGTATTTATGATAGGCGGAAAGAGAGAAAAAGCCAGAGATAGGAAAGAACAAATAGAAATTAATAAAGCAAAATTACAGTAGCGTCGGAGCAGCATCATATGCACTGCAGCCAATAGCAGCAGAGGTGTGTCTTGGACAAGATTGACGGTGCCCAACCTTCTCCAGGCTGGTCTAAATTCAGAGTTGTCCTTCTCTTAAACTGGTTGCCAACCAAAGTTATAGAGCCTAGTCTGTCCTGCTATTTACCCATAGCAAGGATAATGTATGTCTAGAAAGCCGGAAATCAAAATGGCTACTGAAATAAAAGAGGAAATAAAAAGAAAGAGAGAGTAAAGGTATAAAAATATCAATAAGGAGTGTTAAAGGAAAAAACGACAAAAACGATAAATTACCACGACATGCTACACATAGACACAGACGGGTGCATGGGCGCCCTTGAACGCATGTACGCACGCACACATACACTATGAAAAACACTTGAACGAATGAAAGGTGCATATAAAAAAAGAAGAATCGAAAAGTATTAACAGTCAATTGCTG
This sequence comes from Acanthosepion esculentum, assembly GCA_964036315.1. Taxonomy (NCBI): domain Eukaryota; kingdom Metazoa; phylum Mollusca; class Cephalopoda; order Sepiida; family Sepiidae; genus Acanthosepion; species Acanthosepion esculentum. The sequence goes on from OZ038475.1 coordinate 77,112,233, forward strand.
ATATCTCCTGATGAATGGATGAAGTGATTCCCGGAGGTTTCGTCTACGAAACTCTGATGTCGAGATCCTGAAGGTAACATCAATCAGCTAAGTGACAAACCATTACTTGTATTAATTATATATATATATATATATATATATATATATATATATATATATATATATATATATATATATATATATGCTGAAGTATTCTGTCGCTTTCGACGTATGAGTGTCCAGCACCTCAGTTCTTTAGAATCGAAGAGCCAGATTATCCGCACATATGATTTGATTATAGTGTTGAAGGTTTATCTTTAAACAACCATGCTGTTCGGGAGAACTTATGCACATAGTGTACAACAAGATCTCCAAACAATCCTCCTCAGGTTTTGAATTTAGAGTTGTCCTTCTCCTAAATTGGTTGCTAAAGAAGGCTTTAGCTCCCAGTCTGTTTTGTTATTTACCCATAGCTGGTGAATTCTTATCTTGCTCGTATTTGCGCGTAAGTGAACGTTACGAACTCGATTGAAATTCGATCTCGGCTCTCCGATTTCTCATTATATCAATAGACGTACATTGTATTTAGAAAGGAATAGAGCTAAACATGTTACCGTGACGGCATTTTTTTTCTTATTCCTTATCGTTTTTTTTATCTACCGTATATATCGGCGTACAAGGTAACCTTTTAATCTTAAAAATCCCTCCAGGGTCGTCTTATACACCCGGTATAAAATATCAAACTTAAATCCCGGGTTTATAGTGGCATGAGAGATGTGTGTCTCAATTCGCCGAATTAGCTGAGAAAAGTTATACTTGCTACCGTAATAGGCTACCGTAATAGCCTACCGAAAACGCAGCACTCACTCATGAGGTATAGCAGATTGTGTTAGTTAACTGACTGACAACATCTCCCCACCGATTTTTCATTAGAATTTGAGTGAAAAGAAAGTATATGCCTACTGAATTTATTTAATGAATTCATTGCATTTTAAAATACGATTTGGGGGTCGTATTGTATGGCGAATACAGCTCGAAGCCTACGTTTTAACTTGAAAAATTTGGATGTCGTCTTATACGTCCAGTCGCCTTGTACGGCAGCATATACGGCATTAAGAAAAGAGTACGGCATATGGAGTAGAGGGCCACAGCCTTACCGTGTTGCTAGTGCAGTTTCCGTTCTTTTAAGGTGTGGAGTTGCCAACGCCAAATATAACCGGCTTTGAATTCAGATTTATCCGTCTCATAGACTTCTTAGAAACCAAGACTAGAGTGTGCAGTCTGCCTTGTAATTTAGCCCATCGCTAGAAGGAGAAGAAATGCTTTCATATCTCTCCTCGGCCTGGATTTGAACTCGAAATGCGGATTCCACTTCCCGCGGTGACAGCTATTATGCTACTCGAACACCCTTAACTATTAAGGTCCACCGTAAAATCCCGGTTATAGGATAAAAATTAAAATCAGTCACTTTCCTACCACCGTAATGTAGCATCCCTATGTATATTCTATAAGTACTTTTTTTGTAATTGTTCTGATGAAAAATGTCTTGTATGGTAGCTAGACTTCATTAATATAAGCGCACTACTAGATTGGCTGAATCTTATACTTAAAATCAGGAATAGATTTCTAGGGCATATGATGAGGAAAGAGGGCTTGGAAAATCTAATACATACAGGACAGATTGAAGATATCAATGGCAGAGAAAAACAACGCATTACATACTTAGTGAGCTTGAGTAAATGGATGGCAGGACAGGGTTTAGGAGAAATAACAAAAAACAAAATCTATTAAGAACTACAAAAGACAGGAACTTGTGGAGAGCCACGATCGCCTACATCCTCTGAGGACACGGCATAGAAAGAAGAAGACTAGATTGACGGCAAGGTCTCATCATTTTACAGTTGAAATGACTAGATGTAACCGCAAGTTCTATGCTAACTGTTTCTTCTCTCGCATTTCTCGCTTGTGGAATTCTCTTCCGGCTTCTTGCTTCCCAGGTTACTTTGATCTTCAAAGATTTAAATGCAATGTCAATCGTTATCTATTGTTTTCTTAATTCTTGTTCTTTTACTGTCTTCTCTATCTCTTTAAAAGTTTTTTTTTCTTTTTCATATTCTCTAACACGCGGTAATTCCCTGCATCTTAGTGACTTTATTGCCTTGCTTAGGGTGAAATGATTAAAAGGCATATATAGCTGATATTAAGTATAGGTTCCTACATGTAGCCCAAAACGTAGAGATACCGTCGTAGTAGTCTATATATGAAACACATGTTAAGGTTTTAATCTTTTCACCTAATAAACTTGAATTCTCCTTTCCCTTTGCTAGGCAGTTTTATAATTGCAGATGATATTAAAAAGACATAAATGTTATTTAATTAACAGGTATGTACCTGGAGACAGAGAATGTCAAATTACATTAATTCAGCCACAAAGAAAAACCTTACCAATTTCACTTTTTTTTCTTATCTGTCAGTTATGTGCCATGCATGATGCATGCTTAGGCGATCATGTATCTTTCGATACATGACTGACGAGGCAGATTTTTTTCCCACAGTCGGTTGCCATCTCTTTCTGCGACAGACTTGTTACCATCCAAGATAGAACTATATCATATATATATATATAATCATTTCACCCTAAGGCCTATCCATTTACCCATAGCTGGATGGGGGAGAAGAAAAGGTTTCATACTTTTCCCAGTGGTATTAGCACGTAAGTGAATGCAATGGATTTGAGTGGGATTCGAACTCGGCTTTCCGATTCCTCAATCCGAGCCGTTATCCATTACTCCACCGTTACTTTCTCCAGTTATCGCAATATTCTATCTTACCTCTTCTCTTTATCTTTCGTTATGTGTGCGCATACATCTTAATTATTATTGTCTTACTCACTAACTTCTTTCTCATTGACTTCCGCCCCGCGCTTTGTTCTTCCCCTATGTCTTCTTCCTCTTCGTCGCCTTGGACCTTTCTATCGCCATTCCATATTTGCGTATCTGTTGTTTCCTTTGCGATATTCACAATTCTTGCTTTTTCTGCGTTAATTTTAGTTTTGTCACCACCCCCTCATTTCCTCTTCTCTTCCTTCCGTTCTTCTCCCCACCCAAAATCGATTAACATTGTTATTCACCCCTTGTCCTTTCCCGACAACCACGTGGTTGGATCCGTCTTGTATCGATTGACCCTACACAATGTATATCCTGTGTTAGTCTCAATGAATCCAGGTGTGATATCTGGGTGAAGGGCACTATCAGCACATGATGGTTTCATCCGATAAGAACATTAGCTCTATGTTAACATTTCACCTTTCATCTATCTTCCCCTGGTCTCGCAACACTACCACCAACACCACCACATCGATCCTATTTTCATGCCGCTTAAATTCATGGTCGTTCAGTAATAAATACGGTTCTGCCACAAGGTGGGTGGTGGAAAGAATATATAGAGGATAGAGTGTCAGAAAAACAAAGATAAGAGTTAAGCAGTTTGAGGTTAACAATAATTATAGCTTATTATCTATGTCTACTTATGGTTGTTAGGTTGCCAGGCTACAAACATTCATTCCTATCATCACACACACACACACACACACACACACACACACACACACACCGAGATATATACACGCACACATATAGACATACATCTATATACACATCTATATATGATGAATTTGGATCAAATACAGATTAAATATGGATCAGAATCCGACAGAATTATAAGATAAAGAACAAATAGGAAACGTTTATCAATCTAACATGTTTCACTTTTATTAAAGCTTCATCAGAGAATTAGATAGGGAGAAAGAAGGAAAATCTTCTGTTTTTATTTTTGCGTTATTATTATTATTTCCATTGGTTAACCAGGCTTCACGTGCATTTGACTTGTTAATCATCGTTAGTATAATTTATGGAGCTCCGAATTCAAGGAATGATGACGCATCTATATATACACACATATAAACACACACACAGATATATACATGCATACATAAACACATATATACAGTCGCATATATACACACATATCTACACATTCGCACACATAAATCTACGCACATATATGCACACATATACATACAAAAACATATACTACACAGTAGATATGTTCGCCTATAGCCCGGTTCAGATAAAATTCCCATCTTTTGAGCAGTTTCCTGTTTAAGATTGGATCGCCTCATTTTCTCATTCTCTTTCACTCCACTTGCATCTTAGTTGCATTATCGCCTTGCTCGGGGTGAAATGATTAAAAAAAAAACGTATATTTATACAAATACACATATACATATTCGCACATATATGCACGCTTATATAGACACCTGTGTAAACAAAATATAGATACACACTCTTACATATACAAGCACCTACATACATAGACAAACATGTCTACACATACGCACATGTACATGCACACATAACCACATATATACATATATATATATACACATACATGATATATATATATACACATACATGATATATATATATACATTAACACACATATAAATTGTATGTATGTATATATGTGTATATACATATATATTGGCTGTCGACTCAAAAAGCGAGAAAGACTATCACTGACATGTCCAGCCTTTCAGTTAAAATCCCCCGAACACTGCATTTATCGGCTGTGCAAACGACAGCGGCTCATAAACCCAGCCATCGATCTATAGATATATACACACACACTCACACACACGAGCATGTTCTCATACATATATATACACATACGTAAATGAATATATACATATATGTATATATTTATATATGCAAATATATATCTAAATACACACACAAGTAATATATATATATATATATATATATATATATACCATAATGAGAAGCCACGTATACTTTCTTAATATGTATATATAGAAAAAACAACTAAAAAGTTGTAAATTAAAAAAACATAATGTTTTTTATGAAAGTATTTATTTATATTTTTTATATATATGTAATTTGATATTTCAGATCGACCTCGATCTTTCATCATTATATTTTTTTAATTTACAACTTTTTAGTTGTTTTATATATATATATATATATATATATATATATATATATATATATATATATATATATATATATATATACTTGCATTCGTATAGGTGATTTCTTTTTTGAACAATTATCATTTACTAGAATATGTAAGAACTAACCAAATGATCTGGGGACCCAAGTGCTTTCGGTTAATCTATTAATTATGTATACGGCCACAACATACTGACTGTGTTCATTATTTAAAACATTCCTATTGATATATGAAAAAACATCGACTTATTCAAAAACAAAAAAAAACATCTTTAATAATGCTTAAAAGATGAACCGAAAGAGCTTAAATCCACAGATCATTGGACAGTTCTTATACACTCTACGTCCAAAAGAAATCACTTGTATAAAAGCAAGAAAAATATAACAAAAACCTTAATCACACTGTCTTATATTTTGTTGCCTAAATACACAGACAGACTGTTTCATAGTATCACAGTCATATTGCTTAAAGCCGGGATCGAAACGCGACTGATTTGGTACCAGTTAAATAATTTAATGATCTATAAATGTTTATACATCAGAACGATGTTAGGTAAGTAAACGACAGAGTTGAAAAGAAAACTGTTATGCATTTTGTCATCTAACAGGACTTTATTGTCATTGATTTGCCTAATACATATTTACACATGCACACATACATATATTTATATATATATATATTTATATATACATATATTTAGTTTGTTTTATTCGTTTTTATATTACTCAAAGGTTCGAAGGTTATTTAAAAAAACAGAAAGTATTTTCAGATTGTAATGATACTTTGGGGAAATAATAATGGTTTAGTGATACCAGTCTTATTAATTAACTTATAGTTGAACGTGAAAGAGATGATTCATACTTTTCCTAAGGTTGTTTGTGCGTAAGTGACGAAACCAACGGGAATTGAAACTCGGCTCTCCGATTAATAATTCCGTGCCATTATCAATTTCACCAGTCGCAGGCTTACGCATTGAGCTTGATATACCATAAAACAAAACAAACCAAACCTAGCGTACATAACCTGGTATTCCAAATACTCACCCACCGACCTAGTTGCTTAAACTCCGGTGATCGTGTGTTTCAACATAATATGGTCGTAGCTACACACACACACATATAGTGATTTTCAAAGCGTAGCTTAGATGTGGCACAAGGCTGATAGCATGGGCACCCAGTAAAGGATCGCATATATATATCGTCATCCACAGACAGACTGTTTCGCTGTATCACAGTTCAACACTGGATAGACGTCCGGTTGCCTCTAGCTAGGATTGAAACCTGACTGAATTGGCGTCAGTCGGAGATTCTACCCCTAAGCCGTTAGCGCACGGCACACACACACACACACACACACACACACACACACACACACACACACACACACAAACACACACACACACACACACACACACACATACATACATATATATGGTCAAGTTCTGTCAATCAATTTTTTTTATTAAATCTTTCAAATTTCCGAATAAATTGTTTTGTGTTATTGCTAAATTTTCCAGAATTCATATTAACTTCTATTTTATATCATTTTTTCTCCCGAGTACTTTCGAATGTTGCTCCATTCGTTTTCAAGGATTTTTCTGTGTGTAGTTACGCAACTGGTTTTGAATTCCAGCCTTCTCACGTTTGATCAAAACAATTTCAGCACATAGAAGTTGACGTCATATAAAATTTTTATGTGTGTCTGCGTGTAAAAATTTCAATTTCAAAATATTTAATTAAAAACATCGATAGAGAGAACTTGTACATATTATTTAACAAAACATGTTTGAGGGTATTCTTGCTGCCGAAATACACCTTATTTAAATTATATATATATATATATATATATATATATATATATATATATATGTGTGTGTGTGTGTGTGTGTGTGTGTGTGTGTGTATTTAAGCACCAATCCTTCTTTCATGCACATTTCATTGAATGAGACAGATTAGGTGCTTTGATTTATTTTTTTTATACAATTTCTCATTCGATAAAATAAATATATCGTCTACATAACGAAGAGAAGCACGGCTGAAGAGGGTTTCCCATACTTACTCCATCAGTGCTTCTCCAATTATTATATGTCCTATGTTGAAAACAAGGTTTTTACTAAAGTTAAGCCTAAAATATATGTTCGCTAAGTAGACGATATATTTATTTCATGCACTATTGCAAAACGCATTAATCGAATATATACAAAATTGACAAATAAAATAGTTACCCATTTTCCATTTTTAGATTTTAGAAAATTCTTAATTAATCGATAATTATAAAAAGTCAATTTTCAATTACTATGGTTAAAATATTGTTAAAATGAAGAATGTTTTATCGCACTAATATAGTAGGTATTATGCATGTACTAATCAAATTTTGGTATATAAAAATTTCAGCGCACTAATCAAAAACGCATTAATTGAATGCGCATTAATCAAAGGATTCATATATATATATATATATATATATATATATGTATATATATATACGTTTATACAGACAAACATATGCCTTGTTTTCCATTTATTTATTCTGAATATGTTTTAAATTTGATGAATATCGTGAACGTCTTTATTTGAACTTCTTAGCTTCATAATCCACAAAGCTGCACGAAGCAGAATGAAGAATCATATGAAGAAATACGACTTGAATAACTGAAGACAGTTTCTTTTATTATTATTTTGAACGAACTTCCATTATTATGTAAATAAATTTGAATGTCGGTTGTATTGAAAAGGACCTACAATAAATAGCCAGACGTTAATCAATACCACGGACACACGTCATATGTTTTGAAGCCATCAGATAAATATTGAAAATAGCAAAAGCATTGCACTCGGACGGCGCTATCTCATACAACGTCTATTTATATTATCGAAAGAGGTCAGTGTATCTGTTTAGTAGCTGTTGTTTTCTTCAATAGGCCGTGTCTCTTCATGACATTGGCAATCATGGCTCTCCACAACTTCCTGTCGTTTTCAGCTCTTAATTTATCTTTTTGCTATCTCTGTTAAACATATATTTTCTAAGTGTAGCACAAGGCCGAAAGTATGGTGAACCCTGTGAGGATCGAACTCACTACTCAGTTGTAATTGTTCTATAGAGACAATCTTGCTAACCTTTACACTACGTTAAGGTGCCTCTCCTAAACTTGTGATTATTCATTCCATATCTACCACGTGCTGTAACTTTGAATGTGCGGGTGATGTTATGGATAGTGGCTCGGAATCGATCCAATTTCCGTTGGATCCTTTACATTCACTTACATGTAAATATTATTGGGAAAGGTATGCATCCATCTCTTCAAACTATGGGTTAATTAGTAGGAGTTGTATCACTGGTAAGCCTTAGAAAACGTTCCATCTCTGAAGTATTTTTCTTTCCCTAATATCAGTGTCCCGTCCTTGGATTTTATGCATCCTGTTGATGAGCCTTTGTCCTGTTAGTTCTCGTATGTCTTTACGCATGTCTGCTTTATTTGTGATGCTCACACTTTCTATTTCTGCACTTTTTTTATTGAGCCATTCCTCTTTAGCCTGCTTGCATTTCATTTGTTCCTAATTTCTTTATGCAGTGTCCTATATTCTATGCAGTACCCTGGCATTGGTTTTTGTCTCATTTTCATCATAGTAGCTGTTAGAAGTAATACAAAGAACGAGGATAAGACTGGTTTACAACAATCTCTCATGTACCTTGTCACTCTAATTACATGTTTTATTACAATAATGTTCATCCTGTACAAAGCTCAAGGGCTATTCGAGTTAGAATGTTACAGATTAAGAGATAACAGGCACAATTTATGGGGATAACGGTTAACCCCAGATTTGGATAGGTTAAGCTTGTTGTGATCGTAGACCCACCGCTTGGGAGTCGGTTCCACAAAGTAATGGTTCGTGGGAACAAGTTGTTCGATTAGAACTTACATACCACCAATGTAATGCGAAGGGGATGAATCGTATGTGCGTCGCATGGCGGGTCTTTGCCATTAAGGTAAACGTAACTCCTAACTGATTGCCATTAAGGTAAACGTAACTTCTAACTGATGGAACTGAGGAATGTAGTTCGTCTGAATACTTTTCATGGAAATAACGATAGATTGGCGATAGGCTTACCACGCTTTGTCCATGGGAAATGTTTTTATAGGGTATGGGTGATCAATAGCTTTTCTATCCTTTGCAGATCTAAGTAATGTTTTTTCCTCTTGCTATCTCTCGGTCTCTGTTTTGTCATCGATTTACGTAAGATCCTTAGGTAGGTTGCATGCTGTTTCCCTCTGCTCCTTTTGTTTTTAATATGTTTTGAGAGTATCAAATCTTCCATGCACTCTTTCTTCATTATGCGTCTCAGAGTTTTCTTTTTGGTTTAATTTTTCTTAAAACTGCCTCGTTGCCCACATGTTCTGTTCATGGTATTCTCAACATCCTTCTGTAGAACCACATTTCTGTTGCCTCGAGTCACCTCTTCATCTGTGAGAAAGTTGTCCGGCATGCGGAATTTTCTCAAAATCCCCCTAAAAAACAAATTTGACAACAACAATAATAAATTTATTATTCTGTTCCAAGCCAGAGGAGCTCATCAGATCTTTAATCAAAGAGACAAAAGTTAATTAGTGAATGCGAGCGAACTAATATGCTACAAAGTTTGAAGATTAAATTAAATAAAAATACAAAACATCATCTGGAAATGACAAAAATCAAAATCTAATAAGAAAATAACTGTCATCCTCATAATTTCTGTCTATGAAAAGAGCCTGATGTTCTCAGAAAAATTCTTAAAGAAAGATGTCGACCTACTCTAACTAAAGTGTAACTTAAACGCCTTCTTCTTCGTGATCATGTTTCTCCACAGTTTCCTGTCCTTTGTAGCTCTTAATAAATTTTGTTGTTTTGCTATACTAAACGTAACTCCTAAACTCTGTTCTGTCATCCGTTTACTCAAGTTCACTAGGTGCGTTGTTTGAAACCGGAAGAATGTTCCACAACCGAGAAGTGCGATAGAAGAAAATGTTATCATAGAACATGCGGTTACATCTAGCCATTTCGAATGTAAAAGGAGACATTGCTGCCAATCTAGTCTTCTTCTTTGTATGCCTCAGGACGTAAGCGATCCTGGCCCTCCACAAGTTCCTGTCCTTTGTAGCTCTTAATGCATTTCATTTTGTTTTTTATTTTTGTTGTTGTTGTTGTTGTTGTTATTTCTCCTAAACCCTGTTCCGCCATCCATTTACTCAAGCTCACTAAGTATGTTATGCGTTGCCTTCAATCTGTCCAGCGAGTATTTTCCAAGCATTAATGTTCCGTGTGTCTTCTAGATTGTCTGATTCTACAGAAGAATGTTGAGTGTACAATGGACAAATACGTGCGTAATGACGAAGAAAATCGAAGCAAAAAGGACGCTTATAGTTAACATCAGGAAGAGACAGTTGAAATTTCTAGGAACATAAGAGATTTCCTTCTGTTATTCTCCTGTTTTCGTTTGAGTGCAAGTAAAACAAACTGCTCTAAAGAAAACAATACTTGGTATTTACTAAGCTTAGCTGATGAAAACCTACAATTTGTTGGTCGTTTATGGCGCTGAATAACGTTTTAAGCAGGCTGCTATTATCAAACATATAAAATTCACTCTTCGAATAATGAAAATGAATCTCTCTCTTCTTAATGATTGGTTATCATTAGTTGTTAATCTTTACAAATTAAACTTCTACAATTGATACATCCTAAGTGGCGTCATTCAATCAATGATTCGAGAAGTTGCATTTAAATTTCAGTCTAAAATAAATAAATAAAGAAAGAAAGAAAGAAAGAAAGAAAGAAAGAAAGAAAGAAAGAAAGGGAAATATTAAAGGAGAAAAGGTTGAAATGAAAAAAAGAAAGAATAAAAGAAAAAATAGGTAAGTAAAGCAGCGATATTAGCGAAGGTTGAACAGAAAGGAAGAATGAAAGAAATGGGAAGCTAAGTAGAAAAACTATTAAAGAAGAAAAAGGTGAAATAAAAAAATAAACATATGGGAGAGTAAAGCGGCGATATTAGCGAAGGTGGAGCAAAAAGAAAGAAAGAAAGAAAGAATCCGACGCCGAAACGCCTTCTCATTTAAATTCTATACAACATCAATTCTTTTCAATTGTTTTTTTACTCAGAACTGTAACCACATTATCAATATTGAATTCGTTTGTATTAGATGATGGTTTTCCACGCATGCAATAGATTAAAAGTGATTTTCGTTAAAACATTCCTTCATTCAACACTGAATCAAAAATTTAAATTAGTAGTTGTTGGTTTATGTATTACAGAAGTGTGCAGGATGTACCATGAATAGATAGATGTTGCTTTCTGTAGACATTTTTTATCATCTTGATTGCTTGTGTGCGCAAAATTAAATGAATGAATTTGAATAAACTTGATTTCACTGGACTAGTGTTGAAAGGATTCACATATAAAAAAGATATCGCTTTAAGTTTTATTTAGTTAATTCTAATACATGAATTATATATGTTTCCCGTTTTTTTTATCATATAACCACGAATTTAATCAAACTATGAATATACCATTATATGTACATTATACCAGACTTTATGACGCTAGTCAAGTTTTTTAACAATAGCATTTTATTAGCCAACCGATGTAGATAGACCTTTCAGAATCTACTTATATTTCTATGATAAATATACCATTGGAATGTCGCCGTATAATATCATTTTTTTATAATAGAAATATTTACAATAACTTTTCTGGTAGGGTGAGATTTTATGAAACTCAAAAGTTACTTATCATATTATATCGGCTCACAAACTCACATCAATGCAACTATGTATATATATATATATATATATATATATATATATATATATATATATATATATATATATATATATATATATAAAGACAAAGTGGAAAAGTTTTTTATAACAACGATTCTCGCCTTCGTGAGCTAAATCGGCGTCTTCAGGTCAGAATGAAAAACAAAACTAACTTAACTAACTAAATGAATTCAAAACGCGTTGTATGAGCGTCAAACACCTCAGTTCCTAGAACTCATAGCCAGACTAGCTGCACATATTTGATTAGAGTGCTGAAGGCTTGTACAGAACCAACCATACAAGAGACGAATGCCGAAAACTGGCGCGCAGTATGCCACAAGGTCCTCAAACGACACTCTGCAGGTGTTGAAGTCAGAATTGTCCTTCTTCTAGACCCGTTGCCACCTAAGGCTATAAAACCCAGTCTGTCGTGCTATTTATTCATAGCTGGATGGAGAGAGAAGAGACGGAGTCATACCTTTTTCTAAGTGTATTGACACTGGTTAGTATTTACATGGGCGAACGATTGGGAATACCAGGTGCTGTAAGCTTAGATGAGTGGGTAGTGAAATGGATAATGGCTCGAAATGTTAATCGGAGAGCCGAGTTCCATTTCTCGTTGAGATCGTTATATTCACTTACACGCAAATATCCTTGGAAAAGGTATGAATCCACTTCTTCTCTCCCATCTATGGGTTAATTAGTAAGACTAGTGTCACTAATCAAAAAATATTTTCTGGCTTTCAATAACCTGCAAAGGGTTGATAAACCGTAGAAAAGGAATCAATCAATAAATCAATCAGAATCTGAAAGAGATATTTCTTGGACACATAATAAAAAAGAAGTGCTTAGAGAATTCGATACCACAAGGCGTCTCCAAGCAAAAAGCAACAGAGGAAGCGAGCCACCTACCTAACGAACTAATACGAATAGATTGCGGAACGAAGGTTGTCAATTCATAGCAAAGAAACAAATGTTACCAAGGACTACAATGGATAAGGAGTTACTTCAGGACGTGGGCGTTCATAGCCCTCCGGCTGAAGTAACTTGCTACATAGGAGAAAAACAATTATGCCTACTTTGATGATGGTAGACAGTTGTGTTCACTTTCGCACAAATAACTTTGGAACGTCGTAAATTCTTCCCTCCTCCATCCAAGTAAAGGTTAATAGATGTGCAGACATGACTTTCTAGCTTTGATGAGCAACGAGTCTAGGAAGACAATTCTAAATTAAAAACCGGTTAGGTGTGCGAGTAGAAAATCCACGTAAAAAAACCTACTTGATATGAAAACCAAGTCAGCAGCGACAAGTGTGGGGAAGCTGTGGTTCTGTACTCCACAAATGAGTCTATCAAATTAACATACACGTGTATTTTACTTGGGAAAGTGTGATTTTTGCTAAATGTACAATCTCCTAAACAGATGAAGAAGAGACGTAGCAACAGAAATGTGATTCTATAGAAGGATACTGAGCATACCATTGACCTAACATGTGAGCAAGGACGAACTATTAGAGAAAATTGAAACAAAAAGGACACTTTTAATTACTATCAGAAAAAAATAGTAGAAATTTCTAAGGCACATTCTGTAGAAAGAGGGCTTGGAAAATTTGACACTCACAGGACAAATTGAAGACAAGGGGGACAGAAGAAAACAACGCGTCACCTACCTAGCGAGCTTGTCTAAATATATGACAGAAAAGGGTTTACGAAAGATAAGTTAAAAAACAAAATTTATTAAGAGCTACAAAGGGCAAGACATTGTGGAGGGTTACGACCACCAAAGTCCTGAAGGGACATGGCACATCGAAGAAGATGATTTATTGGTACAGTAAGAAAATGTTCTGGTTACTTTGTTCAGTCTACGAAATTTTTAATTCTCAAGGAAGAGAAGAATTATGTAACATCACCGCCACTGTTAGTTCTCTTGTTTTCTTCATAATGTTAGGTTTCTTTGCCGAATAATGTTTTCGAACCGAAGAATATTTTCATTGATGTATTGATGTCTTCGTCATTTACCACTATTTCTTCTGGAAGCAGTAAAGGTGGTAACGAAAGGCCACGAAATCGAGTAAAAGGTTATGTCAGAATTTCCTCAGCTTAATTAAAACGGTTCTTCATAAATAAGTCCACCCCGTCAATTTCCAAGTTTGTCGGTTACAGAATAAAATAATTCAGAATGATAGGGTCAGAATATTTAAATTTCGGTTACCACTCAAATGACCTGTGGCCATATCATCTTCATGGCTTGTCAGGTGTCTCGAATTCGTCAAGCTTGAACTTGGTGAACTGCTATAAATTTCCTGCCTCGCCGTGGCGTAATGGTTAATGAGGCAGCCTAGCATAAAATATTACCACCGTGGTGAATTCGATCCTGGGCGCCCTACACTTATGACCTTGTACTAAGCTAAGCTTAGTAACTGCCAATAAGCTACTGTCCGATAGTTTCTTCTCCAGACGCCTGTTTAATTTGGCATATCGATTCGTCTGAAACGAACATTGGAATCATTCAGCAGATGTGTTCTCAACTGCACGCGAGAAATCAATTTTATCTTTCTGATATTAGGAATTCTTTGATGCGAATGCGAATGTCGACTGTAAACTTCGAGAGAGTTACACAGCATAAATCTGCATATACCTGGAAATGAAAAGATTGAGGAAAACTCGTCGCTTGAAACTTCTTAAAATTTCTCTAATTTTCAGGAACTTTCTTAACAACTACACACACACATACACACACACACACACACACACACACACACACACACACAAGAAGAATGGATATAGGAATAAACACATCATAGTCACTATCAGTTTCATATCGCAATGCGACCTTTTGCACGTGAAATTGAAAGTCGCTAATTCAGTTTTGAATCATATATACACACTCTAACTATAAATTCTGTTCCACCATAGATAGAGTAAATTATATATATATATATATATATATATATATATATATATATATATATATATATATATATATATATATATATATATTAATAAATACACATATCCCTACGCTTATCGTGCAACTCAGAGTTTTCATGGTTTCCCAACTCGTCAGGCACAAATTGTAAATGAACCCCTTGTTATAATTGTTTTTAAAAAATACTGAGTCTAATGGGAGGAACGCTGAATTGTATATAGATTCATATATATATATATATATA
>OZ038475.1:77129709-77342209 GCA_964036315.1 Acanthosepion esculentum
TACGCAAAAATGAAAATAACACGGATATCTCATTTTAACAGATATATTTACTAAACAATAACACAAAAATATCTTGAAATACTAAAGAGTAAATCTATCCAATAAAATCGCCAT
Source organism: Acanthosepion esculentum (assembly GCA_964036315.1). Taxonomy (NCBI): domain Eukaryota; kingdom Metazoa; phylum Mollusca; class Cephalopoda; order Sepiida; family Sepiidae; genus Acanthosepion; species Acanthosepion esculentum. Next base: position 77,129,824 of record OZ038475.1, read on the forward strand.
TGGCTTCAACCATGGCCCCCAGATAACTTCGGAATCTCCTGCAACTCTTCTGAACGGTTTTAATTTAGTGAATGCTGCTATAATCCTGACCTTCAGTTCATCTTTGGTCTTACTAGGGGTTTTGTTGGTCTCTCACTCAACTGCGCCCCACACATAATAATCAAGGAGGTTGCGGTCTGAGGAGTAAGGTAGCCAGATGTAAGGGATGATGTAGTCGCAGAAATTGTCTGACAGCCATGACTTGGTTCTGTAACATAGTGCAGAGTCCTGTTACCAGACGTAGGGTCTTTCAGAAGCCACCCTCTTGACCCAGGGCAGCAGTGCCTCCTCAAGGTACTTGTTGTAGGCCTCTGTGTTGAGTCTGAGGTCCTATGGGAAGGTGAGACATAACATCGCCATCACTAGTGATCACTTCAAATACCTTCGTAATCACCATTACACTCATCCAACTCTTTCTAAATCCTTTGCACTGTCCTCAGATTGACACTCAAACACTCTGAAATGTTCGTATTGGAGATTCCGGCGCGAATGCCAAGCGTTACAGCATGCAGTCTCCAAATTTAAGGTGCTCTTTTTTCTCACAGACGGTGCCAAACTGACCCTACTATACTATGCAGTCGATTAAGTCAAAAACAAACAACGCGCATGGACGAAATTAAAAATATAAAATGGCGAACGATTTACCCATCGCACCATATATATATATATATATATATATATATATATATATATATATATATATATAATCGAAATGTTCTCTCTATCCATTTTTATTAACTTTTTCAAATTTCCGAATTAGGTGTTTTATGTAATCGGTGAACTTAAGTTAATTTTTTTCCCGAGTACTTTCGAATGTTGCTACATTCGTCTTCAAGGATTTCGTTTTTTATGTAACTATGTGAGGTTAATTTCGGTTGCATAAAAACACGAAAACGATATCCTTGAAAACAAATGTAGTAACAGTCGTAAGTTCTCGGAAAAGAATGAACTTTGGTAAATTTACCGATTATATAAAACAACTAATTCAAAAAAAATTTTTAAATTATTAAAAATTGAATCGAAGAAATATATTTATATATATATATATATTATATACAGAATATATATATTATTCATCGCAACATGTGTGAAAGAATTATTGTTACCTAAATACACCTTATTTAGCATATGTGTGTGTGTGCTTTGTGTGTGTGTGTGTGTGAGAGAGAGAGAGAGAGAGAGAGAGAGATAGAGAGAGAGGGGGAGAGTAAAGTAAGGAATTAATATCTTAAAATACGACTAAATTTCATCAGATACAAGGCTCAAGAGTCACCAAATCTAGAGGGCTGCTGAACGAGGTGTATGATATGAAGGTGGTAGAAAGCAATGAATATCATGAGGATAAGGAGGATTGATAACGATTGACCCGTGAATTGAAGATTCTTTATCGGCCTGGCCCACACTTAATTACTCGAGCAAAATGAACTAATTGATTAATACTAGCACTCATTCAGATACAGCTGAGGCTTAGTAACAGATATATATATATATATATATATATATATATATATATATATATATATATATAATGTTCATTCAGAAGGTAACCGATCATAAATCTCCACAGATTCCGTTTCTTAATATAATTGAATTTGGCATTATTTCTTGGCAAAAAGAATTCTGAATTAAATAACCTTATTCAATTCGAAATAATCCTTCTCCTAGAATGAGTATCACTATTTAATCTATAGCTGAGAGAAATAGAAATGGATTCATACCTTTCTTAAAAGTGTTAGTTAACACAACTGACAAGAGCGGGATTTGAACTCGGTTCGTCGATTTTACTTTTCACGCTAATAACCATTACACTATGCACTCACATAGTTTGCCTTGATATTGCATTTTAACTAAACAGGATATTACACTTTATCCCAACGTTTTTACTGTCAACTTCCCTCATTTCAGAGTATTTTATTCTTTTTCTTTTGGTAGCTAGCAAAACCAATCCTTGCATGAAACATTCGACCACATAAGTTACAACTGATCGCTGAAGCCGACCCCACTTGTATCTGGCGACCCTTCGCTATATGCTACTTGTCCCGCCTTTCTTGCTCGAAGAAATTTTGAACAAAGCAGTTTAATGTTAATTTTTGTTAGTTCTCCCTTGTTTTACTGGCTTTGATTTGTTTGCTTAACGGCATATCAACTTTTTATGGGTCATTTAATGTCGAAATTTAATTTTCATGGGGGCTTTGAAATAATAAACATATATGTTATTCGTCTTTCTCAATTCAATACACGGTAGATGATACGCAGCTATTGTGCATATACATGTTTGTGTGGACCTGGGAACAACAGCAACTAAGAGGTAGTTTTACGCCCCTCAGAACCGCCTATCTAATGACCCGACGCCTTGCTGTTCTGCAGTTCGAGGTTACTCTTTTTCATACTCTGTTTCTACTGGCCCTTATAGCGGCGCATAAGGTGGTTAGCTCTGTGTCCATCGTAAAGTATGTATCTATCTCTGTTCATGCGGAGTTAGGGTCTTTCCATCAAAGGTGGTGTTTGATTCTGGTGGCTTCGATTCAGTTGATTTGAGCCTTCGTAAGGACAGTGAAGTTGGATACATAATCCTTTTAGTTAATGTTCATAACTGATTCGAACTTTTGCTGATGGAATCGCTCAGGTTTCTTAATGATTCGCCTATACAGAGTCCAAGTCGCGCACTCGTAAGGTTATGTTGAAATGGCGTCAGTTTCATACACTGTGAGCTTAGATTTTTGTTTTACTTTTGTTTCCAAAGACACGATGGTAAAGTTCCTCCCCCCTAAAAAAAATCGTGGTCGGGATATATTCTGTTTTTCTATATCCTTCTCGGTGTTACACTGCATTGACGGGATATTTGTAAGGCATGGAAAATGATCCACTAGTGCCAATGGAAATGGTGTGATTACAATCTGGAAGCAGGTTGAGATGAAATTTTGGATTTCGGGATATTGACGGTTGCACCAAAATTATATATAATAGCATAGGCGTTATTGAAGTAGGTAACAGGGCCATTTCTTCGTCTGAAAGAATTGGTGAAACATTGGCATATGATGATTCGGTTGTTTTAGTAGTATTGCTGAGTTTTTTCTGCACGGAGATTATGCAAATTGAAAGGTACCCAATCGGTACTTAAAAATGTATGTTTTTACTATAGAAGTGATATTATCACTTAAATACTATATTGTGTGCACCTCAGTTTTGAGTACTAAAATTTATTGTACATCAACCTTTAGCATTCAATTGAAAAATTCAAGTAAATAGCTTTAAAGTTTTATTGATTTGTTTTTTACGGCTTATCAACATTTTGCATTTTATTTAAAACCAGAAAATATTTCTAGATTGCAAAAATCTTTTGAAGATAATAATGTTTTACAGATACAATTCCTACTAATTAATCCATAGCTGGGGGATGAATTTATACCTTTCCCTAGGATATTTGCGAGTAAATGAATATAACGAACCCGGCTGGAGTCCATCTCCGAGCCGTTCTCTATTGCCCCTTCCGCACATCCCAGCTTACAGCACCTGGTGTTCTCAAAAGGTCACCCATCTTGGTACTGACCAGACTCGACGTTGCTAATATCCGGTGATCGTAGGAAAACCGGTCTTTCAACATGATATAGCTGTAAGCCCTTAAAGTTAAAGGAGTACATATATTACGCTAATAGTACATACACCTCGACCTCTTTAATATGATACCCTTTGAACTAGGCCACTGCCGGATCACAGTAAATGCCGGCTGACATTAATCAACCCTAAAAAATACCCCGTTTTTTCTATGTGCCGTGTCCCTTCAGGATGATGGCGGTCGTGGTCCTCCACAATTTCCTGTCATTTGTAGTTCTTAATAAATGTTTCTTCCACCATCTATTTACTCCCTAGGTAGGTTATGCGTTGTTTCCCTTGCCCCTTTTTGCCTTCAATCTGTCCTGTGAGTATCAAATTTTCCAAGCCCTCTTTCAATATGTGCCCAACTGCCTCGACTAAGAGAAGCTTAAAATCAAAATATAATATATACTTACTATCCTGACTGGGTAAATATACAGCTATATGTAAGAAATTAACAAAACCATATCATCAAAACACGCTGTTGCTGTCGGCTGCTGCGAAAAGTTGTAAACAACGTGTGGCGCTGCCTTCACAGTCGTTCAACGAACTAATGGCGGCTGACTAAAATAAGTACCGAACCATACGAGTTGCACAGCCATGATAGTTGCCGGGCCATGGAAGATCCCGGATCACGGAATGGGAGATTATAGAGGTTAGACAGTACTACTAGGAGATATATTTTTCTATTGCTGCTCACGAATAAAACAGTGCATTGTCTATGAAGAAATCGGAGGATCTATTGAAGTGCCGGATTTGTGATGTTTTCCAATACAAAATTACCTTAGGAAAAATAACTGCTGTTCAAGTATCGGCTTTTGTTTAACAAGACGGAGTACCGCTATATGAAGATAATAGCTCCTTATTTCTCTTTATTTCTGTTTTCAATTGTTCACTATTCTCCATTCTTTTGTTGTCTCTTCTGACAATATAAACGTGTTTAAGTAATTTTGAGCTTGCTACTTTCTTATTAAAAACTCCATTTAAATGTGAGTTATGTGTATGTGAATTTTGTTTTTGTTTTTTGATGAAACGAGAGATTTGGTGCTCTTAGTTAAAGAGTCAAGTTATTGTTTTATTTTATAACTGAATATCATCATAACAACACAATAATGTATCATGTAAAACCAAAAAGTAATTAAGATGGAAAGAAAAAGAAGGATGCCAAGAACATACAATTGAGTAATGGTGAAGTCACGCATAAACTTGGATCACCAAAAAAAGAATATAATATACAATATTTTCCTATGATAGATTCATTTATTTTGCAGAGGTTACCGAAACCTCATCTATTTGTAATAGCGTTTAATTCAACACTATTGTAGTTTAATTCGTCACTGATACTTCAGCTATATTGTAAATAATAATAATAATAATAATAATAATAATAATAATAATAATAATAATAATAATAATAGCCCTCGAATTGATTGGAAAATGGTCCAATAGGCTGATCGGAAAGATTCCTGATAGCCCATGCCTTAAAGAAATACAAAAAATTGTACTCACAAGTACAGCTCACACATTACTTTCTCTATGTAAAATGTGTGATCTTAGGTTGTTTTTTTTTGGGGGGGGGCGGGGGGTTACAAAAATGATCAATGGAAAATGTCATGAAGCCATTTCTGACCTTAGGTCTCTGGTTGGGACCCGGAAGGAAATGTGTATAAAATAGAAATCAAAGAAAAAAATAATTTTAAAAAAACTCTCAACATGAAGTTTGGTCAAATTCGGGAAAGTGATTCGGACCGTAATTTTTCAGTGCCCCCATTTTAGATAGATAGATAGATAGATAGATAGATAGATAGATAGATAGATAGATAGATAATGTAGACATAGCCATCACCAGTGAAACTGGCAGTCAAGATGCAATGTTGATCCCTATGCCCACACCGTTTATATCTATTTCTCTCTCTCCCTCTATCTCTCTCTTTCTTTCTTTCTTTCTTTACATACATACATACATATATGTGTGTGTGTGTGTGTGTGTGTGTGTGTATACATATACATTTTAACGTATGCTATACTTTTGAGAGAAAAATCCTTAATATCAGGACAGTGCGAATGTAATTATAAGTAGTTTGAGTTTAGGCATAAACACTGAATGACGCCAGTCTGTTTCATGCTTAAAAGCAGTTGTCCCACGACTAACAATTTAAGCATGAAAGATTATCGCTGTTCAGTGTTGATATCTATGTTCATACTACTTAATACAGGAAGGGTTTGAATCTGAACTTCCTTGTAGGAGAAACCACCATTCTTCCTGACCACTCAGTCACGGAAAGCTTTAACAATTTGGCAATGTTAATTTACCTTCATTAAAAATTCACATCACTATTTTGGATACCTCAAAACCCATATCTGTTAATTTTATTTTCGTATACGGAACGTAAACGAAGTAATGTCAAAAGAAATAATGGATTTTATTTCTAATTTGATATTACTTCTTATTGTTCCAAACGTTATATTTTTTTCTGGATACACTTTAAGTAATTTTGAGTACAGTGAGTACCCTATTTAATAGATTTAAGTGAATCAAGAACAAGGAAATTAAAGTGTCCGCGATTACTTCTTTTTCTTCTTCTTCTTGTTAGTGCCGCTTCCCTTCAGGACGATAACAATCATGGCTCTCCACAATTTCCTGTCTTTCGCAGCTCTTAATAAATTTTCTCTTTTTGTTATCTCTCCTAAACCTTGTTCTGCTATCCTAAACCTGTACCTCTGTGTGTGTGTGTGTGTGTGTGTACACACACACACACACAGACATATATATGTATGTATGTATGTATGTAAAGAAAGAAAGAGAGAGATAGAGGGAGAGAGAGAAATAGATATAAACGGTGTGGGCATAGGGATCAACATTGCATCTTGACTGCCAGTTTCACTGGTGATGGCTATGTCTACATTATCTATCTATCTATCTATCTATTGAAGAAACAATTAGCATATTTTCATAACTTTTACTTTTTGTTTCTTTTTGGAGTAAGGAGGCCGAATTGTTCTATTTTCTGGTCTAGATAACAGAATATGTATGTATGTGTACGTGTGTACGTGTGGGTGTAGTTATGTTACTGTAAATTTTATTAGTAATAATACAATTCTGTTTTGAATACATTTAGAGAAGTTGTTGCTTATATATTGATAAACTTCAATGATAAGTCAGTAACTGACATTTCAGTGGGTATCAGCTGTCATTCTGCATCATAGCGATATAATTCTACTTAGAAAATTAATGAGGTCTTAACGTTTATATTTCTCAACACGTGTGAAGATAATTGCAGCAAAGTAGATACAAGCGGTCATCGGCGCCATTATCGATGAACTCAGCTGTTCAAAGGAGTCATCAGTTTTTGTTTGTTTTTTTTAGCTTAAGATGAATAGATCAGTAGCTTAATGGTCATTGAGTCAATACAATAAAAGAAGCAAACTGGTAGCATCACACTTAATAAACGCTTTTTAAAACCTACTTGTAAAAGACACTTTTGTGAAGATTTGGCATTGTGAAGGCTTCGATATTTAAATTTGGATCTCGTATCAACAGACGCGGGAAAGTATAATGGAAATTTCCGACAGGGCATAAGAACAGAGAAACAGCTGACATTTTTGGGACTCCTAATAAGGAAACAAAGCTTAGAGAATGTAACACTCACAAGACAAACTGAAGGCCAGAAAAGCAATCGGAAACAGTGAGTACCCTATTTAATAGATTTAAGTGAATCAAGAACAAGGAAATTAAAGTGTCAGCGATTACTTCTTTTTCTTCTTCTTCTTCTTGTTAGTGCCGCTTCCCTTCAGGACGATAACAATCATGGCTCTCCACAATTTCCTCTCTTTCGCAGCTCTTAATAAATTTTCTCTTTTTATCTCTCCTAAACTTTGTTCTGCTATCCTAAACCTGTACTTCTGTCCCTCTTTCCTTCACTCTGTCCTGTGAGTATCAAATTTTCCAAGCCCTCTTTCCTCATTATGCGCTCTAGAAATCTAAATCTCTCTTTCTGATGCTTAGTGTTCTTTTGGATCCCATTTTTTTCTAAAACTTCGTTGTTGCTCACATGCTCGGTCCATGTGATTCTCAGCATCCTTTTGTAGAAGCACAGTTCTGTTGCTTCAAGCCTCTTCTTCATGTGTGCGGAGAGTGTACATTTTTTTAAAATCATTTCACCCCATGCAAAGCAGTAAAGCCACTAAGACACGGGGGTTACTGAGTGAAAAAGAGAAAAGTAAAAGAAAACCATTATTAAGGATCGTGTACAATAAAAGAAGAGGGATCAAGTAGACAGTAGATAACGATTAGCGGTGCATTTCAATTTTTGAAGATAAAAGTTGGCTGGAAAATAAGAAACAAGAAGAATTTCACAAGCGAAACGTTCGAGTGAAGAAGCAATTAGCATATAAATTACGGCTACATTTAGCCAACACGAGTGTAAATTGATGAAACCTCGACTCCAGTCTAGTACCGTACTTAAATTCATAAAGTCTAGGTACCACAGTGAAAAACTGATCCGAAAGATTACCATTGCGTCTCGATTAAGGAACGAGCCTCGCGAAACGGAGTGGCTCTTGCAGCGTGTCTCACTGGCGACGGTTCGAAGTAATGCTTTCTCCATCATAGCGGCTGGCAGAGGATAGAAAAAAAATTGTTTATATTAGGTTGGTGCAAAAATTTGTTCTTTGACGTTCAACTTCATGTGAGAAAACGACATTATTTTTGCACTAACCTAATAGTTACGTTGTCCTGAATTGTCATCATTGGCCGACTGAACTTGCTTTGTTTCAATTATTGTTTCCCTTAGATTGAACTTACCACTTCTTTTTACACTAACAGTACACCTGCTAAGAGATGCATTTTCTTGGAAATTGTTTATTAACAATATTTCGAACGTAACTGGACACTTAGTTTAATTTGCAATTGCAAACACGTTCAAACATTCACAATAATATTCTACGCAGCCAAATACATCGATTCTCATTTATCCATCAAAGTTCAACTCAATTGTATTCTTGAATTGTATATAAACCAATGTTATTGTTGTACATTTAAAAAAAAAAACAAAAAAAAACATAAAAATATTTATAGAAAAGGCACAGGAAGGCAACGTTTCGGCGGTGGGAAAATAACTGAAGCCGAAATATAGCACTAGAACATATGTGGCCACAACATTCAAAATATAGACGAATGCTAGACTCGTAAATATGTTAAACGGATTCTGGAGAGAAAAATTGTCTAGCACGGCACAATACACCAACTGTCTTAGCAGCAGACCTAAAAATTGATTCAATATAATCTTTCCACTTCATATCTGCGGAAAATGTTAACCCAAGAAAAGGCAACGAGTCACTCTCCTGGAGTTTAGCATCAGCCATGCAAATTTAAGGCGGACAGGCTCACTCAGATGATTGATATAGAGCAGTTTCGTTTTGGAAATATTAAAATTAACAAGTAAAAAGAAGCATACTTTACTAAGTAAAGTGCATTACTTAGAGAAACAAAAATCAGGAAGTTGTGGAAAGCCATAATCGCTGACGTTCTGAAAAGATATAACATATGGAAATATAATATTTTATACAGTGACTCAGTTCCGGCGAGTTAGAGCTAAAATTGAGAACAATAGTGTATTTTCTTCTTTTAATTCAAAAAAAAAATCCTTCATTTTAGAAACTCGTCGATAAAAGAAAAATGTATATTTTATGAATATCTAATGAAAATTATACTATATGCGTATTGATATATAATAGCTTAATGCTTCGTCATGTCTATATTATAGATAATTACGATAATTGCCGACCAGTTTAAAGCGTCTAACATTTCGAAACATTTGCCTGAAGTCAAAGAGAAAATGGTCCGGCTATAATTTTATATGCAAGCGAGGAAAACATAACTAAAAAGTATAAAATGTAGGAAAGGAAAGACAAATCTGCAGCCAATGATTCAGTCAAATAGAATCGATTTTGGCCAATATGCTTTGGCAAAGCCGATCTGGCTGCTAAAAGAGTGCTATCCTTGTTATCACAACTGTCCATTTCTTGTAAAGGCAGCAAAGAAATGGTGATGTTGGGAGGTACAAGATCGCGTGCATCCTAACGAACGGCAGATTTGTGCCAAAAAAGAAAAGTTGTGGTTTATTAAAGGCATCAAAATCAACAGCGCTCAGAATTATCACTATTCTATTCTACAGTTGGCATACCTAAGTTGTTAGTGGTTTAGACGTCATATGTGCGAAACCACCATATGTGCGCTGAGAATTAATAGCTTGCAAGTTAGTCGTATAGACTATTACTACTATTAAATAGGTCCTATTTAATATCCCACATCTGTAAGCTTGTGCCAGACCAAATTGAGTTTAGATTTGACTAACGCCATGAACTAACGCTCAGTCAGTTATACACGCTTAGGTATGACTGACGAGGCAGATTTTTTTCCAGCAGTAGGTTGCGTTAGACCCGTTACCATAGAGAACCCAGTCTGTCCTGTGGGAGAAGAAGTGGAATCATATCTTACCCAAGGGTAATAGCTTGTAAATGAATGTAATGGGTTCGACTGGAATTCGAATTCGGCTCTCCGATTCCTCAATCCGAGCCACTATCCATTACTCATTACCAAGAAGTCATATTCTTAAATAGACTCGTCAGATCTAAACTCACATGTCTTCCATGTCATCAACTCAAGGTAGAGGGTTACATAAAGAAGTGTTTTCAACTATTAAAACTATGGAAATATTCAGTGGAGGAGGTAAGAACTATAATTTATGAGGATAAGTAGGAAAGTTAACCCTAGGCTTCAAGCGGTTAATATTGTAGTGATCGGAAAAACATCATCTCGGGAATCTGTCCCACAAAGTAGCGGCTCTTGGGAAGAAACTATTGGGAAGACAAATTCCTTCTAACCAATGGAATACGAAGGGAATGTATGTGATTCGAACCTGTGTACGTGGCATGGGAGTCTTAGCTATAAAGGCCTGAACTGATAAATCTAAGGACTGTATCATGTCTGAAATTTTGCCATGGAAGTAGCGATATGAGAAAGTGGCTTTAGGATGGAAAATAATTCATCATTCACAAGGCTATGTAAATACTTTTGGACTCTGTTAAGGCTGGAAAGTGATCATTGGGCATCTCAGCCCCAATATGGCAGCAATACTACATTTTTAGACTCTTGTAAAGATAGAGCATGACAAGAGTCAGACACTTTCTGGTGCGGATATAATCATGGTTTGACTTTTCTGCACTACCTTAAACAAAAGGTTAGAAAGGAAACTCCCATCACTACTAGAAAGACCAATAACAGTTACTGAACTTCCGAAGTCTATGTTCCTGAAAAACTACTTTAAGAAACATATTTTTAAACGTAAACCGAACGAAACGCTAACTGTTCGGCGAATGAATGTCGAATGTGTTCTTTATGCAAATGGCTAATTTCATCATTACCATTACCATAGGAACGGACATGACATAAAATCATTAACATAATTTACCGTTAACTTGTTTACGCGAAAGAAAATTAATTTCAGTAAGACTTTTCTAAGATGAGAATAAAATCTAAAATAAACATTTACCATGAATTAAATCCACGAATTTGTTAATACAAGAATGCTACATCAGACATCGGATTTTTGTGTAGCTTAGTCGTTATCGGCGCGGACTGGTGTGCTTATTTCAAATTGCGGTCGTTGCGTTCACTTTCGCACAAACACCCTTAGGGAAGCTATGATAAACTTTTACTACAATAGAAATAAGTAATTCCTTTATTGACAAGGAAGGAAAATATTCACACAACAGCGTCAAAAGAAGTAATCAATCCTTTTTGTAAGCTATGGATAAAATCCAAACCCTCAAACACATCCTTTACCATATTTCAATAGAACAAGTATGATTTTCTACTATTAAGGCGATCAAAACATTCGATTTCGTGCTCGTGTGCATATATTACTCTGTATTCATTTCTCTCACTGTGTGTGTGTGTGTGTGTGTGTGTGTGTGTGTGTGTGTGTGTGTGTGTGTGTGTGTGTGTGTGTGTGTGTGTGTGTTCAGACACACAGAAACACACATCTTATTACGAATGGGCACGTGGTTAGAACATTAACGTTTTGACCATGCTCGATTTGTCGAGGAGTTGCACTTCGTGATAATATAGGCTCAAGGATACGATCCTAGTGTGCGGGTGGTGTAATATATAACGGCTCGGAACGAGAATTCGGAGAGCCGAATTCGAATTCCAGTCGGATTCGTTGCATTCACATACGCAAATATACTCTTAGAAAAGCTATGAATCCATCTCCTAACCCCTTTATGGGTTAAATAGCGGAACTTGCATCAGGTAGAATTATTATTATTCTCAAAAAATCGTTGATGCAATATTCACTCGCAAAGAAAGAAACACTCTTACAATCCCAAATATGTTTCGGCTTTTAAAAAAACCACAGAAATCACAAAAAACGTATTAAACCGTAAAAAAACGTATAAAACGGACTGAACCGTCAAAAGATGTATTAAACCGTAACGAACGTATTAAGCCGTAAAAATAAAAACCTCTCTCTCAAAAATTGTAAAGTTTACTCACCATAGTTGCTTTATAAACGTGTTGGTTCTGTGGAGGTTAAGGAAACACAGATGTGTCTTAGCAAGGAATAACTAGTCACCCTTGCAAACGTGTGTACTCGAAAACTAGCAGTCATTATTATTATTTACTAGGTAAACTTGACAAATATAGGTAATCCAGTGAAGACTGAACTCCCTACTCAGCAGGAATGGTTATCCAAACGAGATTGCTGACCATTATCGCAGGCCGTGGTGTAATGGTTAGCAAGCTTGTCTCGCTAGATCAACCACGACTGAATAGTGAGTTCGATCTTCATAGGGTTCTCCACACTTTCGACCTTGTGCAGCATCTATGCTACGCTTAGAAAATCACCATTACGACGTGCCCAGGTAGAGAGATGCTAAGCGCTATTTATTTAAATAAAAAGTCACACGTATAGACCGTCCATTAATGATCGATCTCTCTACTGAGTCGGTTAGACGAGTTCATTAATCGAGACGGCCAGACAGATAAATAATAAGAGAGCGAGAATTGCTTTTAAGATTTAAATATTAAGAGAGAATACTGTTTGTTAGAAAAAGTTAAAATATATTTACTTACTCAGTGAATGTGACATTAATATTCGATTGGGTTCAATGTTACAATATGTAAATCTGTAATGGAATCTTTATCAAAGAATAAGGAACATTCTAAATTGATTTCGAAATATCTGAAATTCAAGTTGCTGATCTTTTGATTTCTTTACGATCAAAGGAATCGGCGCATAATTATCTGTCAAATGCAAATTTCTTTAAATTTATGTTATAAATACTTTAGAAAAATCATGCGCGTTCATAATCAATCCATCAATACTCTTAAAGCATTTAGTTTTATATGTATGCACATCAATTACATAGTTAAATTATATACGTACACTATAGACAAACAGTTTCGAACCAACCGCTATATTAATACTTAGTAAATTTCATGCCTTCTTTGGTATAAAACGACTAACCTAGGATGCTGAAACTATTTAACCCATTAGTGCATAGCATCCAATTTTTAGTGAGGTGTTTACCTAAAATTGAAAATTCTGCCCTAAGACTATCAGCAAGGTAGATTAAGCAAAAAAACTAAAGGTTTAAGGAAACTTTATGCATTAATGGATTAAGTTCATTATTATTATTATTATTATTATTATTATTATTATTATTATTATTATTATTATTATTATTTCCTTGGATTTATGTTGCATACACGTTTCCTTCCGGGTCCCCGCTAGAGACCTAAGGTCAGAAATGGCTTCATGACATCTTACACGGATAAAAAAAAAACTAAGATCATAGACATTTTACATAGATAGCGCTCTTCGTAATGTGTGAGTGAGTACAATTTTTTGTATTTCTTTAAGGCATGTGCTATCAGGAATCCCTTCAATGTGTCCATTTCAACCTTTTCCAATCAATCCTAGGGCTACAACTTGAATTATTGATGTCCTCGTGTGCCATATTTTTTAGATTTACACTTCAGGATCCTTGTATTTTGATTATTTTTTGAGGATTTTAAAAGATACATTACAATCTGCGGGGACTGCCATGTCAATAAAAAAGCACATTCTATTCTTGTGGTCTTTGATCACGATGTCTGGGCTATTAGATTTGATTGTTCAGTGTGTATGGTAAAGTTCCGTAAAATTGTTACAAGTTCTATCTCTGTAACCGAGTTTGGGTGATGTTCATACCAGTTTCTTTCAGTTGCCTTCCCGTAAAAGTTGCATATATTGCAGTGCAGATATTGACCCACTCTATCATGCCATGTTTTATATTCAGTGGGTACTAACACTGTGCAACTCGATGAAATATGGCCAATTGTTTCTGAATATTTATCACAGAATCAGAATTTTGGTCAAGACAATTTTTCAGTATGTGTGCTTGGTAATTTCTAGTTAACAAGCATTTGTTCCTGTGCAACAAGAATAAAATCTTCTGTTTCCGCTTTTAACCCTGTACTACGTAACCACTGATGATGTTTGTCTACATCAGCTTGTTTGGTACGGGCAGATTATTGACTATGAAGAGGCTTATCTTGCCATCGTTTTGGCATTTGGTACATTGTATTTGTTTTTGCTTTCTTTTTTAGGTCTTTGCCGCTGCAGTAGATATTTTAAGGTTTATTTGTGCTTCTTCACCCACTTGAAATTCCATTTTGAATTTGTTGACTACTTTTATAATTACTTAATAAAGTTTCTTATTTCTTTCATGTTCTTTGACACAGATAATCATCCAGTCTTCTGTAGTTTCCAGGTATCTTCGAAGACCGATTGTTGTGGCTATGTAAGACAGTTCTAGTTGAACTAATCCTCTGCCTCCTTCGGATCAGAGCAATGCAGTCGATCAACTTCAGCCGTAGAATGATGAATGCGGTGGAAAGTGAGAAGTTTTCTCGCTCAATGTTAGCTATGGTCCAATTAAGTGTATTGAAAATATATTGCACCATAGTTATTACCGTTTAGTTCATGCGAAAGGAGTATTAAGAACAAACAGAACAGAAGAATTTCCTTGAAAGATTCATCGTCGGATATTCAAATAATTGGAAGTGGCAATACCTTCGGTGTGATTTAGGTATAATGTGATTTTCATGCTAGGGGACTTTTTTAATTTCCAAAGCCTTAAGGATCCAAGAGTGTGGCACACTATCAAAGGATTTACAGTAATCTATCCAAACTGTGCTGAGACTTTTACATATTTTCCTGACATTTCCCAGGATCATTTTATTTATTAGTACTTGATCTTTACAACCTCTTTGACATCCCTTCTGTTCCAGAGGAATAATGTTGTTTTCATCGAGAAAAGAGTAAGTACATTTCGTCAGGATAGACAAGATCAATTTATATGTGGTGGGCAGACATGTTATTGGCCTATAATTTATTGGATCATCTGTTTCACCCGTTTTTGATAGGAGATATGTGATACCTTCAGTGATCCATTCTGGGATTTCATTGGAGTTATTAATTAGCATTGATAAAGTTTGTGCAATAGTTTTGTGGATTGATGACATATGATAGAGCCAAAAGTTGCCTGTCTTTTCTGGGGATTTCCATTTCTTGTTCTCGTTTAATCCACTCTGGATTTGGATTATATTTCTTTCGGTTACTTCGAATATTTTCCTAAAGTCTTTGCATTTTTGTCGATAGAACCTGCAACGCTTTTCATATCGTGTTGTTCTCTGTGTCTTTAATTGCAGTTTCTGTTTAAGTATTTTCTTGATTGGTGGAATTTCATTCACTGCTTTAATTTTATATTTCTGCTTGATCTTCTTATTATTATTATTATTGTTGTTGTTGTTGTTGTTGTTTTTGTTGCTGTGTTTGGTATCATCTTGCCAGAGTGTAATTTTAAGTACTTAGTTACCAAGTCTTCTTCGTGGTCTATGAGTAAAAAGTGAATTGTCGGAGTGTTATCTACGCACATTTGAGACATTTCATCTAGAGGGAGAGGATTTTGCGGATGATACATGCAGTTCAGTACAGAGCAATCTTTTGTAATTCTTTTTAGCTGTTTAAGTAATGGTCATTTGCATAATTTTACGAATCGATAAAAGAAGGTGAATGAAAAGATCCTATGTTCGGTATGTAGTAAATTGCTGGTTTTTACTGATGGCAAAAGATTTTAGAAACCAACTACATTTCATTCCCCAAATTATTACCAATATTTTGTCTTATTTATTTTACTCTCTCTCTCTATCTCTTTCTCTCTCTCTCTCTCTCTATCTATCTATCTATCTACCTATCTATCTCTCTCTCCGACCCACCCTCCCTCCTGTTTATTTATTGTTCACATTTTATAACGGTGAGTTTTATGAATTCGATTATAACTTATTTTACTTTTGTCTTTTTCCTACCTTTTTGCGTAAGTTTAGACAAAAATATTGCTGGTATTATTTTAAATATTTACATTCAAGAAATCTGAAACAATTATGGGAGGTGAGAACGCTTGGTCAAATGAACTTTCCTATACCTCAAAGATAAGTATATATTTGTCGTGGCAGATAATGTTTCTACGAGCTACAACATAATTAATTACACTTTATACTTTGTGTTTGATGATTTTGCGCCTTCACTTTTCTCACTAATTACATTGATGTTTAGGTTTACATAGCGAAAGAAAAAAATCATAAAAATGTACAAAAAATGAAATCATTGTAACTTTCTTTTTCTCTTCTTTTCCAGGACGAGCCTGTTTCCAAGTCTATGAAATCACTAATTAGCATATCGACTGTTATTCTTCTAGGATTAATTCTAGCATACCATGCACTAGAAGTACAGGTAAGAAAAGTATTCAGTATTATTATTAGTAGTTGTAGTGATGATAATGATGATGATGATGAATTATGATGATGATGATTTTTGTTTTTGCTCTATTTTGTTTTTTGCTCTATTATTAATCGTTACACTTTCTACTTGCATTTTGTGCAGGTCGAATTAAGTGTATGTTTTTGTTCTTTCGAAGGTATCGTGGGACGTGCTCTTAATATTATCACCTGGAATTTCATTTTCGTCTCTTTAAGCCAGCAGCTCAGACATCCCGGCAACCGAGCTACAAGTGAAGTGTTACTATATGAGACCAAAGAATATAATAATTTTCACGACTCTTGATTTCTTTTCTGTGTAGCTGTTTTATGAGGAAACGGAACTAAGTTGAATGCAATGAAATTCCGAGACTATTTTTGCACTACTTCAACGTTGATTATTCCTTACCCACTTCATATATGCGCACTTAACACCCCATGCACTTCTTTGGATATTTAAAATCTTTCTCAGTCCGATATAGAAGCAAAGCGTTACAGCAATTTTAAAAGAAATATAAATTTGGATATTGTACAGCAATTAGCAATTACTTGTTTGATTCCTTGTTAGAGGAGAAATAGCCTAATTGGTATTAAAACACACTCGCGTGGTTTATATAAGGTTTGTCTGTTTGTTTTTAAGTATATAATATAACTTTATATAAAAGATTGCTCTCTCTCTCTCTCTCTCTCTCAGTCCAAAGATACCAGATCGAAGAAAGAAGAAACCAAAAACTAAAATACGAAAACTACATCAGTTATCAACTACCACGCAATAAAGTGCCTAATAATATTTAGGTAGGGGAGCCATTGAATTCACAATCCACTAAACTAATCATGGTTTAACAAACACAAGTAATTCCCGAGGCTTTGAACACATAATACCTTATAAGATTTACAAAATGTAGAATGCTTTAATTGTGATATTATTACAAATAAAACTGTTATGGTGGGCCTTGCTTGACCCCTGCTTTTGGTTGTTACAAATACAGCGTATATTCATCAGAACAACAAAGTGAGACATAATATATATATATATATATATATATATATATATATATATATATATATAATGTCTCACTTTGTTAGCATATCGACTGTTATTCTTCTAGGATTAATTCTAGCATACCATAAACTAGAAGTACAGAAAAAGTAGAAAAGTATTCAGTATTATTATCAGTAGTAGTAGTGATGATGATGATGATGATGATGATATATATATATATATATATATATATATATATATATATATATATATAAGCAGAAGGATTTTGTTGTGCATGTTCGGTGAATGCTTGAAAGTTCTTGTAATGTGGTTGCAAATAGAATATCTCTGATCAGTGTTTATGTTGGTGAACAAATAGATTATTTGGAAGTGATAAGTCTATTAGTAAAGGCAATATTAGACATGAGAAAGTGATATTTGGTTAAGTTGACATCTGTGGTCTTCATATCTATCTCAATGCAAGAGAACAGCTAAAAAGAGGATGTCTGTAAATTTCACGGTAGTAGGACGCTTTCCTTTTTTCTATGGAATCATGGGAATTAGGTTTTTTTTTATTTCGCGTGATCAAATAATTTAGTTTTTTACATTTCTACTAAAACTTTTCTGCTTTAATTGCATTCGAGTCTCTTAAAAAGGCATTCCATTGTTTGTTTTTTAAATAGGTTTGTAAGGGAATAGCTTTAAGCAAAATATGCCATTCCAATCCCTGAACATCAACTTAGTTATGAAACAAGAAGAGCTCCTCAGACTGGAAAGAAAGAGCGAACCGTAGTTTTCTTTTATTCTTTTGAAACTTAGGATCCATCTTCGCCTGCTTTCACGTCGTAGCCGAGCCACAATGTCTCTGTAGGGAAAGTTTGGAAAAGAAGTTTTAAAAATGTACTTAAAATAAAACTAGTATTCGGTATTTTCGTCTTAATGATTTTTTTTTTTAAATAAATAAGATAGTATACGGAGCATGTGCATAAGTTATGCAATGTGTTGTTTGGGCGTTTCAAATTGTACCTGACTATGCAGTTCGTTCTTTTCCATATTGAAAAGCAAAAGAGCGGTGACGGTGTAGTTTTAGTTTATAAGATAATTGATGCGGTTTTATTGTTTAGTCTCACTAATGATGTGTAATAAATAATGGCTTGGTATCAGAAATCTGAGAGCCGGATTCGAATTTCAGTTGGGTTTGTTACATTCAAATACGCTTGGGAAAGCTATGAATCTATCTTTTCTCTCCGCCGTTATGGGTTGAATAACAAGACAGATTGGGTTCTATAGTCTTGGTTGGTAACTAGTCTATTGCAGAAAGAAATGGCGACCTACTACGGGAAAATCATCTGCCTAGTCAGTCATGAAACGTAAGAGACATGATCGCCCTTGAGTGTACCATGTATGGCACTTAACTTACTGGCTGAATGACTAAGATCCTAGTGTTTACAAATATAACCATACAAAAAGTAAATAAATAATTTATTTTTCCTTTTTTCCTATACAAATAATATTTACTATTTAAAATGTTTGGAAATTAAGTATGCTTTTTAATCTCACGGAGGAATCTTGCCTAAGAGCAAGTTCTATAGAAATCTAAATTGAATCTTTTAGTAAAGTTTAGATTTCAATCAAAACTTACATTTAACTCTTTAAAATTGTTTATACTGGAAAGTTTTTCTGTACAGAAAATAAGGTTAGATATTTATTTACATAAGTATATCAAAATTAAGCAAGTGCCGAAATTTAACTATTTGGAGAATGTTACTACAGACAACAGAGAATATGACATTAATATCCTAAATTGAATTGGAATATCGAAAGATATCTTGGGTATGACGATAATCTACATCCGGCAACAAAGCCTCTGGTCGAAAGGTTTTGAGGAGTATGGAACCACTATTAATTGTTGTTGTTCCCAGGTCCACCCTGTTAGGGTCCCAGTTATAGTGAACTCCCAAACTGGTGTCACCACACTATAAAATATAATTTTATATGAAAAATACCAGCAATACATTTTTGTAAAAAAGAAAATATTACCAGCTATACATTTTTGTAAAAAATAAAAATTCCCGGCAATATATTTTTGCCAAAAAAATAAAGCTCCGAAGAAAAATAAATTTCGGCATTAAATGACCCATAAGGAGTCGATATGCCGCTAAAAATAAGAAGCAAACAATATGGAAAGATATCGTCCAAATGCCAAATAAATCATTAAGAAACAAAAAAAAAATGTCGCCATAAATAAAGCTAAAAGTGAACAGCTGTATAATATCCCTTACCCTTTATGACAATGAATGCTGAATCCTCGCAGATAGAGAGAAAACTTGGGGGCGATATAAATTAGGTTCTACAGAAGGCTACTGTGAATACCATGGACCGAACATGCGAGTTGCAAGGAAGTTTTAAAGAAAAAGAAAACAAAAAAGACACTTTTACTTAGAATCAGAAAAAGAATGTTGAAATTTCTAGGTCACATCATGAGGAATGAGGGTTTGGTGAATTTGACACTCACGCAATATACTGAAGGCAGGAAAGGCAGATGGATATAACGAGTAACTTGCCTAATGAGTGAGCTTGTATAAATGGAATATAGAACTGGGAGTAGGAAGGATGATGCGATAAAAATAACTGCTACTCCACCATCCTTCCCACTTTCTGAATAGATATAAAACGGAGAGGAAGTTAGGGAGAGCCCTAATTTCCCACGGCACATAAAAGATCAGGTACCATATTGACGACCTAGTGTAAAAATATTTGCCCCAGATTCGTAATAGCTGTAGACCAGCTGTACATCATAATGTAAACGTTTAATTATTGATTCTCATGTTTTGTAGCTAAGTATGCTCGGATTCAAAGAGATTACTAAAAGCTAAATCGATAGTTTTACAAGCCAAAAATTTCATATAGATTATTTTTCAAAAATTAATTGAAGAATATTAAAGTTTATTTTATTCCCATTAACTTATTCGCCCAACCGTAAGCACAAACTAAGGTGACAAGATAACATTATGGTTATTTTCTAAGTGTAGCTTAGATGTGGCCCAATGCCGAAAGTATAGGGAGAGTAGCGAGGATAGAACCCACTACTCAGTTGTAATTGTTTAGCGTGTACAAGCTTGCTAACCATTACACCACGCCGAAGCGACAAAACGGTATCTAGCAACTGCCCCACGCAGTCACATATGGCACAAGGCCGAATTTAATGTGGGGTTCCCGAGCCCGTAGGCTCGGCCAAAAAATACCCGTAGACCCCGCATAAACGGGATCGGGTTCGGTCTACCTCCCCGGACGAGACTCTGCACTTTGACAGAGCCTCGTCCGGGTTCTTCTCTCTGGCAGAGAGTTCGACCAGCACAAGTGAAAAAGACAATGTGACATTATGTACTAAATGGAATATTTTAAAAACAAACGGATGTAGTGGGCGCGTGGCCGAGTGGTGAGGGTGTTAGCATTTCTGGGATAGAATCTCACCATGGTTGCTTTGTCAGGGAGGTGACATCTTGACAGTATCGATCAAAGGATACGGTCCTCGTGTGCGGCACATTTGCAATTGATTGAAAACCATACCATATGTTGTCCCAAGGCTTTTGAGTGAAATTGGGTGGACGGAACTGCTCGTAATCCGTAGAGGGTTTTTCTAGCACGAAGTCACAAGTCATCGTGACCGAGGGTTTAGGCATACTGGCTTTGTTGAAGCTACTAGCTATGACAAATTATGCGCTCTCTTTCAGAAACTGCAATTACGGTTCGCTCAGCATAGTTTCAGTATAAACCACAATTTGGCTGTGGGTGACGAACAAGCACAGATGTGCCTGAACAGGCGTCTGCAAGAGGGATTAGCTAACAAGCCTCGCAGATAAGGATACTTAGATACGAGCTTCCAGTCATAAAGATGGTTATTTTTAAGCGTAGCGTAGACGTGAAACAAGGCTGAAATTATGAGGCACCCAGTGACGATCGAAATCACTACTCAGTCGCAATTTATCAAGTGAGACAAGCTTGCTCACCATTACACAACGTCGACGTTCCCCTGTCAGCCATACACATGATTAGAAACAATAAAATCTAATTTAACCCTTATTTGTTTTATGTATAAATAAAAATGTATTTAACTAAACCAGTGGTTCCCAAACGGCGCTGCACCTTATAGATGCAGCAAAATAGGATAGCAGGTGAGGCGAAATGATTGAAAGACAATCAAAATTCAGAAACAGTTTCAAAAAATCCATATAGCAAACATAAATATGATTTCAAAATTTAAAATATTATTATGGATTACTTGTAATTGCATGCATGAATGCCAGTATAAATAGTTATAAATAATTATTGACCGATTTTATCATTGTGATATGTTTGCATTATATTAAGTATTAAGAATATAGTAACTAGGCTCCGCAAATTGGAGGAGAGAGTTATCAAAGATAATATTCTGACTTTGAATCCGGGGTTATCTCCCTTTAACCTTCTATCTGTTTTTAGTTTTTTTTTATCACATAAAATTTGATGAGGCGCGAGCAAATTTTCATTCCAAAAATGCGGCCGAGAGAAAAAAAAAGTTTGTGAGCCACTGATCTAAACCGTGCCAGCTTTAAGGTTTGTTTTTTTTTGGTGGGGGGATTGTAATGCACTTCTTTACATTGATCTTGATTCTGAGATTCCTTTTCCGTAAAATATTTTTGACAACAATCTTCTCAATGCCAATGACGCAGCTTCAGGTCTTTCAGCTTTCAGTCAGTTGCAAGTGTACCGTTTCAAGTAATGTAGATAATTTCGCACAAGCAATGCAGGAATATGGCAATGATTGTACTTTTCTGTTGCTATATTTGCTTCTTGTGTTTATAGGCTGTCTTCAAATGAAATCGTTTGCCAAGACAATCTTGTGATCTACATTTTTTCTGTCACCTTTTGTTCCCCAAAGTCTGTTAACCGACAAATAGAATACATCATGACTATATCTAGTTCAATTACATCTAGTTTAGACATTTTGCCACAGATGTGACTGACATATTCCTACAAATGTTTCACTTATATCTCCCCAGTAGAGGGCATGGCTTATCAACAATAGAGTCGCCAGAATCCTTTTCGTGCTACCCGTGAGAATAGAGGTGTGGTTCTAATGTAGAACTGACATTCATTTAGAAGGTTCTTATCCTAGTCATGTAGATAATTTTATGCTATTTTTATTCATATTTTTTGTTACCCCCCCCCCCACACACACACACACACACTTTCAGATTATTTTTTTGATAATGTTCAGCATTTTTTAATTGATGAAATAGTCATAAACGTTAACAAGATTCGAAAGAGAAACTGAGAATGAAGAATGCATCCATTATTACATGATTTTAGATCCGGACTAGTATCCTCATCTTGATTGTTATACTCACAACGTTTCGATTTTTGTAGCCACCAGCCTTCTTCAGCTTTCTGTTGTACTTGGTAATCTTGTAAAAATTTTGAAGAGAAACACTTATTTAACCCAGAGAGATAGATTGCTGTCATTCCGTTTTCCATGCTTAGGTCGTTTGTCCGTTTCTTCTACTGAACCAGAGTATGTGACTTTCCAGAAGTACCTGGCCCGGGGATTCAACTCATAACTGTCACAAAACCAAACATGTTTAAAAAACGCTAAATCCATTAGAACACAAAAGTGAAAGCGATACATGTATTAAAGCTTTGAATAAAGCCTAAGTTTCTCAAGCAGTTGTGAGTTCACGTCCTGTATTGGGTAGTAGAAAAGAAAAGTCATATACTCTTGTTCAGAGGAAGAAACGCACAAGCGTCACAAAGGCAAATTGGCGAAAGAGAATTAACTGATACGAGTTATCTCCCCTAAGCATGACAGCGGAATTTAAATAATTTATCCACTTAAATTGAATAAAGTGTTTAGTCCAAAATTCCGAGGTTATCGAATCCGACGACAGACACCCGAATAAGACCGAAGGATACAATAGCTAAGAATGTTGTGAGTATAACAAGCAAAATGAATTTACGAAACCGAATCTAAAGTCAAATATAATCATTATAATTCTTCATTTTAAACATTCCAATATAAATTAAAAATGCACTTTCGTGTCTGGATATTTACTACAGTTCAATGCGGATAAAATACATTACTTATTCTGTGCATGTGTGTATAAGTTCTGGTCTAGTTCGAATAAAATTTGAAAAATAATTGAAATAAATACTTATACTTCTTTATACTGGTATTCTCCAGAAAACACAACTACGCCTTAGCTACATTGTTACTAATGCTCTATAGGGCTATTAATCATGTCATGGCAACTACTGTATGTGTATTTCCCAAAAGAGAAACATTTAGAGATATATTATGCACAAGGGAGTGCCGGAATGATCTCAGATTCATGAAGAAGCGCTACCAAATTACATTATAACATTTCATTTGGTCATTTAATATTCACTCAGATGTGCAGGGTTCGCTTCTTATTTTGTGTGTGTGTATATATATATGTGTGTGTGTACAATGTAAAATTATATATATCGTGCGTACATATATATATATATATATTTAAAGACATTTTTATGTTTAACATTCTTTTTATAGATACAAGTATTTAAGTAAATGCTGTGTTTATAATAAACAGTATTAAATAACATTTACCGGCCTGAATGTCCGAGAAATTTTCATAGAAATTATTCGTCCTTCGACAGGATTTGAGCCTGTATCCTATACGGAACCGTCATATAGCCTGACGTGCCTTACCCCTCGGCCACAAAGGATCGTTCGGTAGGCAAGGTCGAATTTACTGCTTATAAACTTCAATCTTCCATGAATCTCTCACGTACATTCATAAACATTATATATTATAAACAGAGCATTTACTTAAATACTTGTATCTATAAAAAGAATGTTAAACATAAAAATGTCTTTAAATAATTGTCGGATTTTGTCCATTTCATAATATATATATATATATATATATATATATATATATATATATATATATATATATATATATATATATATATATCTTTTAAAAATGACTGACCGCATCCGGATTTTTTTTTCTTTTAAAGGAACCTTTTTCGTCCAAGACTTCTTCAGAAAGTTTCGTTGGGAAAAAGAATTATATATATATATATATATATATATATATATGGGGGATTTATTCCAATAAAATGTTACAGAATTAGCTCCCATGTACACATATCTTCACCCAGCTAAGAACGGGTATCTTTTGATATCTAGGTAACTAACATCTCTAATATTTTGCATCTCTTTTTAGGCTTGTTTGAACGTGCATAGTGGCCTATACGTAAAATGACTGATCCATTAACGTCAGAAAGAACGACTTCAATAAACGTGCTGTCAATTTGCAAAAGAAGAAGATTTCAGGTTCAAATTTATCGATTGGCCCCAACAAGCGTTCCTGTCTGGAAAGCCGTGAGCCAATCGGAGTCCCGGATTAATAATAGTTTCAAGCTCAAAGTTGAGCTTTGAATGATAAGGGGTTAACCCCCTTTACTATCACTTTCAAATTTTTATAGTTGCTTCTGAAATAACGCAGATTCACCACGATTTTACAAACAAGTTTCAAAATGCTTGGATATTTTATAGAAATATTATCAAGAAACGTTTCTCAATGCTATGTCCTGCATTACTGCCTTTTAAACCTTCTGTCGCATTATACTTCGTGGCATTGTGTAATATCAAATGTGCTTTATCGATCTTCGTCTCACCGTCACACGCACCAATTTAATATTAACGTAAAGTTGACATAAAAATGTACAGAAATGTTTTGTATTGCGTACATAGAATATTTGTATGAAATAAATATTAACATAATGAATCTTTTTGAACCGAGAAAACAATAATTAAAAAATAAGCATGAAAACGTAAGGGACATACAGCTTTATATAACAAACAAAAATAAATTGAATATCACGTGAACACTGTAGGAGGGGTGTCGTCTGCTAATTAAGAAAATGATTATAATAACAGTGTTTTTTAGATATATTTTTTTTAGAAATAATAATCGAATAATTCTTAGTGAGGTTTACAGTTAAATGACTCGTCGAAATTACTATCACCTGACCAGCAGAGAATAATTGTATCTTTGAATCCCAGGAGTGAGCTTTTAATACTTGTTTCAGTTAGGGTTCGAGCATCTAGTATGTACTATCAGCTAAGATAATATTTCACCACATGCCATCTCCTTTTCTGACAGTTTTAATTGAAGCCAAAGTTGTAAGAGACTCCAATATATCTTCAGTTTTACGTGCACTATATGCCACTACTGGCTCGAATACAAGTTGACTGAGCTTCTTCTATATGCCGTATCCTTTCAGAACGTGGATGATCATGGTTCTCCACAATCTCCTATCTCTTGTAGACTTTGTCCCTCTCAATCCCACTTCCGCCAGGCAAGTAGCCAGCTGCCTTTCCCTAACAGTCACCACTCTTCTTTTTTCTAACAACTTTTTCTTAAACTATTTATTTATGCTAAAAAGAATTCCTGCTGTCTAAATACACCTTATTTAATATATATATATGTGTGTGTGTGTGTGTGTGTACGCGTGTGTGTGTGTGCGCGCGTGCGTGTGTGTGTGTGTGTAATGTAAATTAAAAAACAGACAACTTTAAAGATTCATTGATTATATTTTATTTCCCTATGAAAGTGATTCTTTCCTGGTTCCTCAGATCACATTTTCAAGCATAAAAAATGGTTTAAAACTTACATATTATTTTTATACAAGTTTTTAAGGGGTAGTTTAAGTTGATGTAAGGTGATAGAGAGAGGGGGAGGAGGACGGTGACAGATATGGTCGAAATTAGAGAAGGAAGGGAGAGATAGGAATAATTGTAAATCTATTTTTATTAAGATAATTAAGAGTAAGCGAGGGGGTAAGAAGCAGACATTGACCTATTTAAAAAGTCATCTCACAGGAAAAGAGACAAAGTGAAAAAAAGAAAGATATAAGAAAGCAAATGGGGAAGCAGGGGTAGGAGGAAAAAGTGGGGAAAGTTTTTAAGGGGTAGTTTAAGTGATGTAAGGTGATAGAGAGAGGGGGAGGAGGACGGTGACAGATATGGTCGAAATTAGACAAAGAAGGGAGAGATAGGAATAATTGTAAATCTATTTTTATTAAGATACTTAAGAGTAAGGGAGGGGGGTAAGAAGCAAACATTGACCTATTTAATAAGTCATCTCACAGGAAAAGAGACAAAATGAAAAAAGAAAGATATAAGAAAGCAAATGGGGAAGCAGGGGTAGGAGGAAAAAGTGGAGAAAGAAGAAAAGGAAGAATAAATGAACATATATAGGCATATTGCAGTTAATTTCAAAAAGACAGATTATTATAATTTGCAGTTAACGCTCAACATTTTAAAGAATACCAACAAAATAAAATAGGAGAAAAGTAAAAATAATATGAATATAAAATAAATGAAAAAATATTAATATTATTAAACAACTAATAGTTAAAAGTAAAAAATAAATATTTAAAATCTACAATTTTAAATTCAAAATTCAAAATTTCAAATTGTATCGAAAAAATATAATATCGAAAAACATATCGAAAAGAAAAAACTAAATAATAATAATAATAATGCAGTCACAACTTCGCTCGGCTGGTCATGTTGCAAGAATGAGTGACGACAGAATACCTAAGGTCCTCATGTATAGCCAGCTTTACGGTGGACCAAGAAATATTGGACGGCCATAGCTCAGGTATAAAGACAAGCTAAAATGTAACCTCTCAGCTGTCAATGTGCCTCGTACTAACTTCGACGGTGTTCGCATGGATAGAAATAACTGGAGATATTTGTGTCAGAATGATATCAGAAATTTAGAAATCAGTCGTATTCACTGATTAAGAGACGAAAGACAACGGCGGAAAGCGTTTGTTTGCTGTATCCGGAGATCCTCGCTTTTGCACAATATGTGGACTTATAAGCAGATCACTAGAGGAACTAAAGCGTCACATACGACACAAATATAAAAACTGAATGAAGTTATAGGATCCTCATACGTCGAAATCGACGGGAGATTCCATAATATATATGTGTGTGTGTGTGTGTGTGTGTGTGTGTGTGTGTGTGTGTGTGTGTGTGTGTGTACGATAGTTTTTTAATCAATTCACCCCAAGAAAGGCGATAAGGCTAAGACTTAAGGGATTACTAGGAAATGAAAAGACTTTAGGATAAATCAGAAACCCAATCCTAAACAGGAAACAAGAGATAAACTTCTACCCCCTGTACAAAAAGACCGGGGAGATATGTGAGACGGACGATAGGCGAACCTATCTACTCCTGGGTTATTTAATTCTGAAATCTAAATATCTCGCACATAATTTTATGCGTTCAACTACAGATGCCTCGTACATAATTTTATACTCTCACGGTAAAGTTTTGTGTTTTAGATAGTGTTTGCAGATCATAAAATATATTGTTGGTAATTTTGCATATAATATATTTTTATATATTTTTAGTGTTGCATTGATTGTCATTTGGTTATAAAAACGTATTGTTGGTCATTTTATTATAAAAATGTACTGTTGGTTTTTGTTTGGGGGTTCACTAGTTACCCATAGGTGGGACCCTAGCTGGTGCTCCAACCACGAGTTAGAGTGGACCAGGGAACAACAGCAGAAAAAGTGGTTCCAAGCACCTCAAAACCTTCAATCTCCCGCCTTGCTGCTGCTGGGTGTAGTTTATCGTCATACCCAAGGATAATAAGTGACTTGAAATCTCTCTTTTCATCAGAGAGGCACAATTCAGCCGGAAACATTTGAAACAGATATTATTTGATTGTTAGGAACTGTAATCAGGCAAATGGACTTCAGAAGTGTTCTGAAAATGCTATAATGAAGATCAAACAGGTTTCTGCTGCAAAATTACTCCCAGTGAAAGGAGGCGCGGTGGAGTAATGGATAGCGGTTCGGATTGAGGAATCGGAGAGCCGATTTCGAATTCCAGTTGAATCTATTACATTCACTTACCTACTAATACTTCTGAATCCTCTTCAGCTCCCCCCGGGTTCTATAGCCTTGGATAACAAGTGATCTACCGCAGAAAGAAATGACAACCTACTGCGGGGAAAAATCTGCCTCGTCAGTTATGTATCGATCACCTAAGCATAATTGATTGAAAGGTCAATAAAATTCACGTTGAAGTTAAAGCACCAATAGATTTTTCACACCGATCTTAATTTATAAATTCAGAAACATTTTAATTAAAAATCATAATAACAACACCGCAGCGATTAATTTATTATTATGCTTCTCATAATTGTTGCGAATTGTTGAGTTTATTCATGAATTTAAAAAGCAGCGTTTCATTTTTACTATTGCACCAATACAATATTAGCCGGTTCCATGTAAGGAAAAATTCGGCAGCAATTTGGTTAAATTTTATAAAATCTTTCTAATAAAACAATTTTTCAGGAAAATAGGTTTCTCAAGTCCAATAGCAGTTATCGATCTTTTTCAGCATTGATGGGGGATTCTTTCCTAAACTTTTATTTAAAGTAGTGTAGAATGTCAATATTTTGACGATGTCATTAATTTCTCTTCGAGCTACATGTGATATCCATTTTAGTTGTTGCTGCTGTTGAAAGTGCTCAAGGGGATGCAGTTTCTGCTATTTACTACTGATCTTTGTTCATGCTTCTGTAACGCCAGTCCACATGTTTCGAAGAAATGTGATCTTCATCAAAACCCATAGGCTTCACTCTCTGACAGCTCGAAACGTTTTAAATCTTTATAACAGGTTTCCATATTAGCTATTAGGTGAGAAAGGCCCACTTAGTAACTATATTTGCCTCCCTATCACCTCAGTGGCAAGTGTGACATTTTCCGTCTGGTATGCATGGTATAAAATTGTCCTGTGCCCACAACTACTGTCACTCAGGCATTGGTACTCTCCAACCCTCCTTCATGGGTTGAATGAACAAGTTTAGAATCCCCGAGACAGGACTCACATTATTACAGGCTGCGAACAGTCTGGAAACAGAAACATGGCGTCTATGTCCAGCGCCGTAGTATGGAAACACATCAGAAGAAGTAAATCATAAAACACTTTCGGTCCCAGTCAGAAGCCCGGGGATAGGAGTGTTTAACGTAACAACGTAACTCACACCTAATAACAACTCAACCATATACGCTTCAGTCAATATGTACATTATTATTGGCGATTACAACTTTATATAACAAAAATAAATAAATTGAATATCACGTGATCACTGTAGGATCGGTGTCGTCTGCTAATTAAGAACTGATGATAATAACAACACTGTTATTATCATCAGTTTCTTAATTAGATATTTTTTAAAGAAATCAGTCATAATAATAGAATAATTCTTAGTGAGATTTACAGTGCCTTCTTGGCCTTAATGACAGTACTAAAAAGTCTATTCAACCCAAGCTCTTGAAATGCCATTCCTGCAGAAGTCATTCCAGAATGACCAGCTGGCACACAATGTGATGATTTCAGTTCGAATCGGATATGATTTTTTTTAATCATTTCCCCCCAGGGCGATAATGTCATTGGGATACAGTGTATTACAGGGAGTGAAAGAGAATGAGAAAATTTTAGTGTAGAGTGAGAAAAGGACAAAAAAATGAACAGGGTTCAAGAAGACAGAAGATGGCGATTGATATTCAATTTAAATTTTTGAAGATTGTCAGTTACAGGGATGCAACAAATCAGAAATAAGTTCCACAGGTGAGAAATGCGAGAAATAATTTCTGTAGATTACAATTATTTATAACTTCTTTCGGCCGCGACACTTGTTATAATAGAAAAATCTTTGTCAATTTAGAAAGGAGGGCAATTTATAATATCGATATAGTCGAGCCCTGACAGTTTTTGTTTAGTCTCTTTATTAATCTAGTGGCACTGTCCCTTTACTTGGGGTGTTTCACCCCAAGTAAAGGGACAGTGCCACTAGACCGCAGGGGTTTACAGGGAGTAAAAGTGGTTGGGAATGAGAAAACTGAGAATGGGGAAAATTGAAGAAAGCGCAAAAAAGGACCAGGGTTTAAGGAGAGTGAAGATAGCAATTGATGTTGCATTTAAATTTTGGAAGATTGTAGGTGACAGTGAAGTAAGAAATCGGGAGAAGGTTCCACAGGCGAGAAGTATGAGAAAAAAACTGTTAGAAAAAATTGTTAGAAAAAACTGTTAGAATATTTTTTACGAGTGGATAAGTCTATTTAAGAAGTAACTTTTATTTTTATGTGATGGAATATAGTTACGTAAGTACTTGGTATTAGTTCGTAGCCAGGGAAACTTAGATATCCGCTATGAAATATTCTGATTAAAATGTACCAGGTCTACACCGTACAGCGCCTAGCAGTTCTTTTCTTTAGGTGGCTGGAGAGTTCCTTCCAGGGGACATAATCTCGATACCTGTCAGGTATTATACTGCATCCACTATATGTGGGAATATATGTCTGTAGCCATTTACTCTTCACCGATACTCTCTCTTCAGATGGCTGTCCAATACTCTCGTATATATCTCGTGTATATGAAATTGGTTGGGCACCTCGGCGTGGTGTAATGGTTAGCAAGCTTGTCTCGCTAAAACAGTTACGAGTGAATAGTGAGATTGATCCTCACTGGGCGCCCCATACTTTAGGCTTTGTGCCACATCTAAGCTACGCTTAGAAACTCATTTTGGGCACCTCGAGGTGGTGTAATGGCTATCAAGCTTGTCTCGCTAGAACAATTACGACAGTAGTGAGTTCGATCCTTACTGGGTGCTCCATACTTTCGGCCTTGTGCCACATCTGAGCTACGCTTGGAAAATAACTATATAAGAATTTGGTTTAAAGAAAGAACTTCTGATAGACCTTCACCTGTTTCCGCTATCAGTAGAAAACCATTTTCACATCGGATCGCTTTTTAAAAATCTCATTCCTCAGTCTGTGATGACTATAAAAAAAGGATAATTTATTATTACAAAAACATCAATTGATTTTCTTTCCACAGAATCTTCTTTAGATTTTTTTAATTTTTTTTTTACTTTTTTTAGATAGCAATGTCAGAATCTAACGTCTTAGTGATTTTTCCAATTAATTAATTTGTACATAAAGGAAATGTTTATTATCTAATTAGAAAGGGAAATGAGAAGCTTTATAATCAATAAATTTCATGTACTAGAGAAAAATAATTTGAGAGGGAAACTGATTATTTCAATATTAACCCCAGTCTAAAATTAGAAAACGAAACAATAGCTTTCGGGTTAAATTTTGCACGTGGCTCTAGACGTGTGTAATGAAGAGGCTTGTCAGGTCAGTGAAACAAAAAAAATTGTTGCACTTCGCAAGTGGAACATTGAAAAGACAATCTAAGCCTCTGTCTGAAATGCATCTGTTTATATATTTTGGAGAGTAGAATTGTACTAATGTGCAACAGAAACTGTAGCCGAATGTCGCAACTAATTCGCATATCGGTTAGCTTATGATCACTTCACGGAATATTGACCACGAGGTTGCGATTAACCAATGTCCACTTCCAGGAAATTATTCCCTCAGGTTGACCGTTCCTCATTGTACTTTAAAAGGTCAGGGTCAATCCCTGCTGACTGACATCAGAAAAAGGGAAGTACCAGAGGAAATTGAAAATGTTTGGCACTACCCGCATGTACGCGTGTGGGTCTTCAAGTTAACTGTGACTGTATCAAGTTTACCATTGTGTATGAACAGGTAAACAGCTTCTCGGTTCTTTTACCATAAAAATTGTCCTATATATATATATATATATATATAATAAAAAAGTTAATGGGTAGATTTGAATTAGACAAGGAAACAGTAGTATTAAAAAGTGCTCACTACACATATAAAAAGATAAAAATTTAATACGTAGAGCTTTTAAGTATAAAAAATTAGGAGATCAGCCGATTCCGCTACCTTGGTTTCAACCTTCATAAAGTATTAGGAAATCAATTGACCGAAATCGTCTGAAGATACCGAAAGGTTGAAACCAAAGTAGCAGAATCGGCTGATCTCCTATTTTTTTATAATATATATATATATATATATATATATATATATATATATATATATATATATATATATATATATATACACATATATATATATATATATATATATATATATATATATATATATATATATATATATATATATTATATAACACACACACACACACACACACACACACACACACATATATATATATATTTAAAGATATTTTTGTAGGTACAAAATTTTATAACAGAAATGAAGGTGTTAAGCTTAATATTACTAGCCATATTAAATACAAAGCAAAGAATAAAAAGGGAAGCAACCGGTTTCGCTCCCGCTCTTCAGGCTTCTACGGGAGATTTTAATGTCATTAAAAAACAGAATATGCAATGAAAATGAAATGAGTATGAGGAGAAAAAAAAATAGGAGCTAGAGGCAAACGACAGCGAGCCCCAACAGACACTCACGCTGTTTACACAGGGAGGGCCTGCGGGACTCGATGTAAATTGACTCCAGCACCTTTCGATGAAATAAAGAGTGTGAACGGGACAACACGGTGAACCAATCCACACTAAATTTAGCGGCGCACCTTCTGTTCTTTAATAGATGCTCACAAATGGCTGAACTGTAGGTGTTCGGGACGAGTCCATCAGACGGCAGGGTATGGTTCCTGATTTTTGTAGGAACGTGTTGCTTAATTCGCATGTAAGCCTGAAGAGCGGGAGCGAAACCGGTTGCTTCCCTTTTTATTCTTTGCTTTGTATTTTAATATGGCTAGTAATATTAAGCTTAACACCTTCATTTCTGATATATACACACACACACACACATATATATATATATATATATATATATATATATATATATATATATATATATATATATATATATATATCGGGTGTAACAGAAAAATTGCTCAAATTCTGTAAAAGTCAAATTGTCCATTTGTTAGATTAAGCTCCGAACCGTTGTATCTCAGAAATGATTAAAGGTATCTTACTGGGGTTTTTATAACACTATTGGGCTCTACTTTGAGCAATAAGAATGTATAATTACTCTGCAAGCTTAAGAGAAGAATCGTGATGAGATCGATCATAAACGAAAATCATATGTTCATCATTAATTAATCATAACTAAGGATCGGAAGCTCACGAGGGATTGAAGTTCAAATATATATATACATGTATTATTCTAGGATCATTTTCAAAGTTATTCAAGATGATCTTTGCTCTTTCTAACCTTCTAATTTTCTGTCCTGGCGTAACAAGGTGCCACACAGGTTTCACGTACGATTTTTTTCTTTTTCACTGCTCTTTGGACTGTCATAGCTGAAACTCCTCTTTCACGTGTCAAATGTCTTATGGTTTGAGTTGGATCTTTTCTAAACGATCTTCTTATCTCTAAGTTGAAACGATGACCCCTCTTGCTATTGTGACCTCCTGATCCAGTTTTCCTCTCTGTTGTTTCTTCTTTTTTAAACTTATTCACCGTCCCCCTCATGGTTCTTGAATGGACATTGAAGAGGAAAACCAGAGTATGAATGTTGGTACGATTACTGAAAGCCTGAATGATCTTTTTCCTCTTACTATTGCTCATTTGGGAAAACAGTGGGACTGACGCCAAACAATTTTAACATGTTCATTTCTAGTTCAATAACTCAAAGGGTTTTTCAGTGATTATTACGACAAATCGTGTCAAGATGGCTAAAGGTTTTATCTGAAAACATGGAAAAAAAGAAACTCAGTTAAGTGTTTTTTAGATATTAAACATTTTGTGGAATGGGCAATTATGCTGTTACACGTTTTGGACAATTTTGCTGTTACACCCGGTATATATTGTGTGCGTGTATGTAGACATAGCATATAGGCACATGGCCGAGTGGTTAAAACGTTCGCATTCTGATCATGAGACCTGGGTTCGAATCTCACCACGGTCGATTTGTCAGGAAGGAGATGTTAGCGGACTGGAGGGGAAAGTGCCCGAAAACCATACCACCCAAGCCATGTGAGTGAAATTGGGTAGACGCAACTCTTGGGTGCCGTCAATAGCACGAAGTCACAAGTCATCGTGACCGAGGGATTGAGCGTACTGGCCCTGTTCAAATTGTTGGTCATGCTAGATAACACGCTCTTTCCCAGAAACTGTAACTAAGGTCTGCTCAGCATAGTTGCAGTATAAACCACAGGTGGGCTCCGTGGGTGTTGAACAAACACAAATGTGCCTAAGGAATAGGGATTAGACGGGTAGATTAGACGGGTAGATGGGTATCTTCGAATACGAATGGCCAACTATACATGTGGACATAGTGAAAATGATGTCTGTCTCTTTGACACCTCAAAATTACTGTCAACCGTCTCAGTCATTAACAAGAACTGCGTGCTGTCGGTATAATTAGACAATATTTTGTTGGCTACATCCTGCCATTTTTAGAGTAGTATAATTTTAATCATCCCAAACTTATGTTATGTATACCGCTTAAACGGAATAACAGGTATCGAATATTTATGCATGTTCTTCTTATTTTATATACGTATTAAGTACAGGACATTTCGGTTGAATTTAACAAAACTTGTTTGCATGAATTCTTAGTGCCTAAATACTCTTTATCTCTCTCTCT
This sequence comes from Acanthosepion esculentum, assembly GCA_964036315.1. Classification (NCBI taxonomy): domain Eukaryota; kingdom Metazoa; phylum Mollusca; class Cephalopoda; order Sepiida; family Sepiidae; genus Acanthosepion; species Acanthosepion esculentum. The sequence continues at coordinate 77,164,873 of OZ038475.1, forward strand.
CTCTCTCTCTCTATATATATATATATATATATATATATATATATATATATATATATATATATATATATTGTGTATTTAGGCAGCAATCCTTCATTTATGCATGTTTCATTAAAAACGACAGGCAAGGTACTGCGGTTAAGCTTTTTTTCTTGTATTCGCACAAGAGCTTTCTTTTCTGGACACAGAGCGTGTAGAAACTGTCCAAATGTTCTATATTTCCGAGCGCTTTCGGTTATACTTTTAGCCATTATCAATTATGATTTTATTTTTCAGTTTAACTGAGTGTGTGCGTTATGTGTATGTTTTTAGTGTGTTATAGAGATGTTTTATTTTCCGAACACTGTTAGCATATTGTGGCCTTGTTCGTAGTTAATATTGTTAAGAGTTGGCTTTTTCGTTTTTATTATTAGGGCTTCCATTATTTTTAATCTTTTTTACAGGTGGATGAGGTTATTATGTTTGTATTTTCTACTAGTATGTTTCAAATGGAGTATGGTAAGTTTGTGTCTGTGTGTGTGTGTGTGTGTGTGTGTGTTTAAATGGGTTCTAATAGAGCTATAGTCAGATAGGTGTAACGTAAGATAGGCATGTAGTTCTGTGCCCGATGTAATTATTTATGGATTCTGTTTGATGAGGAACACAATTCCTTAAGGGGTATGTTCGCTCGTTGTAATTTTGACTTAGCTGATGTGTTGTTATTTTTGAGGATAAGGTTAGCTGTCTTAAATTTTTTTATAGTACATAATTATTTTTTTATAGTAGATAATTATTTTTCTTGTTAGAACACAAGACAAATTAAATAAAAAGCTTAACCGTAGTACCTTGTCTGTCGTTTTTAATGGAACATGTATTTTATATATATATATATATATATATATATATATATATATATATATTAGTAGATAGCCTCGGATTGAGGAATCGGAGAGCCGAGTTCGAATTACGTGTTAATACCCTTGGGAAAGGTATTGATCCTCTTCTTCTCCTTCCAGCTATGGGTAAATAGCCGGACAGACGGGGTTCTATTGCCTTGGATATTAACTGGTCTAGGAAAGGGACAATTCTGAATTCAAAACCTACGGAGGGTTGTTTGGGAAAATTGCAGCACGTAATGCACCAGGTCTCTGTATTCAGCCCTTCAAAAAGTGTGGTTGGCTTCTGCACAAAGCCTTCACCACTATAATCAAATCATATGTGCTGGTGTCTGACTGTCGGTTCCTAGGAACTGAGCAGCTTGGCCCTCATACGTCGAATACGACGGGAGAGTCCACCATATATATATATATATATATATATATATATATATATATATATATATATATATATAGTGGGCTCTCCCATCGTATTCGACGTATGTGACGAAATATATATATATATATTTCGTCACACGAAAACTTTTTCTACTGTCATAAATCTTTCCTCCAAAACTGTTCTGGATATGTAAAAATTCTATATCATCATCCCATATATATATATATATATATATATATATATATATATATTATGTGTGTGTGTGTGTGTGTGTGTGTGTGTGTGTGTGTGTGTGTGTGTGTGTGTTTGTCTATGTGTGTGTGCGTGTGTGTGTGTTACATTGAATGTGACGGACAGTACATTTTTATTGTTTTTCTATCGTAAGATGTTTCCGTTACCTCGGCTGCAGGAGTTTTTTTTAATGATGTTGCGTTGTCGGTTGAGTTTTAACTGACTAGTGTGTTGATTGGGAAGGCGGTCAGCAGTCGTGTATTCTTTTGTGGTCATTACGATTCGGGAGGTATTTTTTATTTCATTTTTTATGTGATAGATTTTCTCTTTGGCTGCTCACAAGCAAGTTAAAACACATTACAATTTCCTGTTCTTTGTAGCCTCTTAATAAATGTTCTTTTTGTTATCCCTCCTAAACCTTGCCTCGCCAACAATTTACTCAAGCTCTGTGGGTAAGTCATGCCCTATTTTCTTCTGACTCGCTTGCCATCAATATGTCCTGTGAGCATCAAATTTTCCGAGCCCGAGAAATTTTAACTGTCTCTACCTGATGTTAAGTATAAGTCTCCTTTTTGTTTCCATTTTCTTAAAAACTTCGTCATTGTTCATATGTTTAGTCCATGGTATTCTCATCATCCTTCTGTCGAACCATATTTCTGTTGCTTAAAGTTTATTCATATGTGAGGAGGTTTTCCAGCTTCCACTACCATAGAAGAAGACTGATATTACGTAACAGTTCAGTACTCTTTTCTTTGCTTCTAACGATTTGTTCTGCTTCGTACATACATTAGAATAACTGAATAAAAAAGTTACAAAATTTCCCTTGTGGGTAGCATTCAATAACACAACTATAAAAGAAGGATTACTTATCATATATATACGTGTGTGTGTGTGTGAGAGAGAGAGAGAGAGAGAGAGAGAGAGAGAGAGAGAGAGAGAGAGAGAGAGGCTTATACCATCTTGTCTTCCAAGACGCTGCTAATAGGCGCTGCTGAGGGCATACACTCTATCTTTCACATTTTTTGCGCCGAGATCCAGGAACGTTAACATACCGTTCAGTTCCCCCCGGAGAAATTTCTTTATCTGGGCAACCGACTGCTAAATTACAACCCAACCACTTGACCCACTCACTAATACTAATACCATATATTTTTGCTTTTCTTTTTTAGTCCTGAGCAGCATCTTGGCAGATGAGTTGGGGTAATATACTCAATTGTGAGTGAATAGAGCCATGTGGGTGTGTAGAAATTTAGCACTCGACTAGCCGAGGAAATAAATTTCACAGAGAGGACAGGCCGATATGTTTTTACTACTACATCTCATAGCAGAAAAAGAGAGAGAGAGAGAGTTGTGATGCATTCGTTTATACTCCTCAATAGTGCCATCTAGCTGTATCTTGACAGACAAGGGTGGTGTAAACAGATTGATAGAACACGAAGACATATGTATGGTGCTAGCCAGCCATGTTTGAACTGGCCACTTTATTTTTAGAAAAATTGGTACTCCTTTTTTTAGAAGAGTTAAGGAACGCACTTCCAAATCCTGACATCCCTGTTTTCGTCTGGAGTTTTGCGTAATGTCTAGCTATAAGTTGTATTTGGCGGGGTGCCTTATGACGCGACGTGACCTTGTGATCAGAGTGTCTGGTTTCTGAGTATGTAAGATGGTGCTGACTGGTAGTCGACTGGCTTCCGGGCTGGTCTCGTTGGGGATGACCTCTAGTGGGGAGCTGGGAGGTATCTTCGGTTGGCTAACAGCAGTGTTGCTTGGTGTCGTCGGTTGCGGCAGATAACCTGTCCAATGGGAGTCTGTACTATATAGAATCTTGGTTCCATGCATGTCCGTTTTACAATTGCAGGTAATCCCCCCATATATATATATATATATATATATATATATATATATATATATGCGTATAGAGAAAATATATATATGTTTCATTGAATAATATAGACATATTATGTCTATTTATTTTCATAATAATTCTTTCTAATTCTCTAATCAGTTTCTTTATGTTAAGATGAAATTTATCAAGGAAGGCTCCGTAGTTTTTTCTTGCCCAATTACTTTCTCTCTCCTCCGAGATCATCCTCAGGAGTGAATTACAAAGACAAACTTATTACAACTTTGATTGTTATGATGGTCATATATGTATATATATCATTCAGAAATTTTAATATTATCTTTCTTGTTTTGTCTTCATCCATTTACTTGCACGAACTCAACTGATGACGCAACTGATAAGTTATTCCTTTTATTATTTTTTTATCCATCTTAATAACTTTCTACATGAGAAGAAATAAAACGAACCTTGGTACGAAATAATCCATACTGATTACTCTGCCTTCGGATCATATTCAGTCTGGCCTTTTATGATTTTAATTAAGGAATCTAAGCAGTTGATATGCTATAGTATGCTTTGATCTTCGTTTTTAAGTAATCTTATTCAATGAATTTCAACAAATTAATTTGCCTTCCTTTGCTGCACAAACTATTTCTGTTCTCATCAATTCACAATGGTTTCTTTTTTAACTGACTCTTTGTTTTACAAGTTCCATCTGCAAAGAACAAAAGAATTTCTTCCATTTAATTCCATTCACGTAACCATAATCTTTGCAAATGTAATTCGTCTGTCTACTTGTCTGCATTCAAACTCCAGAAATGGATTTTCAAAGAATGCATATAGTGTAATTAGTCAGTGATTGTTCCATCAAACACGTCTTATTAAAGAGTGTAGAAATTTTGTGTCTATTGAATTTGTCTATCTTCCTCTACAAATTGCAAATTGTCCTTCACGAAAACGGCAGTTGTTCATGCACGAAATATCAAAAATGTTATAATGGCTGTGTCCTAGCTTTCAAATCGAGTTGCGAGTTATCCTGTGGTGGCGTGTAATTAGTGTATTATGGAAAAACTGTAAAAGTCATAAGTAGTCATATTTAAAATTTTGATTTGATTTGCTCTATTAAACCTAAATATAACGCTACTAAATGCGCTACTTACGATTTCCTTTCACATAATTTCGGTTTTTCACCTAATAAACTAATTACACAGACATCAGAATGACTGACAATATTTAAAAGGTTTGACACATCCATTATAAAAGTTGATGAAATTTCGTACATCAACAGCTGCCATTTTTGCAAAGGATCATTCTCAATTTAGAGAGGAATATCAACAAACTCAATAGACACAAAATATCTATATTGTTTAATTATATATATACACGAGGGTCATTCAATAAATAAGGTGAATTTTTCGGTATAAGGACTTCTAATACAGATAGAAGCTTACTTTTTTTATTTTTCAACGTAGTCTCCCAGCACAGTCACACACTTTTCCCATCTGTACACAAGCTTCCGTATTCCCTCAGCGTAAAAATCTTTGGACTGATGTCTCAGCCAGTCGCTCACAACACTTTTGACTTCATCGTCACTTTTAAACTTCGTTCCTCTCGTGAACGCTTTCAAGGGACCAAACAGGTGAAAGTCTGAAGGGGCAAGGTCTGGGCTGTAGGGGGGATGAGGGAGCAGTTACCAGCCCAGCTCGTTGATGGTCTGCACCGTTTGGGCTGCTGTGTGAGGCCTTGCGTTGTCATGATGCAAGATGACTCCTTCTGCCTGATGACCCCTGCGTTTGTTCTTTATGTCTTTCAAAGTCCTTGCAATGTCACCCACTGTCACCCTTCTGTCAGACTGAATGAGGTCATTGACTGATTCGATCACCTCAGGAGACCTCACTTCTGTAGGCCTCCCAGGCCTGTCTTCATCCTCAACACTGCTCCGCCCTTCTTTAAACAATTTAGCCCACTTGTAGACATTTTTTGGCTGAAACATGTGGCACCATATACAGTTGACATTCTCCTATGAATTTCAACTGGTTTGCACCCTTCAGCAACCAAAAACTTGATAACTGACCGCTGTTCAATCCTGGAGCATGCTTCTTGGTCGGTCATCTTTGTTAATCGCTAAAACTCTCAAATTATTTTTTAATCTGCAAAAGAAATTAAATCCATGTGAAAAAGAAGTAAAACAAAAAAAAATAAAAAAGAGTAAGCTTCTATCTGTATTAGAAGTCCTTATACCGAAAAAATTCACCTTATTTATTGAATGACCCTCGTATATGTATATATATATATATATATATATATATATATATGTATGTATATTTGATCAGAAACCTTTCTGTTAAACATCGTTCGTTAAATATGAGAGGCAAGGAAATTTTAATATATTCTTTATTTAGATTTTCCAGCATTCTTACATTATTCGGTTTGGTAGCAGTAAGAGTGTACAAAGATTTTTCAGACTGTCCATAGTCCCAAGCGCTTTCGGCCACTTTAACCATTTTCAAGCGGCTCATTTAGATGTTTATGGAAAGTTTTTGCACTCCCTTACTCCCACCAAACCGAGAAATGTAAGAACCCTGGAAAAACTACATAAAAAATTCCTTATCTGTCATATTTAACGAAAGATATATATATATATATATATATATATATATATATATATATATATATATATATATATATATATATATGAACAAATATAGTTTTATGGTTAGCTATATTTATGGGATAAACTGGTCAATATCAGAGATAGAGCGTATGGAAATATAAAAATGGACATTGAAGTCAACACTCAGAGGCGACAGGCTGTTTCATAGTAGACGCAATCGTCAGCTAGCATGAAACAGCTCGTCGCCTCTGAGTGTTGACTTTAATGTCCACTTTTATATTTATACATATATATGTGTGTGTGTGTGTTTGTGTGTTTGTGTGTGTATGTGTGTGTGTGTGTGTGTGTTTGTGTGTAGTGTATATATATATATATATATATGCACGCACAGTTATGGGGGAGAGCACTATCAAGCAGATATAAACCATATAAATGCAAAGATTTCACAGTGTTTGGGTGTCAGTCTCTGGACAGTGCAGGCGATTCTTCAAGGGTTAGGGTTAGTCTAATGGTGATTGCAAAGATATGGCTGCTCGGAAAACTCACTCTGATAGTTCTGATAAAAAAACAAGAACTACCGAATTTGCTGGTTAGGAGCTCAGACTCAAGGCCATGTGATTTGTGGAGGTAATGCTGCCATGGGTCAAGAGGGTGGTTGCTGGAAGACCCTATGTCTGGCAGCAGGATTCTGCACCATGCCACACAAGCAGGTAAACCCAGTCATGGCTGTCAGACAATTTCTGCAACCACATCACCCCTTACATCTGGTCACCTAACTCCCCAGAATGCGAGCACTTTGATTATTATGTGTGGGTGCAATTGAACAAAAGACCAACAAAACTGTTTATAACACCAAAAATGAACTGTAGGCAAGGATTATGGCAGCATTCACCAACTTAAACAAGAGGGACGTCTAGAAGAGTTGCAGGAGATTCCAAAGTCGTCTGGGGGGGGCATGGTTGAAGCCAATGGTGATTTTATTGAATAAATTTACTCTTTAGTATTTCAAGATATTTTTGTGTAATTTTGTTAAATACATCTGTTAAAATGAGATGTCAGTGTTTTTTTTTCATTTTTGCATAATTTAGATGACAATTTATCCATCGCACCTTGGACATATATTTTATGTCAAGTGTATTTGTACACTTTCTTGTAATGTCTAATGAAAAAAAGTTTTCTAACTTTTAAATTTGCTTGTACAACAAAAGTAACTAGATTTATCACTTTTACACTGTGACAGAAGTGGACAGTTTGAATGAATAGTGCAAAAATGATCACTGTATAAAAAACAACCGAAGTGGAATTGGATAATAACAGTGTACAGACGCAGATGGTGAAATTATAATAATTGGAAATTAATATATTTAAAGACTCACACATGAAAATCTTTTAACAATAAGAAGCACTTAACAAAATATACTTTCGATTTTGACAGCATAGGTAATCTAGAATTAATATGAGATTCTACTGAACATAAAATGGGGGATTGATTTTCTATTGTGATTAAGTAATAAATTGATACCCTGACCATAATTACTATATATTAATAAATTAATTGGAAAAAATATATTTAAAATATATAAAATATATTTATTTATACAATATGCTTTCTTCTCCCAATTGTTGTAAATTGGTCATTTTATTTTTGCATTTAAAAAGCAAGTTTGCTGAGAAATCAATCCTTTTCAGTATTACACCAATACAATATTAGCTGTTTCCTTATAAGGAAACATTTGGCATTAATTGACCAAGTATTTTTTACTACTATAGGTTGACATTTGTAAATTGTTTTTCTTAAAACAGTTTTTCAGAAAGCATAGTAGTAGATTGGTGGCAAGGTCTTTGACAAATAACAGAAACCACAAAATCCTTTTAATAATCACAAGGTCTTAACAAAATATACTTTCAGTTTTGAGAGTATTAATATGAGATTCTACTGAACACAAAGTAGAGGAGTGGATTTCTATGGTCATTTTTCAATTGTCAGTAAGTAATAAATTGATCCACCCACCAGAATTACATAATATTAATATAACAATTTGGAAAATATAGTCATGAAAATCAAATAATAGTAAGAACTTAACAAAATAAGTTATCATTTATTACTGCATGAGTAAACTATATCTTGTAATAAAATACAGAATAGAATGAGTCAGAAAACACATGTAAAAAATGTAAGATAATTATTTGTTTCTGAATCAAAAATTGAACAGCAATGAAAAATCTTCATTATCCACCAAAGGCAATTTTTCCGGTCCGAGAAAATTCTATCTTTATACAATGATCAAAATTAATGGCACAGTCCAAAAAGAAGTAGTTTTGAGGGTTATAGTTAAATTTAGGGAGAATATAATTAAATTAAATTTTAATCTGGTAAATAAAATAAAAAAACAATATTTTGATAAATTCATTAGTGTAATAACTTGATTAAAAATGGCAAGTTCTGTTTTAAAATCTGACATATTTATAAGTCTACCATCCTTGCTTTGAATATTGCTGGCACATATGACCCGGTGCTTCTGCTGTATATCCAGAGATTCCTGATAATAGAAGAATCAGCAATATTATTGATCCTGACATGGCATTTTGGCTTCAGTCAATTTCCCACCACCATCATGTAGCCTCACTGTGCCTTTTCTATAATACTTTCATGGTAATTGTCCACATGAACTCTTTGCTATTGTACCTAGACTTTTTGAATTTAAGTGTCGTACTGCATTGGTGGCAAGGTCTCATAAATTCACAGTTGAATTGGGTAGCTATAATCGTTCAATGTTAATATTTTATTTTCTCACACTTCTCACTTGTGGAACTCTCTCCCGGCTCCATGCTTTTCAGCCAACTTTGATCTCCAAAAATTTAAATGCAATGTCAATCATTATCTACTGTCTTCTTGATTACTCTTCTATTTTTCTCACTCCTTAATAATGTTCCTCCTTTTTCTTTTTTTCACACTCAGTAACACCTTGTGTCTTAATGACTTTAGTGCCTTGCTTGTGTTTGAAATGATTGAAAAGAATATATACACTATTGACTATTAAGATCAATGACTAAAAGTGGATTCAAGTAAATGAATTCTGTAGGTTTTGAAGAGAACCGTTCTTTGAAGAATGTCATCGACTGATGGTATAGAATCACAAAAATCTTATAACAGAAATAACAGAAACCACATCACTTGAAAACTTAAGCAGTAGCAACAACTAAAATGAACTGGACATGTAATTGAATAGAAAATAATGACACCAAAATGTTAACTTTCTACACTACTTTAGACAAAAAGTTAGGAAGGAAACTCCCATCAATACTAGAAACAGCAATAACAGTTAATGGACTTGAGAAACCTATTTTCCTGAATAAATGTTTTAAGAGAAAGATTTTATTAATTTCAACATTTCTAAGTATTATTAACTGTTTACTCAATTAATGCTGAATGTTTCCTTATAAGGAAACAGCTAATCTCACCAGTAATATTCATCCATTACCTTCATACAAACCAACAAGGCTCTCAACTTATTCAGAGTGAAATGTAGATTTAGCAATATTTATTTTTAGGCATCTTGTCCCAAATTTCATCCAGATTTGGGAAAATGTTCCGAGAACATCATTTTCATCTTCATCCATGCATAAATACTTGGCTTGTAGGTAAAACAAAAAATGTTGTTATTTTAATTTTGTATACATTTTTCTTCATTATACATACATAGGTTTTGCATTGTTTGCTACTAACTGAGGACGGTCATCTTGCATTGTGTTGTCATGTCATAATGGGCAATGCTGTCTGTGTGTTCTTGTGCATCACTGACTGCACGCACCATTAGCAATTGTGCAGATAACCTAGGCAACTGTTCAGCCGTCTCCTGTGAGACGTTTTTGTTTATTGATGAGGAAAGATAATGCATCAACCTGCTTCATTCACTATCTGTTGTTGATATTATCCTTCAGAGAAGAAACTCAGACAATCAAGATAATTTGCTCTGTACTCTATCAGATCAAGTTAAATGAAATGCTTGTTTTGTTTTGTTGTGATTTATTTATTGTTTTGTTTTAGTTTTTCTATTTATCTATACTTCATTTCTACATCAAAGGTTATTGCTTTAGAAGCTGTCAAGTATTGATTCCAGGTTTGCTAAATATTACTTATTAAATTTGCCATACTCGTGTACTGTGTCTATGCTACTAATTTTACTATAAATATTAACTCATTCTAATTTTTTAAAAATACCTTCATGTTCTATCATAAAGAACTAAAAACTGAACTATGGTAATGGTAATATTAGCTGTTTCCTTATAAGGAAACATTTAGCATTCATCGACTGAGCAGTTTGGACTTCTGCTAAAAATGTTTTAATTACAAATCAAAATAATAATACCAGAGTGATTAATTTTTTAATTAATCATCTGTTATGCTTTCTTCTCACAATTTTTGTGAATTGGCCATTTTATTTTTGCTTTTAAAAAGCATCTTTGCTGAGAAATCAATCTTTTTCACTATTACACCAATATAATACTAGCTGTTTCCTTATAAGGAAACATTTGGCATTAATTGACCAAGTAGCTTGTATTACTATCAGTTGACATTTGTAAATAGTTTGTCTTAAAACAGTTTTTCAGAAAGTTAGGTTTCTCAAGTCCAGTAGCTGTTATCACTCCTTCCAGTATTGATGAAGTTTCCTTCCTAACCTTTTATTTGAAGAAGCATGGAATTTCAACATCTTCATTATACCATTAATTTCTCTTTGAGTTAATGTGCTGTTCAATTCAGCTGTTTCTGCTGTTGAGAGTCTTCAAGTGATGTCACTTCTGTTATTTTGCACAGTTCTTTGTTTACAATTCTGTAGCGCCATTCCACAATCTTTAAAGAAGAATAGTTTTCACCAAGACCCTAGTCTACACTCGCTCAAAGCTATTTTTAACCATTGATCTTAGAAAGAGATTGTATACAGCTGAGAGTTTAGATATTTCTGAACAGATCTGGCACCATGCATAACATCCATATAAAAGTCTTGATCTGACAAGACTATTCAAGAATATGGCTTGAATTTTCAGGTTAATGTTTTGGTTTTGAGTGAAAGTACCTCTAACACAGCCTATTCTACATTCAGTTCCCTTATCTGCTATACTAAATTATTCATAACTGCTCTATACACTGAGACATTTAAAGTTGTCAGGATTTATTGCCAGAAGACAAATTTGTAGAATTTCTAATTTTATTTCAAACACAATATTTATATATTTTTGTTTACATGTGAACTATTGTCCTGATCTTTGTTGTTATTATCATATCAGGTGTTTGTCAATCTTTATAACCCTCAGGAAACTTTGAATCTTTTATTTAATGTATACTGATAATCACAACAAAGATGAGGATATTATTCTGAGGGTAAATAACGATAACTCCTCATACCAGAAATTCAGACAGACAATATTTAGATATTTTTACATTTTTCATCACCTATTGTCATTCTTTTCAAAAATGGGTTATTTTTATTGTATGCTGAGCAAGAATAGCTGATGGAAATGTGATGCATTAAATCTGAGGTAACCAAATGTCACAGTGATGCACACATCCAAGTGTCTTCAAATGCCTTGAAATGCCCATATGAGATGTGAAACATTTCTGCAATGTCCTGTGACCTGTGAACTGTGATCTGGATTACTTTCAAACTGCATTTTGATTTGGTCATCATCGATGACTAATGGCCTACAGGAATATTCTTGGTCTTCCATATCTAAATTCCCACATCTGAACCTACACAGTGCCTATGAACTGTACTCTCAGCTATGGTACCATCTCTACAAATGGCACATATCTTTTTGCTCTTACTACAGCATTTTTCTTCCTTTTCAGAAATAAAAATGCATCTTATTTTCTTCCACTTTCACATTTAAAATAAAAAATATTTAAAATTCACAATCCACATATGAATCATATAGAAAGACATATTAAAATATCATCTTCCAGAATATGTATATACCCCATAAAATTCAGTCATGCATGAACAGAAATTATGTGTTCAAATTAAAAAAACTGTTATATAGGAATAAAGTGTTACTGCCGACACTTGAGTTTGAACATAGATCACCAGTGAGCAAACACAGTCGATCCCATTATTGAATTAAGTAGACCATGTGACCATAGAGGAAATGCATATATGTAGGAAGTAGCTGACAACTAACGATTGCTATTTCTAGTCTGACCTCTATTACTATTCAGATCTGGATTTCTACTCTATCCTTTATTACTATACGGACTGCTATTCTCTACTCTATTCACTATACTATTTCTCTGTTCAGATCACATTTCTACTCTATCCTCTATTACTATTCGAGCCACTATTCTCTACTCTATTCTCTATGCTATTTCTCTGTTCAGATCACATTTCTACTCTATCCTCTATTACTATTCGAGCCACTATTCTCTACTCTATTCTCTATGCTATTTCTCTGTTCAGATCACATTTCTACTCTATCCTCTATCACTATTCGAGCCACTATTCTCTACTCTATTCTCTATGCTATTTCTCTGTTCAGATCACATTTCTACTCTATCCTCTATTACTATTCGAGCCACTATTCTCTACTCTATTCTCTATGCTATTTCTCTGTTCAGATCACATTTCTACTCTATCCTCTATTACTATTCGAGCCACTATTCTCTACTCTATTCTCTATGCTATTTCTCTGTTCAGATCACATTTCTACTCTATCCTCTATTACTATTCGAGCCACTATTCTCTACTCTATTCTCTATGCTATTTCTCTGTTCAGATCACATTTCTACTCTATCCTCTATTACTATTCGAGCCACTATTCTCTACTCTATTCTCTATGCTATTTCTCTGTTCAGATCACTATACGGATTACTGTTCAAGCAAGTATTATCAAGAAAGTACTATTAGTGTAATTGTTATTCAAATGCGTCTGACACGAGTATTGTTCAACAGTGTTTCTATAGTTGTATCAGTGATTACAAAGTCTCTACTACAACGAGCACTACAAAAGGGACAACAAGTATTCGTTGACATCACAAAAGTGTCAAACAAGTATTCATTGACATCACAAAAGTGTCAAACAAGTATTCATTGACATCGCAAAAGTGTCAAACAAGTATTCATTGACATCACAAAAGTGTCAAACAAGTATTCGTTGACATCACAAAAGTGTCATCAAGTGTTCATTGAGTCACAAAAAAACACTACAAACTTTTGTTTCAACTCAACAGTTCAGAAAACAAGATTGTTGTTTGTGACAAATAAACTTGAAAAAACTTGAAAACGAAACACTTTTCACAGATAAGCAGTCTAACATTTTTGTAAACAAATAAATCTAGTATATAAATGGAGATGCACCAAGTAAATTTAACAATGTCTGCTCAATTCGAATCAAATAAATAAATCAAATAAAGAAGCGGCTTAGGATTTTAACCAGTTCTTGGGTTGCTTTTCTTTGTTTTGAATCATTTCACCCCAAGCAAGACAATAAAACCACTAAGATACAAGTATAGTTACTGAGTGTGAGAGAGCATGAGAAAACACTAGTGAGGAAAAAAGGACAATAAAATAACCAGATTCAGGAAGAGAGAAGATGTCGATTGATGTTACATTGAAATTTTTGAAACAGGGAAGTCAAAAGAGTGCCCCACGTGCGAGAAGTGTGAGAAAAGAAACTATTAAAATAGAACTTACTGTGTTATATCTATCTATTTCAATAGTAAAACAAAGAGACCTAGTAGCCAATTTAGTACCACACTTAAATTCATATGGTCAAGGTACCAAGGATGAAAGCTTATCAGAACAATTGCCATGAAAATATATATATAAACCTATGTTATGGTGGTGGAAAAGTGACTAAAGCTGAGATGCCAGATCAGAACTGATAACATTGCAAATCGTTCTTTTGTCAAGATTCACTAGATAGATAATAGGAGCATCAGACAAGATGTGACAGCAATATTCAATGCATGGACAAATGGTAGATTTATAAATGTGCTTAAATTTGCACAAAAATTTGCTTAAATATTTGTTTAATTTTTTATGCTTGTGTCTAATAAATAGCAAAGAAAGATATTTCATTACAACTAAAAAGTAGAATTCTTGAATACAGTATAAAATAGTGTATATAATAACTCTTTTTGTCTAATTTTATCTTTTTCTTTCCTTTCTTTCTTTATTTGATGTCAGTAATGAAGTTCTTTATGATTTAGTCAAATCTGAGCACAGTTGCTTATAGATGATCAGCTAATAAAAAGAAATGTTCTTTTTAAACATGTATATAATATTTCACTCAACTGACATATTTATGTATACGTCACACACCATCTCGTTTCATCTCAACAAATAAACATATCTATTTGGTGATTTTTTATGAACAACTTTGACAGGCAATCAGTGGAGCAAACCCAAGTAACCAAATCTTTTGAACCTCTGAGCTGCCATCTAGAAAGACCAGAACATCTGCATGAAATCAAAGATCAGACTGTTGTGTGCATTAGTCTCCTCAATTATTCTATGCACCTGCAAATACTGGGCATTCCTAGCAAAGAATCCAAACATTAGAAATGAGATGCTACATCACATATAATACAATGTAAGACACTACCAAACATGAAACAGGCCTATTGGAAGAGCTCATAACCACTGTAAAAAAGAAAAAGTTGAAATATTATGGACACATCAGAAGAACTGACAATCTTTCCACCGCCATTCTATAAGGTTTCAACAAAAGGCAATAAAAGAAGCAGACAGAGGGAAAATGTCATGGAGTGGACTGGAGGATCTTTCTTGGAGACTCAGGCATTGGCATGCAACTGACACATATAGGGGGAGCTGGTCAGGTGCTCAGCAACCCTGTGACTGCACCCTGTCATGGGACTGATAGCTTGGTGAGTGAAAAGGGATTCTCAATGGGAGAACATAAACACAAATTTGAAAGATGATTAAAACACTTTTTTAACCACACATATATACGAGTGGTGCTGAAAATTTCTTGGCCTGCCCCACTTCTCAAAATTTGCTCACAAACATCAGAGCATCAATGAACACCTCTTCGGCTTTCAACACAGATATGTGGAGGGAAATAGTCAGGCCCTTAGCTTCATAGTGATTCCATGACCACACCCGATCATGAGGCTGATGATCATGATAATAAGAACTTGCTGAGACTACCTTCTTTCCACTAATATATGTCAACATTGGATCAAAGCCAAGTATGCAATTTGCCCATTCAAAAACTGCTTAGCATTATGGACACCAATTCCACTTAGGAATCATTGGCTAATAGGCTAGTTAGCAAGGCTTTTATATGAGGCAAAGCAAAACAATATACAAAATGCACTAGGTGTGTAGAAGTGCATGAAAGACTATTAAGTCTTTGTGTTCATCAGTGAGACATTTGTTTGCAGGATCTAGACGTCCAATCACTTATGTCAATTAGAAAGAGAGAAACTTCCATTGATAGAAGGAAAATAATTCACTCTGGTTCAGTATCAGTGCAATGAGGTATTATTAACATCTATGCAAGGTAACTTGGCATTTATAATATATAATTATATATATAATTACAGCCCAAAGATAACTTTTACTCATACATTTAAAGTAGTTGCATCTTTGTAACCTGAAATGCATCATATATATAATGGTGCTGTAGAGCAAAATGAAAGATACAGACTGGTAAGTTCTCACAAAAAGTATGTTTTCAAAGTGATTATCTGAGCTTGGGAATAAGAGAAAAGAATAAACTGGTTTATTTGAAGGAGAATTATTTCAGGACATTCAAAAGCAGCAATAGCTAAAATGGATAGCACATATAAGATAAAATAATGACATAATCAAGAGGCTGACATTCTACACTACTTTAAATAAAAGGTTAGGAAGGAAACCCCCATCAATACTAGAAAGTGGGATAACAGCTGCTGGAGCTGAGAAAATTGTTTTAAGAGAAAGATCTCAATAGCAAACCTTGATAACAACTCAGTTTTATACTGAGGTTTGGTGCCACAGATCCAGTGATTCATGAAGCAGTTGTTGTGGCAGAACCACCACACTTGGTGCTCAAGTCTCACTGCTGTGACGCAGTACAGATCATACACACACAGAGAACAATTTGCCACAAGTTCTTAATATGTTTTTGAATGTGAGAATGGGTAGGAGCTTTTTGAATTTCCCCCAAGCCACAGAGCATCTGGTTATAGTGGCAAGCTTGCAACCTCCACCTATGCAGAGCATATCCCCAAGATAACAGAAAGTGGGTTCAATATCCATTTTTGAACTGTCCAAAGTGACTTGGGTAATGGGCCTGCTATCAATATGGTGCACTTTGCTACAGCATCTACAGCAGAGATAATCTGGTAGTTCTGTTAACTTACAGGTGATGCCATTGCATTTCTTGTGCACCCAGATGTTGCATTTGGAGGACAAGATTGAATTTGTATCCATTCCACTGCAGCAGAGAGCACAGGGAAATGTGCCAGATTCCTGCAATTTGTCCAGGTCACTACTAGAAATCATAAACTTGGTCTTTTTCATGTTGACATGGAGACCCTTGTTATCAATGCCCACCTCCCAGGTTTTCAGCTTGGCAACACATTCATCCAGAGTGTCAGCAAATAACACAAGGTCATCAGCTTATAGAAGTTCTCATGGTACACCAGTGTGTAACTCTCTCGAGAGCAGTTCCAACATGAGGATAAAGAGCAGTGGACTCAAAATCTTGATTAATACCAATACCAACACCAACACTGAACTCCCTGCTATATTGGCCATTGACTCTAACTCAACATGCTCTGAAAAGCACGAATAGCCCAATCCTCAACGCCAAGACTTCTCATGATCACCTTTCTTCAAACATGATCAATTTCGCTTTCCAGATCTACCAAGGCAAAAAACAGAGGTTTCACAGCAGCGATGCACAATGAAAGGTTCGCAAAAGAAACTTAATTTCATGTCCAGTTAATTGAAGTCAATAAAATCAAGGTATAGATAATGAACGAAGTACTCTATTATTATATTCTTTTGATTGATATTACTATACATGTATGATGAAGTACCAATATTTTGTTTCACGTATGTTTAAACTAAATTTAATTTTCAACCTATTCTGTTATATTCACTTAACATTAATTCCCTTGGGAAAGGTATGAATCCATCTCCTCCTCCACAGCTATGGATAAAAGAGTAAGGTACACTGAGTTCTCTAGCCTTAATTGACAGCCAGTCTAGGAGAATAAATTTAAAACTCTGGAGAAAGCAATGTCAAACTACTTCACTATCTTTCCCAAGATGTGAGCCTATTTGATACAATAAATAGAGAATTTTCTGCATGCAATACAAAACGTCCACTCCATTATGTACATAAGCTTTTTCACTTCAATATTTTTAAGCCTGGATACAAGAAATTTCTTCTTCAAAACTAATGTCAATTAATAGACATTACAAGACAGAACAACTAAGACTCTTTTTTATATTAGCATTCATTCACAGAAGTACTAATTTTTCTTCTATAATCCAAATTCTACAGAAGGAACTTCTTTTTATAAGGAGTCTCAATTACATTCACTTTCTTCTCACTTGTTAAACCCTTTTCCAACCACTTTTGCTTTCCAATAGCAATCGTGATCTTTTGTCTTCTTAATTCCTGTTCTTTTATTGTTCTCTCTTCTTAATAATGTTTTTCTTTTTCTTTTATTTTTTCCACACTCAGTACCCACTTGTGCTTTAGTGGCTTTATAGCCACTTTAAACAATTAAAAAAATGTCATGGTAATTTACAGATAATTAAGAAGTGGAATCCATGGAGAGTCAATTTTTTTTTCATTATGTCTCCAAGAAATTTAAACTATTTCTTTCTGATTCTAAGTATAAGTGTCATTTTTGTTTTAATTCTTTTTAAAATTTCATTGTGACTAATTTTTATATACAAAACATTTTTATGATAGGCATAATATTAATAGAAATTATGAGATTAGCCATTTTCATAATGACAACATTCAGCATTCATTGATCAAATAGTGTTACTGTATAGTTTGTAATTCATATCTTCTTAAAATAGAATTTTAGTTCATTAACTTGTATCACTCTTTCTAGTATAAATGGGAATTTCCTTCCAAACTTTTCTTTATGGCAGTGTAGAAATTCAATGTATAGAAACCAACTACTGAATTGTGCATGCACAGAGCAGAACTATTGTGAACAATTGGTGCTGAACTGTCTTGCACAGAACAGTTAATTGATATTATTAAATATTCATCTTCTTTTTTATAAATGCATTCCACTCTTTTTTGCCCTTTCAAGATATAATGGCTGACTTTAATATTCTTTTCATAAAGTAACAACATATAGAGGCTATTTCCCACAATTCCTAGGATCCATTTTTAAAAAAGTGTTTAAATTGAATATCATTACTGCAAATCTATCTATTTACCTATACTAAATCTATCGAAGATCCCCAAAATGCAATTCACCTCTTGGAACATTTTATTGGTCAGGAATTTATCAAATTTATTTTCGTAAAAAGAAGAAAAATTGATGTAAGATGTAAATATGTTGGAGATTAGGATGCAAACTTTTCACATTTGTTGAAGAAAGTGAAAATCATTAAAATCTTAGAAGACAACAAACGCTGGAAAGCCAGGGAGATGATCATGACACAAAGGGAATAATTACTGACTTATTCAGTTAATTAAAGTAGATGTGAGTCTAATGAGTATTTCAATGACCAAACATCAGCATACTGATATGAGGAAGTGACTCACATCTACTTTAACTAACTGAATAAGTCAGTAATTATTCCCTTCATGTCATGATCATCTCCCTGGCTTTCCAGCGTTTGTTGTCTTCTAAGATTTTAATAATGAATTTCACTTTCTTCAACAAATGTGAAAAGTTTGCATCCTAATCTCCAACATATTTACATCTTACATCAATTTTTCTTCTTTTTACGAAAATAAATTTGATAAATTCCTGACCAATAAAATGTTCCAAGAGGTGAATTGCATTTTCCACACAGTTTATATATATATATATATATATATATATATATATATATATATATATATATACACACACACACACACACACACACACACACACACATATGCTGGCATGCATATGCTGGTAAACAAACAAGTAATTACCAAATTTAGCCAAGAGGTGTAGACATAAGAGTGCTCAATGTGATAAGACAGAGTTAATAAATATATGTTAATAAATACACATATACCTACATTTGATACATAGGTATGTGTGTATTATATATATATATATATATATATATATATATATATATATATATATATATATATATATATATATATATATATATGATTGAATAAGGAACAAATAAGAATTCCTTATTCTATCATTCTGGCAGATATTAATCCAGATTAGATTTTGATCCAAAATCATATACATATATATATATATATATATATATATATAGGGAAAAACTATGACAAAGTGGAAAAAGTTTTTGTATGATATGTTTGGTGTTTTAGGACTTCATTGTACTAAAGTGAATGTCATAGTTTACATAACATTGTTCTTGATATATAAAAATTTATATATATATATATATGTGTGTGTGTCTGTGTGTGCGCACATATGTGTGTATGTGTGTGTGTGTGTATATATATATATATATATATATATATATGTAAGACAAATATTATTATACACAACAGACTTTTTGTGCTGATTAATCTTAATGATCAGCCTTTTCAAATTACAAATAGTCCTTTTCAAATGAGAAAGAAATTCCGGCAGAAATAGTCTGAAGTTTGTTTCAGAACCAAAGTACAAGGAATATGGTCCAAGCTTATACACTATTTGTAAAAGCCAATCATTAAAATACTTTGGCACAAAATGTCTATTGTGTTTAATAATATTTGCACTAATGAACATTTGCTGTGAAGATATATGTGTGTGTGTGTGCACGCGTGTGCGTGTGTGCATGTGTGTGTGCATGCATGTGTGCATGCATGTGTGCGTGCATGTGTGGTCATGTAACTGAGTGTTTTAAAGATTTGGCTTTTGGCCATGAGACATGGGTTGAAACATCACCATGAAGAGATTTGTCAGCAATGTGACTTCTTGATGTTTTATTGGTTTTGTGCAGATGAACCTTCGTATGCAGAGCCAATGGAAAAAACCTGAAACCACACTCCTGAGTTGACTGAAGCCTTATGAGTAAAAATGGGTAGACAGAATTTTTACCAAAATTGTCATTGGTTGTGCGAGCACAAAGTCCCAAGTTATCATGACTGTGGATTTGAGTGCGCACTCTGCCCAAACTTTTGTTCACTCCAAATTATGCTTTATCTCTTCCAAAAACTGTTCTTTTAGGTGCGTTGCAGTATAAATTACAGGTGGGATCTGCAGGTGTTGAACAAACACAAATGAGTCTGATCAGGAAATCTGCAACACAGATTTAGTACCCACTGCCAGCAGACAAATGTTTTTAAACACTTCACCCCAAGCATGGTAATAAAGCCACTAAGTTGCAAGTGTTACAGAGAGTGGAAGAATATAAAAAAATAGTGAGGAGAAAGGACAATAAAAGAATAGGATAAAAAAAAGACAGAAAATGTTGGTTAACATTGCATTTAAATTTTTGAAGATCATTGTTTTCATGAAAGCAAGAAGTGTGGCAGAAGAAACTATAAGAATTGAACTTACAGTTAAATCTCGTATTTCAAAAATAAAATGATGAGACCTAATTGCCAATCTTGTACTGTACTGTTGTGTTGCAAAAGAGGATAGCTCATCAGAACAATTGCCATGAAAAATATTTGTAGAAAAGGCAGTAGAAAGTTACATTATGGCAGCTGGGATGCCAGGTCAGGACGAATAACATCGCAGATTGTTCTTTGGAATTTTCAAAAATCTCAGTATATATAGCTCCAGACCAGACATGGTTGCAATATTCAATGCAGGAATAAATGGTAGACTTACAAATAAGCAAGATGGATTCTAGCAAGAAAAATTGTCTGGCATGATAGACTGAACCAACTTTCCTAGCAGCAAACCTAGCAATTGATTCAATATAATTACTTGAGGAAAAATTAGTAGACAGCCATATATACATATATATATATATATATATATATATATATATATATATATGTATGTATATGCATCTATAATGTATGTGAAAAATATTTACTTTACTGTACATTTTCAGGACATTGTGGCCATGTTCTTAATTGATGTTATGGCCATATTCAAGAATTAAAAATGTCTACTTTCATCTGTCTACGAAAGCACTTACACACCATTTATTATTGAAACCCTTGGCAATGTCTAACATATTAGCTAAAAGTGCTTGGAATCAAACATTTGGACAATTTCAGAAAAAGTCCAGAAAACTTGTTCACATACAAGAAAAATACAAAATAACTTAAGAAAATTATCTTGTCAATCTTGTTTAACAAAATATGTATTCAAAATATGTATTATATATAATTGTAATAAAATTAAAACATGCTAGATTGATAAATATTTCCTATTTGTTCTTTATCTCATCAGTCTGTCAGAGTGTAATCTATATTTGATCTATATTTGATCCTAACTCATATATACATACATATATATATATATATATATATATATATATATATATATAGTATATAAAATTTATATATATATATATATATATATATATATATATAAAATTTATATATATATATACATATATATATATATAATATATATATATAATATATATATATATGTATATATATATATATATATAAATTTTATATATATAGATATATATATATATAAATTTTATATATATATATATATATATATATATATATATATATAAAATTTATATATATATATACATATATATATATATAATATATATATATAATATATATATATATGTATATATATATATATATATAGTATATAAAATTTATATATATATATATATATATATATATATATATATATATATAAAATTTATATATATATATACATATATATATATATAATATATATATATAATATATATATATATGTATATATATATATATATATAAATTTTATATATATAGATATATATATATATAAATTTTATATATATATATATATATATATATATATATAAAATTTATATATATATATACATATATATATATATAATATATATATATAATATATATATATATGTATATATATATATATATATAAATTTTATATATATAGATATATATATATATAAATTTTATATATATATATATATATATATATATATATATAAATTTTATATACTATATATATATATATATATATATATATATATATATATATATATATATATATATACATAAATTTTATATGCTAGATAAACTTACTTATCTTAAAGTATAAAACTTAATTTATTCTTTTTGAAACAATGAATCAGCACAGTCAATATTACAGCAATCTGAGTTTGGAAACCCCTACCAACTACAAATGGACAAAAATTAATGATTTTTGATGAGGTTAACTTGTAAAATATATTTCCTTCACTTCAGATGCAGTTTGACAAGTATTATCTTGTTAATGCCAAATATAGTGAAAAGCCAAATGACTTTAACAGATTTTTTTGTTACTATTTCACCTTTTGGATGCACAAAAAATGGAGTATCAAAAGTACAGTTATTTCCTTGACACTACCACTCGTCCCTCAGCAATACTTAATGTTTTAAAACACAATAATTAGAATCTTAATAAAATCCAAACATATGAAAGTGGATTGAAACATTTTCTTTATTCTTGAGAATTGACAACAAAGTCATTAAATACTATTTATTTATTAGATTTTCTTATTTGCAAGAATAATTTAATATCTGCAAGATTATAGAAATGTTAACTGACTATAATGAAATATTTATTATTTACCTTTTATAAGGAAATAAATATAAAAAACATTTTTTATTCATAAATTTATAAAAATGTCTGTGAAGAAGAAAATTTAAATAAATACATAAAACATCGAATTAGAATTAGAATTTTAAAATAAATGCATTTTCTAAGCATTTCTTTCACTTGAATTTTGTCAAGAATTTTTGGGATATTAAACAGAAGCACCAGATCAGATGTGGCAGTAACATTTGATGCATGGATGAATGGTAGAATTATAAATGTACAAGATAGATTCTGATAGAAAAATTGTCTAGCACAACACAATAAATCAACTTTGCTAGCAGCAGACTTAGCAGTTGTTTCCATATAATCATTCCGCTTCATATCAATGGAAAATGTGAGACCAAGAAAGTGCAGTGAGTTTCTCTCTTGGAGGTTAACAAGATGATGGAAAGTAAAAAAAAAGGTTCTTTAAGATGTTTAATAAAGAGCAGTTTCATTTTGAAGGTGTTAAGATTAACAAGTCATTTCAAGCCTTAGTTAGCAACAGATTGAAGGTCATCTTCTAGATCAGCTGCTAATTTGATTTTATGAACCTATACTGAATTACTTCAACAAGTGAAAAAAATGTTTAAATTACTGAATCACATATTATTATTATTATTATTATTATTATTATTATTATTAAGACAGGAGTAAATAGTTATGTCATCAGTAGTAATGGCCTTAGGGCGGCTGACACCTGAGCAAGATGAACTTCATCACTTTTACAAGTATATTTTTTTTATTTTCACAAGGAGAAAAATTGAAAATGTAGAATAACGAGTTTATTATAATATGCAACTAAATACAAGCTAAAGAAAACATTTATTATCCTAATTAAAATCATTTTCAAGCTTTTAGATTTGCAAATCTTTTCATGGCACTTTCTACACCTATCTTCTTTACAAGATCATTTTCTATTGACAACGTAGCCAAAGAATTTAATCTGTCAAAGACAACCACAAGTATGTTTGCATAAGCTTTAGCTTTCGAAGATCCCAAACCCACAACATAGTGGCATGATGGCACCCCCAGCTTTGATGATGCCCCAGGTGTTTGCCTGAGTTGCTGGTACCTTGAGCCAACCCTGGTCATCAGTATACATAGCAAGTCAGGAACTGATGATATTTGGGAAAGTCATTGATGATAATAAGAAACAAAGTGAATCCAAGAACAGAACATTAGGGGATGTTCACATTAGGAAAGAACAAAACATTCAGCATTTTCTGATAATCAGCTCATCTCAATAAAGATTTATTTTTAAAACCTTACCAACTTCCATATTTTTCTAAGAAGACACTCATCTGAAGTTTTACCAAAATCAGAATGAATTTTGATTCTAGTATCTAATGTTCTCCTATCAAGTAGTAATTTACACTGTCCTGATTGAGATACCATGAAATTAGAATTACTGATCATGGCAGCTAACAATGTAATAGGTCATGAGAAATGTCCATGTCAACCTAATATTCTCAAACAACTATCCGTCTAAATAATTCCTAGTGTCCAGTTACTTTGTGATGAGAAAAAACTATCCAGACATGATATGGCTGTATGCACGACAACAAAACTAATCAATAATTTTAATAGATCAGTCTCATTATATGCAGATGAATTACATTAAGAAGTGGAATAGCTATGACTGGTAAAAATCTCAATTCTCCTTGAGCAAGATGCAGCCGCCATCACTGTTATCTTTTATAAATGAACATAAGGCTGTGTCTGTATGTCCCCACCTTAAATCAGTAAAAGAAATATACCAGCCAATATCACTAACAGGCAACAAACCAACTATCAGCCTTTTATATGGATTACCAACAAATGGTGTTTACGGCATAAGTGCGATTATTTTATTTACAAAACAATTTTAAAACACATATTTTAATAAATATTTCACTTGTGTTATTTATTTTTAATTCAAATTTAAAAAAAATATTCAATGTAAACAATGTTTGAGTTAATAATTTTTTTTTTGTTCACCATGTTTTTATAGAAAGAATTTGCCTAGTCAAATTTCTGTTGATGGTTAGCAGGAAAATATTTAGATTTAAATAAAATGTAAAATAAATGTAATCTTGGCTTCTAAAAGTAAACTTTTTTAAAGGAGACATGCAGTAAATCATTTTTTAAATATCAATTTTTTTATAAATTCTATAATTTTAGGCTCAGCAACATTTGTTACAATCTTATATACTGCAGCATTTATAGTAACCATTGTTATTCTCTGCCATTTCACACTACTGAAAATTAGTTGAATGCAGCAAAATAATGACGTTGATGGAATTATCTAAACAAGTCAAAATAATCTGTTGAATTAGATCTTAAAACTGTACTGAATTACTTAAACAAGTGAAAAAGATAATAAATTTGCTAAACCACTTATTATTTATACAAACATTAGAAATTATTGAAATGTTTCTCCCATGATCATCTCTATGTAGCTATGCCTAAAGTAGAAAATTCAGGAGGACTTAACATAATAACAAAAAGATAATGAAAGAACATTTTTCTGAAAATGTCTATACAAAAATTTTAAAGTTAAAGAAAACTTCTATTACAACTTATTTTTCTCAGTCTATCAGATTGGTATTTGACTAGTGGACTAAATTAAAATAATACCACAGTAATTAAAGTAGATGACAAGATAAACAATCATTTTTAAAACTTCATGCTTATCATAAGTCAAAAAATCTGTAAATTATATAGAAAATAGTGAGACAGCAAAACCCTTGATCAGCTGGGGAAAATATTTTATGAATATGCTAATGACAATCTTCATTGCATCAGTTTCAATGCAGTCTGATTTTTTCTCTATATCTATGCAGCCTTGTGAGAGGAAGATTTATTCTCCACTCGGCAGCCCCTTTCTCAAAGATGCAATATTGCCAACCTGTTGCTATTCTGTCACTAATTTCATGGCAAAACATCAAGTGAGCTCCATTCTTTAATTCTATCAGTTCAGACTTTTTTAGCTAAATCCACAAAGATTGAACCAAATTTATTCCCTCCATTTTCCATTTGTAAGGGGAAGTTTCACTTAGTTTATTTTCAAAGACAGACTCCTGCATGGATGCTTTCCTGAACCATACAATACTGACCCTTTCAAGTCAAAGGTCAATCATTGCCTATCCTCCTTCATTGTTTTTTAAGCATTTCACCCCAAGCAAGGTGGGAGTGCAACTAGTGCACAGGGGGTTACACAGAGTGAAAGTTAGAGAAAAGACCGATTATAGGAGAGATTGCAGAAAGGATAAAAAGAAGAATGGAGATCTAGGCACCAAAAGATGGCGATTGACATTGCATTTAAAATTTTGAAGATTGTAGTTATCAGGGAAGCAAGTAAGATGAAGGGAGTTCCACTGTCAGGAAGTGCAAGAGAAGAAGCTGTTAGAGTAGAAGTGGCAGTTACATTTAACTGTTTCAACAGTAAAAGGGTGGGACCTAGATGACAACCTAGTAGCAGGCTTAAATTCATGTAGTCAGGGTACCAGGTCAAATAGCTTGTCAGAACAGTTGCCATGAAAATGTTTGTAGAAAACACAGAGACAAGCTACATCCTGTCTGTGAGAAAATGACTGGAGTCAAGATGCCAAGTCAAGACCGACTTTATCACCTTAATTCTCCTTTCCTACTTACATTCATATCACACAATACACATTCAGTGACTCTCTGTCTCAAGTAGTTCTTGAACATTGAAATTGCTAAAACATTCAGTCAGTTATGTGCCATTTCATGATACACACTTAGGTGACCATGTATCTTTCAATATATGACTGACGAGGCAGATTTTTTTCCCACACTAGGTTGCCATTTATTTCTGTGGTTGACCAGTTGCCATCCAAGGTTATAGAACCGGGTCTGTCCTGCTACCTACCCATAGCTGGGGGGAGAAGAAGAGGATTCATACCTTTCCCAAGGGTATTAGCATATAAGTGAATGTAATGGATTCAACTGGAATTCAAACTCAGCTCTCCAGTTCCTCAATCCTAGCATCTATCCATTACTCAACCATGCCTCCCTCTGCTAGAACATCAGTAAAAAAATAAATATAGTAAAAAAAAAACAGCAAAATGGATATCTAATTCTTTGATGTTTTTCTATATTTATTTAGTTATGAGTTTCAAAGAAGAAAATGGAAAAGCTTAACTTCATTTTCTTCAAACCCAGAGAAATGTAACATAGCTTGACTGTTCTTGAGCTAACAGTGAAAGTAAAAAAAAAATGAAATAATGTATATTCAAATACAGAAAGATACTAAGAATGCTATGGACTGAACATATAAGTAAAGAAGAACTTTTAAGGAAAATGAATGCAAAAAGGACACTTCTACAGAGAAGCAGAAAGAGACAGTTAAAATTTCTGGAACACATAATGAGGAAAGTAGGCTTGGAGAATTTGACACTCATATTAAAGGTAAGAAGGAGAGAGGAAAACAGTGCAAAACATACCTAATGAGATTATCTAAATGGATGGTAGAACAGGGACTGGGATGGAGGGTGAAAAACAAAACTTACTAAAAGCTACAAAGGATAGGAAGTTGTGGAGAGCCATGATCGGCCATGTTCTGAAGGGACACAGTACATAGAAGATTCAGTTATGACTTAAACTATGGTCCAAATGCTTAATGTTGTAATTGAAGCAGCTAAAACAGCATTAGTTTGTTTACAGCAATTTTCAAAACAGCAGGAAGATCGTTCTGGAGAAGACAACTTGTAAATCTTTTTTTTTAATCGATTCTCTTCTGAAGTAGAATTTTAATCTGGTTTTTATTCAGTAATTTTTTTTTTAATAGAATTTTATTGAATACAATGTTTGCAAGTTATGGCAAGAGATTTGATTTCCTCATTGAATTTTTGTATGCAGTTGTTTGGTATTTTTCAATTATTTCATGAAATCTCATCATTAAAATGTGAATAACACTGAGCAATAAAAATTTTGCTACTGGGGTAAAAACAGGTGTATTAAACTTAATCAACGATGCTGATTCCAAATATGTTTTTATAATGGTTCTTGAACATCAGGGTTTTGTGTAATATACATGTGCATTACCAGGAAGACCTTATCTTATATTAATTATACTGGGCAATAAAAAAAAATCCTTTTGTCTGCTACCCAGGCAACTGATGCTATATGAGACTAAATTAAGGATGCCGATTCCAATTTGTACTCAGAATTATCCAAGCGCATCAGGTTTTTTAAATATCTGCATAGCATATTTATGTTTCTGGTCAATATTACATTAATAATATATAAGTATGAAAAAAAAGCATGGATCTGTCTCTTTTTCTAGTTATTGGTGAAATAGCAGGGTAGGCCAGGCTCTATAGCTTTGAGCAGTAACCAGTCAAAGAGAAGGAAAACTGAATTACTAAAAATGGAAAAGGCAATGGGAAACAACTAGACTGTCTTTTACAAGAATGTATTGCAATTCTCAGATAACAAAAAGAAAATAAATCTCTGGAGATTCATGAGTGCTTCCATCCTGAAGGAACATGGCATTTAAAAAAGATAAATAGTGGATCACCATGGCTGCTCTTAAGAAATATAGTGGAGTGGTTCCCCATTGCTTTCTCTATAAATTTGAATTCAGTTCTCATTTTCCTAAACTGAGTGCCAACCAAGCCTACAGAACCCCACCTACTCTGTTGTGCTAGCAATGAACATAGATGAAGTGACACATTTCCCAAAGTAATTATTGTGGACAAATAATAAAAACAACCTTGTCCACAATTTGAACTTGGATAATCTATCTAAGAGAAGAAAAACTCTGTCTTCCAAACCATGAAAAAAGTTATGGGACACCAGTCCATTTGCATTCTCAAGAATAATAACAATAACAGTAATAGATAATAAAATGGAGTCATGAACACCTGTGTTCAGAAGGAATATGGTATTAAAAAAAAGATATGAATGTATGTCAGATCTTGCAAAATCTTAGAACACCAATTTCCTAATAGCTAACCAAATGACTAAACATCAGAATTGTTTTTTGAAAGATCTCCTTGATTGGGTTACACAAAGTTTCAGTATTCTCTTGTATTAGTAACCACTAAATTATCAATATTTGTGTTAGATATGCAGAACTTTTGAGGTTCTCATAGAGTTGCAAATTCTGTTGATTCAATAAACATGCTGAGTATCAATGAGTCAAATGCCAGATGATGCCTTTTAAAATCAGACACCAGATGATACCTTTTAAAATAAGATACCAGATGATGCCTTTTAAAATCAGACACCAGATGATACCTTTTAAAATCAGACACCAGATGATACCTTTTAAAATAAGATACCAGATGATGCCTTTTAAAATCAGGTGCCAGATGATGTCTTTTAAAATCAGGTACCAGATAATGCCTTTTAAAATAAGATACCGGATAGTGCTTCTTAAAAACATCTTCACTCATTCTTATCCCAATAGATTTGAATGCTATAAGTAATAAGCATAGTTAGATTTTTCACCAAGACATATCTGAGATAGAATTCAGGTACCAAAGCTTGTCCAGCTCCAACAGGAAACCAGCTCAGTAGACATGCATATGAGTAAGTGTCTCATATGCCTCTGAAAATATCAAAAGTAAAAAGAATATTTTATATTTATTCAATTATTTCAAATAATCATCTAAATTTTCCTTGAATATAAACCAACAACTTTATCAGTATAGTATTTGTCATGTACATAAAAATGGATTGAAGTGAATGAATGCAGTGGGTCTTCAAGAGAACTGTTCTTCATCAGATCTCATAGACTGGTGCTATAGAATCTCAAACAAAGAACCGGAGCTGCCCAGTGCTCACATGCTTGTCTTGATAATGTTCAAAAGCATCTATAATGACCTTCCACCCTACAACCCCTTTCCCATAGTTGAAATGTTGCAAGCTTCTCACTGCTCTATTACTACTTCCATGACATGTGTTCTGACAAGCTTGATAGTTTGGGGTTTTTCAGTATTATATGCTGAGCTCACCATCATAAACCATGTGACAGCATTCATATTTACCTTGAAAATAAGTATGCTCTCTGGATAATCCCAAAACCTAATATGTGAGGACAATTCTCAGTACAGCTCTGGAATCAGCATACTATATTTTGACTAGAACATACTAGATTGGAATGTAGCCCTTTTTAAGAGAATTTCAAAGATAATATTTCAATACACACCAAAATACCAAAGTTTTGGGGCCACATTCTGGATTTAATAATTAGTAGATTTTATACATTCTTTAGTTTAACTAACTCTTACTAAGCTAGGATACTGAAATTATTTGACCAATCAGTGAATGATGACCAATTTTTTAGAGAGAAGATAGAAAAAAATGAAATTTGCCAGTTTTAAGATTACCTTTAGCCAGCAAATTAGATTATGCAAAAAGAGCTAAAATTTTAAATTTGGTTATTATTATTATTTTTTTTTCTGTTACTAGGCAAATAGATATCTTTTGTTGTCCAGTGTAATCAAAGAATATTTTAATATCAAAATTAAATTTATTTTATAATTCATACATAAACCACAAAATATTTACAACAAAATTCATAAGCATTTCAAACAATGTCCAAGCTGAACATTAGAAATATTATTGGCAGGGGATACTGAATAATTTCCTCACAGATGAAGAGGAGACTTGAAGCAACAGAGATAGGATTCTAGAGAAGGATGCTGAGAATATCATGGATGGAGCATATGAGTAATAAGGAAGACACTTACACAAACAATCAGAAAGAAACAGTTGAAATTTCTGAGTTATGAGGAAAGAAGGCTTTGAGAATTTGAAACTCACAAGACACACTGAAGGTACAGAAGAAAAGTGAGTGACTTACCTAATGGATGACAAAGTAGGGACTTTGAGGGATAGTAAAAAGAAAGACATTATTTAGTGCTACAAAGGGTAGGAAGTTGTGGAGAGACATGATTTCCCATATTTAGAAGAGACAAGGCACATACAAGAAGAAGAAGAATATGCTGTAACATTTAAAGAATGAAATATCAGAATATCTCATTCCAAACAGTATATTATTATTTGATAAAAATCTTTTTAACAATTCTCTGTTTAATTAGGTATGTTCTTCAATTAAGCAAATTATTGCCTCAACCATATGCAAAATTACTATGAAAGATTAAATAGACACACCTTAAATGCACAATAAATACCATACAGACTTGGTAACAGAATAATTGAAACTTATAATAACAAGCATCAGAATCTATCTATACACAGAAAAGTTCCAGACTTTTATATTATACAGTGATGTCTCTCTCATAAATTTAAATGTTTGGTTTGGTTTATTCAGCACTAAAATGTTACTTGGCTTCCAATACTTTCAAGATTTTTACAGCTTTTCAATTTTTAATTTTCCATTTTAGTATTATAAAAATAATCCAATAGAACAGAGGAAGTGTGGAATACATAAGAAAACTGAGTTCAATTTCTAACTCAGATTGTATTCACTTCACACTAATGTCATTGGGAAAGACAAGAATCCATCACTACTCCCACCAGCTATGAGCAAACTTGTGGGTAACCAGTCTAGAAAAAAGACAACTCTGAATTTCACCCTATTATGGTGATTTAGTAAGCATAGCTTAGTTGTGGCACAATGCTGGATGTATGGGGCACCCAGTGAATTCCACTATTATAATTGGTAGACAAACTAACAGACCAATCAGATTCAGGATTCAGAGGGAATAGAATTAATTTCAATATAAAAATATTGCATATATTTTGTTTCTGTGAGTTCTTTATTCAGAAAGAAATTATTTTTATATAATCATTTTTTTTTTATTTTGCAACTTTTATGAGATGCAATTAAATATGCATCACCAGCGGCAAAAAGTCTGAGTATTTTGTAGTAGATATTCAAAATATAATTTTCAAAGAAAAAGGAAATTGATAGCACCATATATATATATATATATATATATATATATATATATAAGAATAGATGTGAGAGTCTTGTAAAGGAAAATTAAATTCTAAGTGCTAGATGAAAGCCAAAGTAGTGGTGTAGGTGATAAATATCACATTAACAGTGAATAATATCTTGGTATGAGAGGAAATGTAAACAGTTGATAAGTATCTAGTGGGCAGTTTGATTGAAATACATTAAAAAATAAAATATGATATTATCATAAATTAATGCTGGTTATATGTTTGTTGGTGTCATTTTAATATTACAAATGGATGCATAGACATTATCTTTTTGTACAAGAAGAAAGAGGGAAAGGCACAATAATATTCTGTCTTTTGATATGTATATCAAAAAGTTGGAAAAATCTTTTATAGAAGCTGACTTAAAGTTAATCTTTACCAAAGACCTATTTACATGTGTCAAAACAATATGCTTGCCCTGTAGAAAAGAGAATCCTAGAAGCAATTTTGAATTGTCCAACTTTTATCGGAATTGTCTTGCAATTTTCCAGGCATTGTGGAGTTTTTTTTTTTTCATGTAAATTTTTGAAAGTCAGCTAAGCTACATCTAGAAAATCAAGTTGTGAACAGTCATGATCGCCATGTCCTGAAGTGATGCTTGAAGTCACAACCACTACGTCACCAAATTCACAAAGTGTTTACTTGCACTGACTGAACAAGGACAATAACCCAGTGGGTAAACCATTGGTTTGTGAATTTGGTGACATAGTGGTTGTGAGTTCAATCCCAGGGTTGGGCAGTGTGTATTTGCACTGACTGAACAAGGACAATAACCCAGTGGGTAAACCATTGGTTTGTGAATTTGGTGACATAGTGGTTGTGAGTTCAATCCCAGGGTTGGGCAGTGTGTACTTGAACTCAGAGGAAACAGGTGAGCAATGACTGAACAGTATTAAATAAAATAAGAACTAAATGATATCCCCAGACATTAGCATTGGAATGAGAACAGCCTACCCCTGGAAATTAAATAAAAGGTTCAGTTCAGAATTCCCTGCTGGTTAACCAGATCGATATAGAGCTGAGGAAGGCTGGAGAACGCAGCAGTTAAAATGTTGAGATAACAACAAAGGTGAGGACAATAGTCCAAATATGAATAGTGTAAATAATGATTGATATAAGTCATCTAAAAAATAAAGATAATATTGCTGCTGTTATTATTAATAGTATATAATCAAATATTCTTCTGAGAGAGATCATGCAATAGAGTGATGAGTTTAGCATTAAAATTATATATGGTACTCATAGCTCAGAAAAGTTAGTGTGTTTAACCAGTTTTCTGTAAAGCAAAAGACATGAGAATGAATCTTACTGAGAGTCTATCCTTCAATTCTAATTCACAATCATAGATTGAGAGAAAATTATAATAAAATGCAACCAAAAATTAGGATGAATAGATTTGACTTAGCTTTACAATCTAATACTACCTTCATTTTTCTTCTATGTGCAAGCATCACTTCAGGACATGAGTGATCATGACTGTACACTTCTTGATTTTCTGTATGTCGTCTGAGCTGACTTTTAAAACTTTACAGAAAAAAAGAAAAATCTCCACACAATGCCTGGAAAATTGAAAGACAATTCCAATAAAAGTTGGACAATTCAAAATTGCTTCTCGGATTCTCTTTTCAAGGAGGAAGGCCGAAGGCACAACAGCTGAAACATTGTGATCAGTTGGTCAGAAACAAAGTAGATCAGAACAAGGATTTCTCAATGTAAAATTTTAACTGGCATTTGTTGTAATAAATTTGTTGTACCTCACTAAATATATAAAACTCCATCAATAAACCATTATTAGTCTAAAGAAGTCCTTTGTAACATACAAGTTTTTTTTATTTTGTCATTCAATTACACAAATGTATACTGTTGATCAAATTGACCAGAGCATTTTTTAGAAGATGAATTGCCAGAGAAATAATGTTCCCTTATATTTTTTCAGTTATATATTTTGATAATGTTCATGTGATAGGAGCAAAACTTCAATGAGTAAATAAAAAATTTAAACATCCAACTGGTTTTTACATATTCCATCTTACACGCTTTGTTCAGATATTGCATATAAATCATTTAACATATATATATATATATATATATATATATATATATATACTTTACAAAACAGAAAGTCAATTGAATCCGCTACCTTGGTTTCAACCTTATGGTATCATCAGGCAATTATTATCAAATTATCTCATAATGCTTTATTTTTTTAAAAAACCCAAAGAAATGCTATATTATTTTTAAAAAATAAATAAACAAATGCACAAAGTTGGGTGTAACAGAAAGGGAGGCAGAGGGTATGAAGAAAGAAGAAGAAGAAGAAGAAGGAGAAGTATAAGTGAGTCACTTTTTTTGAGTTTTTCCATAAATCTCATTTATATCCAAAATTATAATTATCAATAGAATACCTTAGGGTGAGTAAACTTTTTTACTAGGTGGTCGGGAAGGGGTCTTTATATTAGTAAGATTAAAAATTAGTTGTACCCCAAAAACAATAGGCGAAAAGATTTTTAAGTAAAAATCAGGTGAGTCACTTTTATCAAACAGCACTGTATATTTGTGTATATGTACATATACATACATACATACATATACATATATATATATATATATATATATATATATATATATATATATATTTATCCATGTGTCTATATGATATATATCAATCAATTATATACAATATATGCATGTGTCTGTATGATATATATCAATCACTTATCATATATGTGCACACATATATGTGTATGTTATATCAAAACAAACACATAGATATGCACATTGTATAAATTACATCAATATGTTATCGTTCCTCCTACTCCATCTAGTCATCTATTTATTTATCTATTAGAAAGTGCCATTGATGAGCTTTGGTAGATGATATTGATTAATACTGATAGACATCATTGAATAGATATTCATCAGCAGATCATAGCTGGATTGGCAAAAATAAATAAATCACCTATCCTGGTCTGGTTAAATCTGTAAGCTAATGTGTTTAGTCTCCCACTTCAGATGATGTGACCATTACAGACATATGAGATATCAGTGTTGTCTGTTCAGTTAATTTGCCAATTACATAACAAATTTATATAACAGATGCCGAATAAACCCAACTCACTTTCCAAAATCTGACCAAATAACCAAATATAATTTTTACTAAAAGTCCTTTTTTGATTGAGTTGTGATTTTTTCAGACCCCACCCACTCTCATACAGTACTTCAACTCACCTACATTGTTTGCAAACTTAGAGGGTTGAAAAGTGAGATGATGCTGTATATTGTAAGATTTGGAAGATCTAGTTGTTCAGGAACCACAACCAGACATGAGTACTCCTTAAAAGGGACTCCATCTCAGTCACTTAAAGAGAAAGAAAAAAATCTCAAGTTGATTAGAATAATGCAAACTATCAGAAGATACTTTTAGTTAGCAGAGGTCATGATGTTGATTCAAGTTAGACCAATAAGATAGAGACAAGCTAGTTATACCAATGATGAAGTGTGTAGAGAATTGTGTCAAATCTGTTAGAACTATGAACCTACCAAATCAGAGGAATTTGGTTATGTAGAAGGATGCTAAACAAATGCTTTTTTTCATTGGCTAAAATTTCACAGATCTCTCCTTAATCCAATTTAAATACAATTAGGTTGAGTCATATGTAATTTCCGTTTTGAGGAATCAATTGTAATGACAAATGTATCATCTGACTAACCATTTCATAACAGGTGATGAAAAATGTGTTACATATGACAATATTCAATCTTAAAGGCAGGGGATTAACAAGGATAAATCTTCATTGCCAAACCCAAAAGCTAAACTCCATAGAAAAAAATGTAATGCTGTGCATGTGGTTGGATCATCAAGGTATTATTCATTTCTTCTACTATGTGGTGTGTCCCTTCAGGATGTAGGCAATCAAGACTCTCTAGCATTTCCTGTCCTTTGTAGCTCTTAATAACTTTTATCTTTTTCCCCTAAAGCCTCCTATGCCATCCTTTCGCTCAAGCTTGCCAAGTAGGTTGTGTGTTGGCTTCCTCTTACCTTAAATCTGTCTTGCAAATATAAAACTTTTTCTAAGCCCACATTATATACCCCAAAAATTTCAACTGTCTCTTCCTAATGTCAAGTGTAAGCGCCCTTTATTTGACATTGTCTCTCAAATTTTGTCATGGCTCTCAAATAATTCAGAGATCATTTTTTTAAATTGAAGTAGAGGCCCAATTTATACAGATAGGTGGTGAAGATAAAGGTTACCCTAGACTACAATAGGTTAAGATTGTAATGATCAGAAAAACATCCACTTGGGAGTCGTTTCCACAGAGCATTGGGTGGTTCGCTACAATGAGGAGGTCCTAGCCATGAACATTTGAACTGGTGGAACTAATGTAGTTAATCTGAACACTTTTGATGGAAGTAGCAATACAGCAGTGAGAGGCTTGCAACACCTTGTCTGTGAGAAAGGTGTCCCAGGGTGAAAAATAATTTGTCACTCACAATGACGTGGAGAAATTTTTGAACGCCATCAAAACTGGAAAATGAGAACTAGCAGCTAGTGCCCAAATATGACAGCAGTCCTCCATTTTAGGCTCTTGTAAAGGTAGAAGATAGCAGGAGGAGTCAGGTACTTACTGGAACATTACAGGGAACTGACCATTTTTCCTGCATCTTTAGCAGTAAAGTACAAGGAAACAGTAAATGCACACTTATACATCCAGCAGTTGCAATGCGTCCATGAAAGCATGGTTGAAAAGCACCCTGCAAAGCATCTTCTCTTCAAAGACATCTGCAAAAGTGACATGAGAGCTATGGACATAGACACTGAGAGGTGGAAAGATGTTGCCAGCAATCACTTATCCTCGAGATGATTTACACTGATGGCCAGAGCAAGGAGAGATGAAACGGAGGCTTGCTAGAAAGAAGGAAAGCAATACAGCAATGTTAAGGGAGAGTGGCTTCATATGCATTAGTTGCAATCAAAACTGTCACTCCTGTATGGGCCTGTACAGCCATAACAGGTGACACACTGCAAACTGCAATCAGCAGCTGGGGTATAACTTTTTGGCCACAGATCCATGGTCTCTTGAGACTGACAGATGCCATATATATATATATATATATATATATATATATATATATATATATATATATAAACTGAATAAAATGTAACTGTACTTTATTTTTTGAAGAATAAGGTTGATAAATAAAAACTTAAAATATTTAGAACTCAACCTAATATTTGATAAATATTACTAAAAAGCATGGGTGTGGGCTTGTTCTAGCAGCCGTGTGTGCATGACCATTTCTGGAGGTTACCCAAAATATATGCTTCTAGATTGCACATATACATTGCAATATTAATCCAATAAGCACAACTCAACATCGTTCTCAATTATAGCAGTGCAAAGACAGATCATCTGAGTCACTTATTCATCTTTGGTCTTTTGTTTACAACTATGGCAGGGTGGAATGTTCTAGGGGCTTGGGGCTCATGGTATGAATTTCATACTTAATATGTTGCAGTACTGTTCTGATACTGAAATTTTTTCTTTGGAATCTAATTTCTAGTGGGCCAATGAGCAGAAAAGAAAGAAATATGAGAGTTTAAGGATTGACTTGCCAAGGCAGTGAGTGGGAAAGCCGTATATTAAGTATAGAGTTTGGATGCCAAGTTTTTGTGTCCCGTTCCATGTACTACTTTGTGCAGGTAGTTGGTATCGTTGCAAGAACTTGAACTATTTAAATCTGTGGAAATGGCTTCAGCTTAGATTTGGAGTGAACACAGCTTGAAATTTAATAGAAAGTTACATTTGCATACATTTGTATTTGAGGTAATAAACAGTACAATCTTAACTTACAAGTGAAAAATACAAACAGAACTCGAAATGTTGACTAGAACAGATGGAATAATGTTACAGTACAGTCTTAGATTGCTCAGCTATTTACCTGAACTCTACTTAGCTATTAAATTCAGGTAGTCACAAGAATCTAGAATCTCTTCCATCTTCTATAGGTTTGCCTGGTAAGTTTAGCATGGTTGCTGTTCCTAGCAATTGCAAAGCTTTGACTGGGTTGGGTTGATTTGGTAGGTTATTTAATGTTGAAAATAGTGTTTTTTTTACTATACTTGAGGATTAAACATTGACTGTGATTATAATTAAATCTGTAAGTAAAAATCAGTTGAGTTTATATGTGAGTCTATAGGTAATCATTGAGATTATACTCAACTCTATAGGCAAATATTGGTTGTATTTATAATTGTGTCTATAGGTAAACATTGATTGTGTTTATACTTCAATCCATATGTAAACATTGTTCATGATTATACTTGAGTCTATGGGCAAACATTGATTGTATTTGTACATGAGGCAATCTGTAAACATTGGTTGTGTTTATATTTGTGTCTACAGGTAAACTTTGGTTGTGCTTATACATGAGACAATAGGTAAGCATTGAGTGTGTTTATACTTGAATCTATAGGTAAACATTGATTGCAATTATACTTGAGGCTATAGACAAACATTGATTGTAATCATACTTGAGGCCATCGATAAACATTGATTGTGATTATACTCAAGGCTAT
Source organism: Acanthosepion esculentum (assembly GCA_964036315.1). NCBI lineage: Eukaryota > Metazoa > Mollusca > Cephalopoda > Sepiida > Sepiidae > Acanthosepion > Acanthosepion esculentum. The sequence continues at coordinate 77,203,203 of OZ038475.1, forward strand.
AGGTAAACATTGATTTTGATAATACTTGAGGCTATAGGCAAACATTGATCATGTTTATAGTTGATTCTAACAGTATCCACCAAATACCTTTGTTGGGAGTAATGGTCTTACCCCTCTAAATGATATGCAGTTATTGGGCAAGGAAAGCTTGAAAGGATGGTGGGTAGGTTAATGTAGAATTAATTCAACATACCTGTTATGTGATTGTCTTTCACTACTAGGCCCTAAAGTAAAATTTTTTACTACTATTGTTTACCTAATAAAAGGCCCAAGTGTCACTCAAGGTAGAGGATACTGTTTTATGGATATAAGTGGAGGAGATAATAAATGTAGATTATGAGGATATGTAGGATAGATAAGTTGAATCTAGGCTAAAGAGGTTAAGATTGCAGTGGTTAGGAAAACATCCTCTTGGGAGTCTGTTCCACAAAGAAGAAAAAGCTCTCCAAGTTGAACTTCCTTCTTATCAATGGAATATGAAGGAAATGAGGATGATTCAACTCTGTGCATGTGGTGTGGAATATCTTAGCTGTAAATGTCTGAAATGATGGAAAAATAATTCATCACCCACAAGGCCACACAGACACTTTTGAATGCTGTCAAGGCTGGAGCATGTGGATTGGGTAGCTCCAGTCCAGATATAGCAGCAATATTCTAAATTCAGTTTGATCTGGCACTTGTAAGGATAGAGGATAGCAGATGGAGTCAGGTCGTTTCTGGACCAATAAAGGGAGACAACTATTTTTCCAGCATCTTTAGAAATGGATTGTTTGCTTTCTGTCTCCTTATTGGTTCCCTATGGTAATACAATATTAAATGGACTGGGAAACAAAGACACAATGTTACAATGTGTTATCTTAGACAAGCTCTGAAAAAGAGGGCAGCAGGAAACAGGGAGTAACTTACATAACTAAATTGTGTAACTGGATGACAGGACAGGAAAAGGGAGAAATAGTAAAATAAAATAGTTCATTAGGACTACTACAGAGTATAGGAAGTTGTGAAGAGCCATAATCACCAACCTCCAGAAGGGAAACAGCATATAAAATAAGAATTGCTGAAGTGTTGTCGCTTTTACATTAATATCATAAAAGCTGCAGTTTATAAATACTCATAGCCAAAATGGTGGTGTATCCGTTTCTTTATGAATTATGAGAGACATTATGGCAGCTAGAAGTTACATCTGAACTAACAAAAATAGAAGTGTTGCATCAGAAAATTCCAAAGCAAGAAGCCAAAAATAAGAGAGAAATAACTCCATTGATATTTAAAATGACCAAGAAAAGGAATCACAGACAAAATAACATGAGAATAGTTTTGCGGAGGACACTTGAATTGAGAAACAAATTCTCCATTAATAGCAGATCAGAACAAATTTATTACCATATTCAAAATTAAGATAAGACACAACAGAATAGCATGTGTAATTTGTGTGTAAATAGGGATGGAACTGGTCATCAAATATATGACAAACAGATGTAGCAGATTTGAAGTCATACAGCATCCCTGCATGGAAACATTGATCCCTGGGAATTATGCAAGCTGCTAGAACATTTGTTTAATCATTTCACCCCAATCAAGTCAATAAAGCCACTAAAACACAAGGGGTTACTGAGAGTGAAAGAAACTGACAAAACAATATTGAGGAAAAAAGGCAATAAAAGAACAGGTTTCAAAAAGAAACTATTGAGAAAAAACTTATTATATCTAGCAATTTCACCAGGAAAATGATGACACCCAGCTGCCAATTTTGTACTACACTTAAATTCATGGAGTCAAAGTACAATATAAATCATAACTAACCAAACTAGTATTGTATGATAAATGCCAATGTCTGAATTTGTATTAATTTCTTTGTATCAGTGACTATGTAGTAAATCTGCCAGTCACCAAGAGTCTAAAAATCAAATCAGTTCTGACTATAGCAAATCCATTGTCTGAGATGCATAAATATCAGATGCAAATGTATTCACCTAAGTTTCTGTTGAGAATTAAGTGTTTTGCATTCATCAGCTCAGAAAAAAGCACTTTTTATTCATCAGTTCAGAAAGAAGGACTTTTTATTCATCAGTTCAGAAAGAACTGCTTTTTATTCATCAATTAGGAAATAAGTGCTTTTTATTCATTACTTCAGAAAGTAGTACTTTTATTCACCAGTTCAGAAAGAAGTGGTCTTTATTCATCACTTCGGAAAGAAGCACTTTTTATTTACAGTGTCATTTTGATAAAAAAATGAATTATAATAACCAAATAAAATCTGATATATTATTCAGATCTGTGCCACATCTTATGTACTGAGATTTTATCAAGATTTCATAAATAGAAACAACTATTTCGAATATGATTCTTGCTTCTCCGACAAAGTCAAGGTGGAGGGGATAAATGATGATAGCTTTTAGAAATCATTTTCATGTTTTGCTGTCAAATGTTAATTAACTCATATTTTTAGAGCATGTTTATAACACTGTGATTATAACAAGAGTGGTATCAATGATTGCCTACTTGTTATTTATTCGAACTCATGGAAAAAAAATTGAGGAATTACCAAACTTAGAGTATGTTTTCTTTAGCATTTCTTAACTAGCAAATAAACAAATTCCAAACCTAGAGCCAAAAATGTTAACAACTCAACATTCTGGCTTTGAGAAACATGCCTCAAACAAATTAAATGAATTATTTTAACAAAAATATGTGGGTGGCTCAAGTTCAAACTCCAGTCAAGAAATACACTTGAGAAAGGCAAAAATCCATCTCTTCTGCTCCCACCCCCCAGGTGCAAGGGTTTCGTTCACCCACCCCAAAATTTATTATATGAGGTCCCCCATTCTACTAAATCTCAATTTTCATATGATAGTATTCATATAAAATACAAATTTTATTGTAACTTAATTATGAATAATAATGGATCATATGCAATAAATCTTGTGAACTATAAAAGTTGAAAATGAATACAATTTGAAAATTTGGGTAAATAGCAGGACAGAGCAGGTTCTATAGCCTTGGATGGCATCTGGTCTACTGCAGAAAGAAATGGCAACCTACTATGAGAAAAAAATCTGACTTATCAGTCATGTATCGAAAGATACATCATCACCTAATCATGTATCATGCATGGCACATAACTGACTGACATGCATATTATCACCTTCTTCTTTGTTGCTATCACGTTTCAATTACTGTGTCCTCTGGCTTTCTTCAGGGGTCTGTCAATGCGGATAACCTTCAGAGAGGTTTTAACTGAACCCACAGGACAATAGCCGAGTGGATTAAAGCATTAGTTCATGAATTTGGTGACACAGTAATTGTAAGTTCAATCTCTGAGCCAGGTAGTGTTTACTTGGACTCAGTGGAAATGGGATGAGCAATAACTGAGCAGTGATTAATTAGAACGAGTCATGGTCAACAGAATGAGAATGATCTACCTGATTCTTTAACTAAAGGGTTTAGTTTGAAATTCCCTGAAGATAAACAAGCACATGATGAAGGCCAGAAAGAAAAACGCCAGAAATATTGTGATAACAACAAACATGAGGACAATAGTCTGCATTCAAATTACATCTCCCCATCCCAGAAATTCAAATTTGAAAAAATGCTTTATCACTCTGTGGCAAGATGCATTATGATTCGGAAAAAAAAATGAAATCATCATAAAGTATTGGGGCCTTGTTAGGGCCAGAAATAAAGACACAAGGAGAAGAATTGAGTTAAAAAAATATATTAACAGAAATAGTAATACAAACGAGTGTTACAGCAAGAATGTTCGGTCCGACTGTCAGAGCTGACTACTGGAAACTTCTTTCTTCAAAAGGCAGTACCTGCTCTTATTTATAGCTGGGAGAGTCTATTCATGCGAGCGTAAATTACCATAACATAAAGAAACCTCTTTTCTATAAATATAATGAGAAAAGTACCAAGAATTTCAATGAACATCTGTGCACTGACCCTCATACTCCTCTACAGGACTTAAGTGAGTGAGTGAGTAAATGAGTGAGTGAGTAAGTTAGTAAATTTCCTGGAGCCAGAATGTTCAGCTATTAAATAAAACTTGTTTTGTGCCATATCTATGTAAGTGTTGCTGTTTTATTTGTTGCAATGTATATATCTAGCAGAGCATCCCCTACATGTGGTGATTCCATAATTTTTGCTGGTCATCGGTTGTATTTGTATAAAAAAAAATCCCATGATTTATAATCAAATTTTTACCTGAACAACCAATAAATCTTATTAGTCAATCCGATTATTTTAGTATGTAACTAATAATTTTGGAATGTTGTAATATGCTTTGTAGAGTTGAATATACTATGTTTCGAAACAAACTTTTCAATATTTGTGTGTTTGTTTATTCATGTAATATTTTATAATTTGTCTTGCTTTCTAGTGTTTTTGTTTACCTAATGTTTAATATATTTAAAAAACCATTCATTTTTTGAGCTTCTAAAACACATAGTTGTAATGTATATAATGTGTATATAGTGTCATAGTGAAGGAGCTTGCATGTCATGAGGGACTTAAATGCATTACCACCAAGAGCTCTGTCTCCTGGTAGGGTCACCTATGGTGATAAGGATTCAAGAAAGGGACAATGCTAATCACACTCCTATGCCTGACAGGTAGGCAGTCAAAGAAATGTTCTTTTATGAGAAAAAGTCAGCAGCCCAATGCAAGCTGTCATTATGAATCTGCCTGTCAACCCCTGGTAGAGTCGTAACCTCAAACAATTCACAGCCAGGGCTTTCATGCTCAAAGACTTTTTCTTCAAGTCTAAAGAACCAATCGTGGAAGTTCAGTCCATGAAAAAACATCGTTCAAAAACACCAGAAGAGAAATAGAATAGAGGAAAAAAATCCAAAGAAAAGCCAAAGTCTTTCATCCCCTAACCCTAAATCTTCCTATCCCCTCTTCAGATTCAACATAGGACTCATTTCACATAGAAGGAAATGTCAATAAGCACCCCAGTACTCAACAATGAGTTTTGTCAACAACAAGGTTTGAGTCTTGGATGTGAGTCAATGTCTAAGATTCAAAAAGTCTTTTATACCCTCTTGCCTGTTGAAGTGTACATTGTACAATTTGTAAGACCATCATCAGTTATACATTCTTCTCGACCTAATTATGTTGAACCAATTAAGAGTTCCTACAATGACTGAAATAATTCATAGCATGTGATGATTTTATAATCTTCACATGCTATGAATTATCAATCCTGATGAAAATTTCAACAGATATAGCTAGAGCTCAGTTGATTAATTAATCAAAATCTTTGTCCCAAATCAGACATCTTAGTTTTCTTCAAATTCATATTTACTTACTTACTATTAATATCTTTAATCAGCACTGGAAATCGGCAGCAGATATTAAAATATTCCATCTCTTGTTATTCCTACAGTATGTATGTGCCATACTTAATTCATTTCATTTATCTAACTTGTCCCTTCTCTTCATTTATATTAGCTTTGAAGCCTTTCTTTTAATCAGCACTCAAAATTCTTTAATAACAGCTAACCCAGAAAGCAAATCTATCATGGCTCAATCTTTTCTGCATTTGTCTCTTCCTTTTTCTTCTGTTTTGTTTTTGCCTGACTTCTCAACTTCTTTTTTACTTTGCTATCTCTGTGGCCCCCAAAACAGACTGAGCAGGTAAGTTTTGATGCAAAGTGTTCCATATCCATTTCATCCAGTCATAGTTTTATTCTCACATGAACCGCATGATACAAGTGTCAGCATTATATGTGCTCCCTCTCTTAAGTCCTCTCTATTCTCTCTACCTTCATATACTATCACTGTCTATAGTTCAGTCCATGATTTCAAATTCAACAAAACTGGGTCTCTATTCCTTCTGTAGATCGATGCACAAATTACATGACTGGAAGAAATATTTAGAAGTAATCTCAAAGTTTGCTTCAATAGATCCACAAATCTTTGATGTTGAGTGAAGAGCACTGATCTCCTTTTAAAGTGATAGTCATTAAAATGTCATTTGCAGTGTGAATTAGCTTCTTTTTTTACAATCCCTTCTTCACCTACTGTTGTTTCACCCAGTCTACACGGTAAGGACTGTTACTTTTTATTATCAACTTTTATTGCCTTTACTGCATTTGCAGTAATAATAATAATAATAATAATAATAATAATAATAATAATAAAGATCTTCAAAAAACAATCAAAATACAAGGACCATGAAATTGAAATGTCAAAAATGTGGGGCATGAGGACATTAACAATTCCAGTTATAGTTGGTGCCCTAGGATTGATTGGAAAAGATTCCAATAGACTCATTAAATGAATCCCTGGTAGCCTATGCCTTAAAGAAATACAAACAATTGTACTCACAAATACAGCCCATGCTTTATCTATGTAAAATATGTGTGATTTTATTTTTTTTCCAAAACTGCTCAGTGAAAAATATCATCATGCCATTTCTGACCTTAGGTCTCTGGTTGGGACCCGACCCGGAAAGGAATGAATATACACCAGAAACCAAGGGAAATAAAATAATAATAATGTCAATGTAATCAATGAAAGTTTGTAGAGGTATTGAACATAATTTTTAGCTTATAACTAAAAATTAATCCCACCATTCAAGTTTACATATTTTTATGAAAACAAAAAAATCTATTCCAATAAATCTTCTAATCCAGATTATCATTCAAAATCAATAATCCCTCAGCTTTAATCATTAACATTGAATCAGATGATCACTTTCGAGAGCAGTTCGTGCAACACATATATCTTTTTTTAAAAAATAGCATTCTTTTCTTAATAATTAAAATATCCAAAAACATTACTGTAAACTTTTTGATTCTAAAAGAGAATTAAAGAGGAATTTTAAGATCAGTATACACCTTAATTTATGACCAACATTGTTAGGAGGTAGCGAAAAAGGTCCAATCAAGCAGGATTCCAAGGAAAATTCTGATATTTCTTCAGATTTTGACAAACAGATTGTTGAGAACTTTTCATATAATCTTCCTATAAATATATATATATACATATATAAACATATATATATATATATATATATATATATATATATATATATATATGTATATACACGTTTCATTGAATATGACAGACAAGGTGCTTTGATTTAGTTTTTTATACAATTTTTCATGTGATCTTATGATATCTTAATTTTCAACACGTAGCTTATATAAAACTGTCCAGTCGTTCTTTCTTTCCAAGTTCTTTCAGCTATACATTTAGTCATTTTCAAGGTTGAAATATATTAACAGTTAACAAGAAATAGACTGTTGTATGAATCTGTCTATATTTCTGAGATGAGGTATTATGTACAGTATTTACATTAGTCGGACTATTGTCCTCAAGGACACATGGCACAGTGGATAAAGGCGTTGGTTAGATCCAGTGACAGACCCAAAGAGTGTGAGTTCAATACCCAGTTAAGGCAGTGGAGAACTTTCAGAGGGAAAAATTAGCAGGAGATAACTGATAACTGACATCCACCAAACATGGCTCGTGGAACTAGAACAGTCTACCCCAGTGATTGAAATAAAGGGTTCGGTTCGAAATTCCAACCACCTGAAGAAGGCCGGAGCGTACAACGGCCGAAATGTTGTGACAAATATGGCGACAAAGATGAGGACAATAGTCCGACTAATGTAAATACTGTTGTATGGATGTATTTATATAAGGTTTTCAGTGTCAAAACACAGTCAAGACATTGTGTCCATGTTCAGAGTTGATATTATTGAGCGTTGGTTTTTTGTTTTTGTCAAACTATGAACATGTCACATATTTGTGACCCTGAATTTCACACGTTTGAAATCATCTGCTGATGATCGCAAAAGTGTGAAACCCGGGATCACAAACTCATATCCACACAATGGAATATGTTAGCTCTATCACTGATACTGAGCACTTTCCACTAAGCACTGCACATACAAAAGCAAATATATATATATATATATATATATATATATATATATATATATATATATATATATATACCCACGTGTAGGACTGGTGTATACGGAATAAATTCCAATAACCAACAAATACTATTCTTAAAAGAGTGCTCAATACAGAGTAGAACAAATGAATATAATTATTTATTCGAACATTATAACATAAATAGGTTATAAAATCACTACAAAAATCACTTGATAAGACACCAGAAGTGTTGAAACAAAATGCCTATTATTGTAGTGATTTTATAACATATTTATGTTATAATTTTCAAATAAATAATTATATACATATACATATATATATACATATATATATATACATATATATATATATATTTGACAAAGTGGAAAAAGTTTTCTTGTAACATGTTTCATCCTTTAGGATTTCATCAGTCTGAATTTGTTATGTCAATGCAGCTACATGTGCAGCTACATGTGAACACATACATGAGATGCTATGAATTTTAAATTAAAATTTTTTGAAATCTTCTTTTTGTGTTATCTTTTTTTATCTATCTAAAATAAAAATTAAATTTAAAATTCCTAGCATCCATCATCTGTGCTATTGTGTAATTTCACCAACATAACAAATTTAATCCAAGAAAGTCCTAAAGGGTGAAACACATTACAAGAAAATTTTTTCTACTTTGCCATACAATTTTCCCCAGGATTGTTCTTGATATATAAAAATATATATCATTATCTCATATATATATGGTCGATTTGTCAGGAAGGAGACTTCCCAATGTTATTGGTCTGGAGGGGGGACGATCCCAGTGTGCGACACCTTTGAAAATTGTCTGAAAAACGTACCACAGGTTGACCCAAGCCTTGTGAGTGAAATTGGGTAGACAGAATACTTGGGGCCGTTGATAGCTGTGCTAGCATGAAATCACAAATCTTTGTGACTGAGGGTTTGAGTGTGCTAGTGTTGTTCAGATTGTTGATCATTCTAGATAACATGCTCTCTCCCAGAAACTGTAACTAAGGTCTGCTCAGCATAGTTGCAGTATAAACCACAGGTTGGCTCTGTGAGTGTTGAACAAAACACAAATGTGCCTGAGCGAACGTCTGTAATAGGGACTGGCTAACTGCCCTAGTAGACGGGTATCCTCGAATACGAGAGACCAGCTATTATTATTATTGTGTGTGTGTGTGTGTGTGTGTGTGTGTGTGTGTGTGTGTGTAAATAAGTTTTATAAATTAATGTACATTCATAGCATAATATTACTGAGTAAAAGGTCACTGCAGAAATACAATAATGTAGTTATATTGTCATAATACATTTCTACATCATATGCTGAAGGGAAATCTCTGGAAAAAGCAAAAAGCTCATGAATAATTTTATTAATGATAGCCATTCAACCATTCAGTTGATATTTTTAACATAATCATATCTCTGTTCTAAAAGTGAATAATTTTTTATGTACTTCCTATTATTTTTAGCCCCTTACATAAACATCAACAGACTCAACAAAAAAAGAATAAAAACAATTTTGAAGCAGTGTTATTCATCTATAAACAGGCAGTGTACACAGCATGTAGTTCAAGATGGAATTAATGAAAAAGTTAATCAATTAATGCCTACCATCCCATTTTTGTAATGGTGGGCACTGAAGGGTTATGGGTAAAAAGCCTATAATTAATACTGGATTTTTATAAACCTATTATTAATAGTCAGTTCAGTTATGTGCCATGCGTGATACACACTTAGGCGATCATTTAACTTTTGATACATGACTGATGAGGTAGATTTTTTCCCACAGTAGGTTGCCATTTCTTTCTGCCGTAGACCAGTTGCCATCCAACACTATAGAACCCAGTCTGTCCTGCTATTTACCCATAGGTGGGGGGAGAAGAAGAGGATTCATACCTTTCCCAAGGTTATTAGCACATAAATGAGTGTAATGGATTTAACTGGAATTGGAACTCAGCTCTCGACCAGATTATTTTTAGAAACCTATAATTAATACTGGATTTCTTTTTAGAAACCTATAATTAATATCAGATTTTTTTAGAAACTTAAATTAAAACCAGAAATTTTTTATAATTTTTATAATTAACTGGATTTTACATTGGACATTCATGAGTTATATAAACAGTATTTTTAGTACTCATAATTCTAGTAATATTGTATTTATTTTTTAATTTAATTTCAAATTCATTATTCAAAGAGATCATAAATTCAAGAATTTATATAATATATAGAACATCAATAAGCCCTGAATGATAATAACAGTAAGTATGACTGGAATCTATGAATTAAAATAACATAGATTCCAATCATACTTGCTATTATTATCATTGAGGGCTTATTGATGTTCTATATATTGTATAAATTCTATATAAATAAAATAAATAAATAACATATTTTTAATTTTAAAAGATGCATTTTATATTATAGATTCTTCTCATTAATACCTTTCTAACTAAAAGCACACATTAATATTGATTTGATTTTCTTTCTAAATGTTCTTGATTTCAAAATATTTCTACCATATCTGTGATCTTAAACAATAAGTTCTGTCTAGAAAGTATCCAGTAATTCAATGTTACTGCAGAAGTAGCCTGCCTAGGACAATGGTGTCTTAAGTCCTATTCAAAGTACTTCCACTTTGAATCACACATAACTTATTTCAATGTCCTTTCTAGTTTTCAAAGTCTACCTTCAGGATTACCAACGGCTACCTCATCCCATTCTCCTTAATTTCATCCATTTTTGGAAATGGTCACTGTGAGAAAATCCAGAAATCACAGGGAACCAAATTTTGATTCTATTGAGGTTCATATGTCCCAGCATTGCAAGATTTTGCCAAAAGAATGTGAAGAATTGGGAGGCACAATATCATGATGAACCTACCATTAACCACTTATACACATCAGCTGTAGCCATTTTCTTCCTATGGAATCCTTCCACTGTCAAAGAATTTTAGCGTAGTATTCATCATTTATTGTCTGTCCTGGAAGGAAGTACTCATGGTGAACAAAACTTGCCTGAAAAAGAAAAAACATGATCTTGAGGTTTACCTCAAAAGGAGTAAAATGTCTGGAAGAATTGGATAATGCCCTGAAAAGTTTTTGTATTTGTTTGCTGTGGATTCTTTGAGGCATAGTCATAGAACTGAGTGACCTAGTAAAATTATATTCAACAAGAATTATACACACACGTAATGCATAATCAAACACAGACATACAGCATATAGAAGAATCCTATGCACATGTAATGCATAATTATGCATATAGATAATACCTTTGAAATAATCATACACATACATACTGCATATGAAAGAAATGTACACACACAATGCATAATCATACACATACATGATACATTTAAAAGAATCATCCACACATGGAATGTACAGTGTAACCCGGATATAAGAGACCCGGATATAAGATACCCTGGTATAAGAGAAACCCGGATATAAGAGAAACCCGGATATAAGATAGATTTTCTCTGGTCCCAAATTAGAGCCTGTGTTAATGTATATATAATAGACCGAACCCGGATATAAGAGAAACCCGGATATAAGAAACTTATTATCCAGTCCCGACAACTCTCTTATATCCGGGTTACACTGTATAATCATAGATATCAGTCAGTTAATTGTCATATGTGATACATGTTTTATTGATCATGTCTCTTTTGATTACAAGACTGACTAGGCAGATATTCTCACAGTAGGTTGCCATTTCTTTCTGTAATAGGCTGGTTGCAAACCAAGGCTATAGAACCCACTCTGTCTTGCTATTTAACCCATAGCTGAAGGGAGAAGAAATATTTATAACTTTCCCAAGGGTATTAGAGTATAAGTGAATGTAATGAACTTGACTGGAATTAGAAGTCAGCTCTCATACTGAGCCATTACCCATTACACCACAACACACATCATACATATACATACTGCATATGAAAAATTCATAGAGACACACAACGCATAATCATATACATGCATATGAAAGAATCATGCGCACACATAATAATGCATACGGAACAATCATATACACATGTAATGCTTAATAAAACACATACATAATGTATATGAAAGTATCATACAGACACATGATGTATATTCATACACATATATAATGTATATGAAAGTATCATACATACGCATAATGTATATGGAATTATCATAAGCACACATTACGTATATTCATACACATACATAATATATATGGAAGTATCATACACACACATAACGTATATTCATACACATGTGTAATGTATATGAAAGTATCATACACACACATATAATGTATATTCATATACATACATAATGTATATGGAAGTATAATACATACAACTAATGTATATTCATACACTTACATAATGTATATGACAGTATCATACACACACTGTATATTCATAGACATACATAATGTATATAGAAGTATTATGCACACATAATGTATATTCATACAAATACATAAAGTACATGAAAATATCATGCACACATAATGTAAATTCATGCACATACATAATATATATGTAAGTATCCCTCATACACATATAATGTATATTCATACACATACATAATGTATATGGAAGTATCATAGACACACATAATGTATATTCATACACATTCATAATGTATATGAAAGAATCATCTACACGCATAATGTATAATCATATAAATACATAATGTATATGGAAGTATCATACACACACCCATAATATATATTCATATATGTATATACTGCATATGAATGAATTTGATAACATCTATTTTATTTCTATAAAAACAAATAAAGGAGCATTGATTTTAAAGAATATCCTGGAAGAAAACCCAAAAAGTTAATTGAAATTTAGTTCCTGATGATGCAATTACTATCTTAAGTGATTTAATGATTGTGTATTATGTATAAGCAACTTTGCAGGAGGAACAATGTTCAAAATTGCCAGAGTTTTGTAAAAAAAATGATATATTTTTAAAAAAGCATTTGGAATTTTATCTGAGATAAATGCCTAGCAATTGAATATTAATTCTCAAGTTTTTGCTATCTTTTTGTATCTTAAAAATAAATCAAATAAAAAAACTATAGTTTGTCATTAGTAATAATTCCATTTTTATATGACTAATCATGGCTTTGCATAAATGCTGTTTAGAACACATTATTAAGTGTGACAAGGAATAAACTTTGTGATCATCAGTTCTCTGAAAACTATACTACTAAATTGCCAAAAATTTAGAGGCAGTTATAATGCCATACCTTTTCACCTGCAGAAATAGACTTAAATACATAGAGTTATCTATTACGTGTGACATAATAGGTAAAGAGATAGTGTAGCTGTGGCAGTGTAGCTCTGGTAGTCATGGGAATGGATTTGACACTGAGTATGAAATAAATATTCAGTCAGAAAAATGGAGTATTCTATTTTTGTGTTGGCAAAAATTCTAGAATTTCCTACTAGCATCGGTTATAGAAGGAATATGTGAATTTCAGACAGGTACCAGTGACAAATGAAAACTGCAAACACCCACAGGTAACGAAAGTGCATGACCACTGGTGACTGACAAGGGTAATGAGAACTAAATGAAGAAACTAGTTCAAAATCAGTTCAGCTCAACCCATCAGTGAACACACTGTACACCATGGACTGTATTCCATGGGTTTCATAGTCATTGACTAACAATGGTACTTTTATTGACATCAGAACATCAGTTACATTATATCTGCTAACCCTGGTAGATGGTATCCTTGGCGGTGGAGAGAATTCCTTTCATGTCAATTCAGAGCAGGTACAAATCTCCTCTTTTCTTACCTGTGGTCAGCATTTTCCAAATACCCACATGGTTTAATTAACCAATGAGAGACTATATTATGCGACCTATCTCTATATATGGGAGCAGACATATTTTACAGACCTAACACCTCCTCCAGAGAATATTGTCATTGGTCCATAAAATACTGGTAGCATCTAGTTCCAGGAATACTTAGCTATCTTCTGTGTACTTCATTGGTGACATGATTGTCAGATTTAAATATTATTAAGTATGTCTTGGACAAACTTTCTTAAATTTCCTCCAGCAACATGCAAGAAAGAAAATTGTTAAAAAAGCCTTGAAACATGTTTGGATAGATATAATTATGAAATGATTCCATTTCAAGGTGTTTAGTCACTATTATTATTCTGGGAAAATTAGGAGCTCCAGATTATTATTTAGCTGTCTCTAATTTTATAGCATTTCATTTTTATAACCCCCAAAAATTATTTAAAATTAAAAGTTTAATTATTTGAACTAGAGTAATCATCAAGTGGATAATTCATAGATCACTTCAAATGTTAGAATGCTCTATCTACCATTTAGATTTACTTGATATATTAAATTTCTATCAATAACATCTTTAATGTTGCCTTTACATGCTTTTCAACTTAGAAACTGTATATTGATAACCTTTTACTTAACAAAGACATACTTAAAATTATGTTATCTATCTGTAAATGTCTAAGATTATAACAGTCTGAATAAATACATTATTTATATTGTTTTCAAACATTCTTGTTTGAGAACTGTTCATGTTACTGACTGATATTGAATTAAATGTCCATAAAATACATTTGTTCCAAAATTTTATTTACAATTGATCCCTGCAATGTTCATGTAGTCCTGTTTTCAGATTTCTAGATGTTTCACCAATGTATGCCATTGTGCATTTTGTGCAATTTATTTTGCATATTCCTGATTCTGCTTTATTGTTGTTGCTATTTGGTTTGGTAATGACTATTTCTTTTATTGTTTTAGAGGTGGATTTGATTAATTTTAGATCAATGTTGGATAAAATTAATCAATACCACCTCTAAAACTATAAAATACATTGTCAATACCAAATGGAATAGCAACAACAATAAAACAGAAGCAAGTATATTCAAAATAAATTGTACAGAATGCCCAATGATATACATCAGTCAAACATCAAGAAATCTTTTAAAAAAGACTACATGAGCATTGCAGAGATTTACTGCATAGCAACACTTTAATTTTCTATTTCCTCAAACAATTCCATTAGCTTATATTCATAAAAATACACATGTATTGTCATTAGAGATTATATCAGTTATGTGCCATGCATGATACACACTTAGGCGATCATGTATCTTTCAACACATGACTGATAAGGCAGATTTTTTTCCAACAGTGGGTTGCCATTTATTTCTGCAGTAGACCAGTTGCCATCCAAAGCTATAGAACCTGTTCTGTCCTGCTATTTACCCATAGCTGGGGGGAGAAGAAGAGGATTCATACCTTTCCCAAGGGTATTAGCATGTAAGTGAATGTAATGGATTCAACTGGAATTCGAACTCAGTTCTCCGATTTCTCAATCTTAGCCACTATCCATTACTCCACCAAGCCTCCTAGAGGTTATATACTTTATACAAATCACTTACAAAGAAGATACATACATAAGAAGCATGCATACAATGTACTATATGCATATATAAATCATATCTGAGCACATGTTATCAAATATACAATCATATATATGTTAATAAAATTGGATGAGAATACAACAGAATGGTGAATATATGACAATTTAGGAAACTTCACCAATGAACCAGCTTCATCAGAATAAAACATTTTATTTGACAAGTGACACAAAATGGATTCACATTAAGCAACTAAACATGTTAAATGATAGTTTAGCAGACTATTATTTTTTAGTGAAGTGTATTACTTCTCTGACTTCCTGAGGTTGACCTCTGAGATCAGATACAAGACTAAACAAAGGAAGTCGATTTTGATTGGCTGAGCCAGTGTGAGAACAATAGATAGAAAATGTTGTCAGTGAGTTGGTTCTTACACATCAAGTAATGTAGATGTGTTTCCTTTGTATCTGGACCTGCTCCCCAGTGGAGGGAGAGAGTGAACCCACTGGCTAGTTAGAAGATTTATATGTCGACATTAATAAACTAGTTAAATTAAAATTCCCTTTATTGATGTCTTTTTATCCCTGGACCCAAAAACATTTCACTGGCCCTGAGAGAAGAATTCAAATTTACTATAATCGAACTAGGACTGTCACTCAAAACCACCCCCCACCATGGAGAGTATTCAAGAAACATGTTTTTACTTCATCATTAGAAAAATTATATTTTAGCTAATTTCAGTTCTGGTTTGTACTTTTTACTTATTTATTTATTTTACTTGTTTTATTTTTTTATTCAAGATGTACATATATAGAGTGGAAATGAGTTAAATTTAATTTCATTTACATATATTAAACTGAGTTGAAATCAGAATCTAATTTCTATAATGATAAAGTTGAACTAAAAATCAAGTGTACAGTCACTTAATACAAATCACATTTTATCTTGCTAATGTAGATTTTGTTTCTGTGTAATAAAATTCTTTTTCTGATTACACCAGATCATCAGCAAAACATGTCAAATTGAATGTTTCCTAATTGTCTTATGCATTTACCAATTACATATATGTATATATATATCCCTAAGCTTCAAAATAGATATAAATATACAAAAATACATATCAATTGTATATATTCATATATATAAAATATATATTTATAATTTAAATGTGTTTATTGTATATATATGTATATTATACATGCTAGAAATTTTAAAGGATACAAAATAGAATATAAACATTTTATTGAATATAAAAATGTGCTTTTTGGGCTCTCAAGGTTTATTTTCTAAATGTAAATTTGGCTTCCTTTCTTGTCTTTCTTCCAAAGAGTTATATGAAGGACATTTTGACTGAGAATTTTCCCTAACAGATGCATTACTTAAGCTCTGTGTTAATATCCATTACAGTGAGTGGAATAAAAATATTTATGGGCTTCAATTTGATGGTTTTCAGTCATTATAAAATATTTGGAGGCTTCAATTTGTAGGCTTTCATTCATTTGATAATCTTCTTATAGTCTAACTAGGCTCTGAAAATGATAGAAAAATGGATAGAATCAAGAACTCTGCTTTCAGATAGAATAATCAAGTTATGAGTTATTTTCTTAGCAATTTATTTGGCTTCTTATTTTATACATACACAGACATATATACACAAATATATATATATATATGTATATATATATATGGTATGTGTGTGTGTGTGTGTGTGTGTGTGTGTGTGTGTGTGTGTGTGTGTGTGTGTGTGTTTGCATGTGTGTATAGGAGGGTGATAATGTATAGATGAATAGCAAGAATTAATTCAAACAAATTTTAGTAAAATCATCTGGCCAAAGTCTGTCTGTTTAAATTTTCAGTTGTATCCAATTTGCATATATATATTGTCACACATCTGCTTACAAACAAGTCTAGTTATTATCAGGAAAGCTAATGTTATTAATGTCAGAGGAAAAAGCTTTTATTAACTTCATCCTGACATTTTTTTTAGGAATGTGACATTTCCAATTTAAATATACGTGCATCATCTACAAGTGATGTCATGTGTAAAATTGTATGTAACTATAGGTAAGGGGTAAACATTTTAATTTTTTTTTTTTAAATTAGCCCATTAGAAGGGTCACTAAACTCAATACTGCCTGATGAAAAAGATATTTTAAGTGCATTTTAAAATGGCACCCCATTTGTTGAAAGATGTTGTATTTAATATGAGTTGTTTCTTTTGTATAATGATAGCTTTGACTATTCCAAGTCTTTCTTTGTACTTATTAGTATTTTAGCATTATTTACTTATTTTTCTTACATTAAAATCTTTTCAATATACCATTTATAACAGTAACACTCCTGTTAATGGCTAGAGATGGTTGAATGAACTCAAATCAAAATATAAACATTCAGAGTTCCTGTATAAATGACATTCAGATACACTGCTACTTATGAACAAACTGAAAAAATGTAATGAAATTAGACAGACATCTTAGTAAAACTTGTCCTCATCTTTGTTGCCATATTTTCAACATTTCAGCCATTGTATGCTCCGGCCTTCTTCAGATGAGTGAATTCTTAAACTCAACCTTTTATTTCCTCTCAGTGGATGAAACAAAAACTTGAGTTCAAAAATCCAATCACCTGATGAAGGCCAGAGCATACAATGGCCAAAACATCATGAATATGGCAACACTACCATAATACCTGGCTGCTCATATCCAAGTAAGCTTTCTTACTAGGGTGGCTAACCAATTCCTGTTGCAGACACCTGCTCAGGTACATTTGTGTTTGCTCAACACCCACATGGCCCACCTGTGGTTTATACTGCAAAGTGGACCTTAGTTACAGTTTCTAGGAGAGAGCACATTGTTTGACATGATCAATAGTATGAATAAGGCCAGTATACTCAAACCTTCGGTCATGATGACTTGTGAGTTCATGCTAGCACAACCATCGACGGTTCCCAAAGACTTCCATCTGCCCAATTTCACTCACAAGGCTTGAGTTAGTGCATGATATAGTTTTCAGGCAACACTGAAATCCAAAGGTACATTGAGATAGCAAAAGATGCCTTCCAAAAACTAAGCAAAGTATTAAGAAACAGAAAAATTTAGTTAGAAACAAAGAAAACAGTACTGAACTCTTCTGTAATATCAGTCCTTTTATATGTCACTGAATGCTGGATAATCTCTGCACAGATGATGCTTGAAACTTGAGGCAGCAGAAATATTGTTCTACAGAAGGATGCTGAGAATACCATGGGCTGAACATTTCAGTAATGACACAGTTTTAGAGAAAATGGAAACAAAAAGAACACTCATATTTAAGATCAGAAAGAGACAGTTGACATTTCTAGAATACATAATAAAGAAAAAGAGCTTGGAAAATTTAACACTCACATTTTTAAGAATAAATTTAATAAAATTAGATGTATAATACTACCTATCACAACTACAATTAAAAAGAATTTAATCATTTATCAATTTTTTTTACATCTACTTCTAAAAACAGTAAGAGATTGAATCAATACAAAATAAAATAACAACATAAAACATGAAATACAAATTTATACTACAGCCCGTAATGATTACCATAAAAAATACATAGAAGAGACTTCAAAAAATTTAAATAAAAGTTTATATGAACACAAAAGTGAGCTTTTACAAATCAACACAATGCATTAGTCATTCATTGTAATGCATCTGACTATAATTTTGATTTAAAAAATGTTGCTTTAATTAAAAGAGGTAATTTACTAAGGTAAAAATGTATGGAAAATGCACTGTTCTGAATCTTCCAAGGTAAATTTGCATCCAGGTTCTTACAATATTTCACCTTTCTTAATGAATCTTCTATTGTCACAGTGTGCGATATTTAAAGAGACCAGCGATAAAAATGGAACCCAAAACAGTTGGAAACCAAATGAAATTAGCTTAGCTGTCATAGCATCTAGACATATCAAACACCAAAAATTAAAAGATTTTAAATGTTAAATGCATATTTATATGCCCCCACTACATGTATATAATTGCATCAAAAAAAGCATTATTTTAGTCTGATGAAGTTCTTTTACAGGTTGTGATGCAGTATATAGAATGTTTCCACTTTGTCATTCGATTACCTAACATTCTCTTGATATATAGAAATTTATATATCCTATTCTCCCATATATATATTTAATCCAACATTTTATTACTCCAAACATTATTATAAGTGTATACACATATTTGAAATAGATGCACCATTTTTATTTAAATTTTAAATATCTATTGGCCTGCACATTCAAGAAATCTCAAAAAAGAAAACATGCTCTCTGACGGGGATAGAACCTGCATATCCCTGTTTCATCTGGTGTGCTTTACCACTTGGCCACAGAGTACCACAATTAAGCAAAGCTCTATTTTCCCTTTTAAGGAAAGCACACTTCAAAATATCCATATCTGCTCAGTTTCATATCTCATATGTAAACAAAGCAATTTCTAAAGAATTAATGGATTTAATTTTAATCCAGCATTTTTATTACTTCAAATGTTGTTATAGCAGATACTCATATTTGAAACAGACACTTCATTTTTATTTACATTTTAATTAAACATTGTGCATTACATCTACTTATAGCATATATATATATATATATATATATATATATATATATATATATATATATATATATATTATTTACTATAATTTATTACATTTGAACATTTAAGTTACCACTACAAAAATGCATATTTGTTTCGATGCCCAATTCAGACATTTCATTAGGTTGTGATCAAAGATAGTTTTAAATGATTTTTTAAAAAAAAATGCTAGTTATGAAACATCACTTCCTTTTATATTTTTAAAATTAGAAAGACATAAGAAAAATTTCTATAAAAGGAAAAGGAAGAAATATGCTGGTTAAAGCAGAAAAAAAAGAGAACAAGAAATCAATAAAAGGAAAAAGAAAGAGAATTAGAAAGAGTTAAGAAAAGAAAAACGTAAGTAATCTTCCATTCTCCAAAGAAAAGGAAAAGAAAAGAAGAAGAGAAATAATATACTAAAAATTACAATTGTAAAGAAAAAGAAAAGAAAGGAAAGCAGAAGGGAAATCAGGAGAAGTTGTTGATGATAATTTAGCCAACAAAAAAACATTATCATTGACAGGGATGTAATAGAGAAAGAATTCAAAATTTAAGTGGAAATGTTGGCAACTAAATAGAAAAATTTCTAATACAATGTAGTATTTTTGTATTGAGCTCTCTTTTAAATTAATATTATGAACATTTGCATTTATATTCGTTTCATTCACTTTACATTTGTGTGTATATATATATATATATATATATATATATATATATATATATATATATATATATATATATATATATATATCATTGAATAATATAAACAAAAACTTCAAATTCTTGAGGCCCTCTATATCAAAATCAAAAAACCAACACTTAACAAAATTTATTATGAATATAGCAACAACATATTAAAGTGCAATTTCCAGTCAGCTACCATTTATTGAAACTCTTGTTTTGCAAAAAATTCTATAACTACAACAGATAAATTTAATTCTATAGCACAACTATAACGGAGCGCATTTACATATGTTTTAAAAAATCCCTATCATAACAGAATGCAGATTTTATCACAGTTACCATAAATTTCTCTTTGTAATTTACCCTGAAGATGATCTAAGAAAAGATCAAAAGTACTTGGGTTTAAAAATAACTACAGAGACTTTCTTGATGAACATCAAGAAACTGATTAGACAACAAGAAAGTATCAGTATAAAAATTAGTAGGCACAGTATGTATATATTTTTCAATGAAACATGTTTGAATGAAGATATTCTGCCTAAATGTACATATATATATATATATATATATATATATATATATATATATATATATATATAAAATGTAGACATATAGGTAAAAATACATATTTTCAAGAAACAAAACTTTCAAAATTTAATTGAATTGGAAAATTAAAAAATAACATCTTCAATATGATTTCCATCCTTCTTGTCTGCAGAGAAGTACCGGTTCCAGTCTTTCTTCTTTCATCAAAACCAGGCTTAATCTGTAGAGGTAAAAAAAATGTAGTTAATGAGATTTCCTATGTGTCCAGACTTTAGGGACACCCTGTACAATGTATGTAAATACAAATTAGAGACATGTTATAATAGATCATTCTATGTTAAATAATGTTTTGTAGCAATTTTTAACATCAACTTGAAATTTTTCTTGTTAAAAAGTTGAATAATTTTAACACATTCAACATAATGAATATAAAATAGTTTATTATATATGTTTTTTTCTTTTAGACTTAACATGAACAAAACAAATTCAGACATTTGGACAAAAAAGACAACCTCAGAATGACGTCAAAATCCACAAAAATTGTTCATCTTTTAATAGTCAGCTGTGCTTAGTTTAATTTGTAACATACATAAAGTAAGTAGAAAAATGCAAATGTTGATAAGATAGCAATGGTCGCAAAACACTGCCCAGGGTCACCAATCAGCCCCTCCCAGGTTCAGATGGTTTGTAGGTAGTATGCACCAGTCTTGCAAATCTGAACCAAAACACTAAGACAAACAGTGAACTTTGAAACAACAAAATTATTGTTATTTGGAATACTTATAAATCAAACATTTTATTTTCAACAAGACCAACTAAAATGTAAAAATAAACTCTATTCTCAGCAACAAAGCTAAATTAAAAAAATACACAAAAAAAACACTAGCCTCCTCAAGACACAGATAAATAAATTTATTACAGCTACTAATACTGAAGTTGAATTAATCAAACTCCATAAAATTGTATGAGCATGACTCCAGAGTATTACTCCAGTAAGCTAGATTAAAACAGAAAAAAACACAAACCTAGATTGTCACTACATCTTATAATTTCATAAATCCCTACTCCTGTATATCATTTATCCAAAACTTTAAACCAATTAATTATACCATACTTATCAAATAAATATAGTGCTACTTCCACCAATGAATTTCTTGAAATAAAGCATTCAAATAAACTTAATATTGGCAGTCTAAGCTTTGTTGGACATAGAAAGTCACCTGACCAATGTCATCATCAAAGAAATGGTAAATATAGCAATAAAAAATGTATATAAGCTTTCTTCACTTCCACATCCTAACATAAACCTCTATCCTGTATGACACAAGTATCTTTTTATGATCATTAGTACAAAATTTATGCAAAACTGATTGTGATGATATGGGTTCACCTCTTGAGCCTACTTTATCTAATTTCTACATAGAAAATAAAACCATTAATAATTTTGCCAAACCTGAATATATTGGTTAATTTGCAGTGTAACGCCCGTGCTCAGTTTGCATTAAAAATTTCCAGAATACTTACATTTAGTTGTAATTGTACATGCTCGATTCGAATCTGGCTTGATAAATTTGATAAAATCTACTGTTTTGGAGTTATCGACAGTGAAAGTTTGGATTCATTCATGTCGTTGGCAGCAGCCATTAAAAGTCTTGTTTGTATACATTCACTGCAGAATAGTTATCATTGTGCAAACTGTACATGTGTACATAAATAGTTCTTGTGCACATTAATTGTGACAAATTCAGACAAGAAAGATCAGTTCTGAGCTTAGCTTTCTGTAGTCTTCCACATTTAGCTTTCCACAGTGAATGTATGCAAACAACGTGAGTAATGGCTGCCGCCAATTACATGACTGAATCCCAAATTTCACTGTCGATAATTCCAAAATGGTAGATTTTATCAAATTTATCAAGCCAGATTTGAATGGAGCATATACAATTACACATAAATGTAAGTATTTTGGAAATTTTTAATGCAAACTGAGTGCAGTTGTTACACTGCAAATTAACCAATATATCAATGGGATATTCACTCTAGTGAAAGACATAAATGAAATAAAATACCTTAAAGAAATCTTTGAGCATAACTCTAGTCTACACTTATGAACCTACCATTAATAACAGAATCCCTTTTGTTAATTTTTTTAATAGATGCCAGTCATCAGAATTTTACTACTTTACTGTATAAAAAAACTGTTGCCTTAATTGCAAAAGTGAATGTCTTTACAGATATAAAAATAGCTGTTATAAAAAAATGATTAAACAAACAAAAATAATTTTATTTTTTACACACATTATTGTATAAAAAATTGATCAACATAAAACAAACACTTATCAAGAATAATTTCCCCAGACATGTAATTAATGAGTAAACTAATTTAGCTTTAAAGAATTTTAGAAAAAGCTGACACATGAACCCTGATGATACAGAGTGCAGAAATACCTTCCACATATACCACCCAGAAATGCCACCCACATAATGATAAGACATCAACTAGATTAAGACACCATTGCCACTAATGTCTTACTATTATATGGAAGGTATTTCTGGGTGGTATATGCGGAAGGTATTTCTGCTGTATTCTGTATAAACAAAATAAAATATCATTAATTTATTCTGCAATAAACAAATGCACACTAACTATAAACAAGATAAAATGCCATTTAAAATATAATTTACCAGTATATATCACATAATTATTGCAATAAACACATTATATTTATCATTTACGACAAAAAGGTTAAAATTCCTAATCTCATTATTCTGAAAAATTTAAGAATTCAAAAATCTACCCTCAGTAAAAGCTATGTTATTTATGAATTCTCATGATCTTTGGGAGATTGCATCTGCAATCAAAAAACATTAATCTTAAATTGGTCACACAAAGACAACACACTCTTGTCAGTTAACTTGCCACTTATCAAAATTTAGTGCAATTAGTGCACTCATCACATCACAAACAAAATTCAGCTATTAATATATGAGGAATATTAGTAGATAATAACAAAATATTATAATGCAAACACTATAAAAATTGATGCAACCCCAAGCTATTGGTATCCAAGAGAAACAACATAAAATATCTTTTACCCAGGAAAATGCATTTTAAAATTCGAATATCTTTAAAATACTTAATAATTAATAGTTAATAATTCTAATATGTTTAAAATATTTAATAATAATACTTAATAAATAATAGTTAATAATTCTAATATGTTTAAAATATTTAATAATAATACTTAATAAATAATAGTTAATAATTCTAATACGTTTAAAATATTTAATGATAATACTTAATAATTAACAGTTAATAATTCTAATATGTTTAAAATAGTTATATGCTTGGTTCCCTTGTCAAAATTGTTCTATACCTGACTTCCCTTACACAATACACATATACTTATAATAAAAATGTAGCATTCCAAAAATTGTCATGATGTAGCTGACAAAGTGATGTCTACAATGCTGACAACATTTACAGTTTGACCAAAAATATAAACTTTGGACAGTTTATGCACCATTTTGATTCAAATGTTTGAAAACAGAATAAAAATTAAATAAATAAAACTGTCATTTGAATTTAATAAGTCTTCATATATATATATATATATAGAGAGAGAGAGAGAGAGACAGACAGACAGACAGAGAGACAGAGACAGACAGACAGACAACATAGATGGTGTGGATATAGGAATCAATACTGTATGGTGATTGTCCAAGGATCACATTGAGGCATAAAAATGACATTTTCTATGCAGTGTTGATCCATATGTTCACAATGTCTATATTTATAACTTTTTTATATCTGATTTTGATCAATCTTCTTATCTAAATATAGCAAACTTTAAATAATATATATAGTAGATATATATTTGTAATTATTTATATATATATATATATATATATATATATATATATATATATATATATATATATATAAATAAAAATAAAAACAGACCACTTTAAGGTTCCATGTAATAAATTATTTCACCACAGCCCTTTTAAAGGGCTGTGGATCAACAGACTTTACTTCCAAAGGTTGAAATGAAAACTGAAAAGAAATTTACACATTTTTGACGAGCAGTACTAAGCATATGTAATTTACATATGTCACTTCCTCACTTCATTAATTTACATATGCTTAGTACTGCCCATCAAAAATGTGTAAATTTCTTTTCATTTTTCATTTCAACCTTTGGAAGTAAAGTCTAATGATCCACGGTCCTTTAAAAGGGCTGTGGTGAAATAATTTATTACATGGAACCTTAAAGTGGTCTGTTTTTATTTTTATTTAAATTATTAGCTCTGATTTACATTGAACTCTCTGGATTTTATCCTCCTTGGGTCTACCCATACGGATTATATAGTTTTTCGTAAACTAAATATATATATATATATATATATATATAAAGAAAGAGAAAAGGAGAGAGAATAAACAAGAACAAAAACAGCTAAAATAAAAAAAGAAAAGAAAAGGAAAAAATAACCAGTAAACTTATCTATACTGCACAAAAATAGACAGTGTTCAATACTGTAGACCAGAAAATCCCCAAACAGGGAAATCAAATCGAGATATGGGGAGGTAACAAAAAAAGGTAGGAGAGACACAGATCTGACTATAAGTTTCACACATAAAGCAATCTTCAGAGAGATCAAAGATCAATTGTAGAAAACATCTATTGTCTGAGAATCATTTTATGAATAAAACATATGTTCTAGGTAAAGATATGTGTCGATTCTCTTTTGGTTGGTACATACATGCAAATATATATATATATATATATATATATATATATATATATATATATATATATATAGACATATATATATATATATATACAGAGGAAACCATTTATTAGGGTCAGTTTGGGACAAAGACTTTCAAAGAACAATAATTGGTTTATATATAAAAATTGGAACAATTTATATTCAATCTTATGAATTAATTGCTACTAGAAATACCCATAAAAATTGCATGGTTTGGCTATTTGAATTTTCTGATAAATCCTAATTCTGAAGTTAATGAATATATAAGCTCCTTGCAAGTTCCATGACTATAATATCCCCATGGAAATTCTCTGATTGCATCATTAAATATTTCAGTTTAACAACTTTATCAAATATAACAATAATAATCATAAGTATGAAAGCAGGTCATTATTTAAAGAAGTAAGAGGATACAAATGAAGAATATTTTAAATTGACAAGGTTTTTCATTTAACTGAAGCAAATGTTAAACACATGAGAGTATTATCACAATCTCAATGTTCTCTTTCTTTCTTTTTCTCACTAAAACCAAACATTTCTTCTGATATGTATTTTCAGGCTTTCTTCTGATCAAATGAAATAGTCCATTATTCATGAGGGTGCAACATACATGCTAAATTACTAAGGAACAAATGGAATCCTATTTGGCTGCTTCATCCTTCAAACTTAAAAAAAGCATCTTTCCTGACACCCAACTCTTTCTCATGAACAGAGCTGCACTGAGTCAGACCCCCACAGGGTCATGCACAACTGGTTATGATTAGACAACTGACTAGCAAATCTGTGCTGATGAATGAGATATTTAGTTTTAAATTCATTGTTATAAACACATTTACATTATAAAAATACCTTGAACTTTGATAATAAAAAGTTAATAATTTTTATTAATTTTAAATAAAGCACTTATTTTGACTAATTTTGGTTACTATAACTGTTTGATAATATTATTCAAGATTATAATAAATACTTTCCTCTGTATATATTCAAATAATTTATGGAAAAACTGCTAAAAAATTGCTAAAATTTTGTAAATGACTAAAGAGCAGGAATCTCTAAACCTAAAATATAATTAAGTCTGTTTTTTAATTAGTAAACCTAATTTTTATATTAACTGAATATTTATTAGTTTTACAAATATGGTTTCAATATGGTGAAATAGTGCTCAACAAATATCAAATATGCAAACAACAAGCAGGATATTTTAACCTTTATCCCAACACTATATGCATTAAATCTTCCATTGAACAAAATGGATACAATTCTTGGAAAGCATTATCCTGATGGCATCCACAAATTTTATTCATACAAATATCCTCATTATCTGTCTATATTTCTGAAATGAGGCATTACATTTATTTACATCATTTACATTGCTCAGGCTGTTGTCCTCATCTTTGTGGTCATATATCACAACATTTTGACCATTGTACATTCTGGCCTTCTTCAGGTGATTGGTATTTCAAACTGAACGTTTTATTTCATCCACTAGGGTAAACTGCTCTAGTTCTATATGCCATGTTTCTTCAGGTATCTCAGTTTAAGTTATTTCCCTTAGTAACTTGACTCTCCAAGTTTTTGTTCACCTCTGCTGTGGCCATGTATTGAACTCACAACTCTTTTGGATCAAGTCACTAGATTACTTTAACCAACACTTTTATCCACTGGGCCAGTAGAGTTACTAAAAGAAATAACTGAAACTGGAAAAGGTATGGCATGTGGAACTAGACCAATCTACCATGACTGACAAAATAGAGGGTTCAGTTTGAAATTCCAATCACCTGATGAAGGCCAGAGTGTAAAACGGATGAAACATTGTGAATATGGCAACAAAGATAAGGATAAGTCCAAACAATGTAAATAATGTCAATAAATATCCTCAGATATTCATAATATCTTCATTCATCATTGTGTTACATGGTATAAGTAAACAGATATCTTCTCATTTAATTTTAGAGTACTAAAAGCAAAACCAGAATTGCTCACCCAATTTATATCACGCAAAGAATATTAGAATATTTTTTAAATACTAAAATGGGGATATTAATTTGAATAACATCAATTAGAAATTTATAAATTCTAATAGAAAGCACAGCTGCATGAACCATTGCCTTATTGATGCATTTTTATAATGATTTTTTCTTTTTACATTAATTTTATTCATACTTATATACTGTACTATTTTTAATTAACTAATATGCTATTAATTCACATTTATATGTGTGTGTGTGTGTGTGTGTGTGTGTGTGTGTGTGTGTGTGTGTGTGTGTGTGTGTGTGCGCATGTGTGTTTTAATTTACTGCCTAAACATTATTATTAATGGCTACCCATATTTGAGTAGATGTTCATTTTTTATTTATTTATTAAATAATATATTTATTTATTTCCATCTACCAGTCTGAATAGTCTTGTTCTTTTATTCAAAATCGTTTATCAATTGCTAGCATATGATTATGATGTTTATGATGATTAGCAAACTTAGCAATTACAATTTTTTTCAGAGCCTATTTTTGCAAAATGGCTTCAAACTAATTAAAAAAAAAAGAAATTCTGAAAATCATAAAATGTCTTATCAAATACAAAGGGGTGCTGAAAAGTTCTCGGCCCAGCCAACTTCTCAAAATCTGCACAAATGACCAAACAGTACATTTTTGTTTTTAATCGCATCTTGCTCAAGCTGTAAACTTGTCTGTGCTATTTCCAACAAAGAAAAAGTCTCTCTATTCTATTCATTTTCCCAAAATCTTTTTGGCGTTGGTTCTCTTTTGAAGACAAGATAAACTGTTGGAAATGAAGCTTTGGAATTTTTCTTTTCATTTTCGTCAAATAACGTGACAATCATTTTTGGTATTAACAGGAAATATAAAACTACTCAAAAAGAACTTTATAAGTATCAAGTCACTATGTAATGATGTCTTTTTGATTTGACAAAGTCATAGTTTATTACTAACAAGTCGTTTATAGGTAAATCCTTAAGTCTGTAACATTTACTTTACACAATAAATATTCATTTTTAACATGATCTTCCTGGTAAATGCACTTAATTAGACACTGATTGTTCACTAAATACAAACTGAAGACTGAATATATTCAGGTAGAAATAGTTTGTTATTGATTCCTCTATTCTTAATGGCACAAAGACATTGTTGTCTTCTACTCACTGATAATGTTTAGTTTAAATAAAATCTTTAAATAAAAGCAGTGTTTTTCTCTACACTTGATAATTTGCAATTAATTAAAATATTCAATGCATTCATATAACATTAAAAAAATACCATTTTTTTTTAATCTGTGAAACCCACACATAGATTGATAGATTTTTAAGGCAGGGTTAATATGACAGGAAATGTTACAGTTTTGATATTATAGAAATTGCCAAAAAATATTTCCATCATATTAATGCAATTTGATCAAGTAAAAATAATTTTTTAACAACATTTAAAATAAGATTCTATGTCATCTCCTCTTGCATCTATTTTCCCAAATGCATAATTTGTTCAAAATCAAATAGAAAATATAAATCATTTCAGTCCTCACATTTCAACATAAATTAAATTTGTGTAGATATTGATAATTTTCTTAATTGTGCCCAGGGGATTTAAGCCAAGCTTTAGGATAATAGAAATTTGGGTTCTTACAATTGATTTTCAAAATTATTTCTATTATAGAAATTGAAATTTTCTTTAATTTCAGCAGTTCTTTGTTTCTTTTTTGCTATTACCAGCCATTGCTGGTAGAAATAAGCAATAAGATTTTATCTATTTGGAATTGAATATCAATAAATTTAACTGTTTCTATCAATTCTTGACTCATGAAAAACATATAATAATGGTTGATGTTATTGCATGTCAAAAACACTCTAAAATATCATAAAATTTTTTAATATTTCCTCAAAACATAATAACTATGTTTTTATACCCTATTATGTTTGGTATAAATATTTGACTGTATATATATATATATATATATATATATATATATATATATATATATATATATATATATATGTATAAATCTATCTATCAATCTATACATATATATATATATGTATAAATCTATCTATCAATCTATACATACATATATATATGTATAAATCTATCTATCAATCTATATATATATATATATGTATATATGTATAAATCTATCTATATATCAATCTATATATATATATATATATATATATATATATATATATATATATATATATATATATATATATACATATATATATATATAACTATTATTAAGAAACAGACAACTTTAAGGTAACATGATTATAATTTATTTCCTTAGGACCAAGATTCAATCCTACTTATTCAGATAGACCATTTACATACAAATAAATGGGTGATTATATCCTCCTTGGAATTATCCATATGGAATACCAAACAATATCATTAACTATATATATATATATATATATATATATATATAGATAGATAGATAGATAGATAGATATAGATAGATAGATAGATAGATAGATAGATAGATAGATCTGATAGGATAAGGAACAAATAGGAAATGTTTATAAATCTAACATGTTTTGCTTTTATCAAAGCTTCATCGGAGAATGAAATATGAAGAAGAAAAAGAAAGAAAGAAAGAAAGAGAAAAAATCTGGTACTTTTAGTTTGTATGCTGTATGCATAAATTATAAATAATAAATAAATAATAATTAATTAATAAATGTTGCATACATAAATTAAGAGTAGCAAAAGTTTTTTCTTTCTTTCATTTTCTCCTGCACATTTCATCCTAACATGAAGCTTTAATAAAAGTGAAACTGGTTAGATTTGTAAACATTTCCTATTTATTCCCTTTTCTGTCATTCAGTTGGATTCCGATCTATATTTGATCCCAATTCATTTGTATATATATATATATATATATATATATATATAAATATATATATATAATGGATTAAATCTGACAAATATTTTAATATATTTTCTGTTTATATATTATTTTTATGGATTGTTGTAATGTAGAAAATGAATGAGGAATAACCTAAACAGACTTTGGAAATGAAATGGAAATCTTTATAACATCAACAAAATACAATACTCACCAGTGGCGTGAAGTAGGTAAACCACTGCTTGTGATGGACTACTTAGACAGCATATTACCCCCCACACACACACACACTCACAACAGTGTCCAGTGTATTTATGAGGATTAGGACATACCCATTAGTGTTCATAGGTATGGCATACAACTTATTTGAGTAAATGCTGTTTACTCAAATAAGTTGGATCCATAAAAATAATGTATAAACAGAATGTGTGTGTGTGTGTCAGTCAAAATTCAGATATGAACATATATCTGTAGAAAGACAATAGGAATAAAGTAAAAAAAAAAACTTTTCTTTATTGATACATTTTGCCCCCTGATGGACTATATGAAGGCAAATGTAAGGATTTTATTTTGCAACAAATATTTATAAATGGAAATAAAAATATCATTAGGTTTTCAATCTTTTTAAATTTAAGGACACTCCTATTTAGACTAACTGTGAAAGTCACAGTAAACTATGGATGACGCTAAGTGATGTAATTTAGCCAAGAGGATGAAACTGATTGATAAAGAAGGAAAGTTTTTCTTTTGTCTTTATTCATATATATATATATATATATATATATATTAGAGAGCGAGGAAGAGAGAGAGAGAGAGAGATAGGTATAAGCAAAATCAACAATCTGAAAGTTTTAAATATATTATACAATGAGATGTACAAAAGTTCTTAGTCTGACTCACTCCACAAAATACAACCAAATAATCAAACATCAGGATTTAATTTTTTGTTTTTTACTCCTGATAGAGAATTTTTTAGTACCCCCTAATACTTTAACATTAGCTTTTCTATGGGTAAAAAGTTGCTTATTTTATAGTGCCAATATCATCAATGTTCATTATGAACACTTACCAATCAGAAGCCACCTTCAAAAAATAATTTCTGACAAAGAACAACTGCCCTGTAGAACAGACTCCCAAGAGGATGTTTCCCCTATCACTACAATCTTAATCTGTCCAAGTCTAGAGTCAACCATTATCTCCCCCTCCTATCCATATAAACACCCCTCAAGTGGCCCCAGGCCCCTGTGAACCTAACTGTAAAAAATAAATAAAGTGAATGCTTAAAGCATTTGAAAGGAATGATTCATATAGGTTTATTGTGTTTACTTGATTGGCTGACTGTTAATTTTAAAATATCAATGTAGACCTCATCTTATTTTTTTAAGATAATTTTCCTTCAAAACTTAGCAAATAAACTTAATAAGAAACATTGATATATCAAGTATTATTAGAGGTATTTGAAGTTGAAACTATATTTTAAACCAGTAACATTAAAATAATTTTATAAAATTAGAGTATGCAATTACCTAAATCAAAAATATATTTTAAAAATACAAACTTTAAATTATTCTCTTTAACTTATTCTTATGTTTTGTCTTTGCTTTGTGTAGTATGAGTTACCCCCAAGGCTTAATCAGAGACTTCAAGAGACAAGTTTTCTTTTGCATCAGAACATGCAAACAGATGAGGTAGCATGCTATTAGGGAGATTAAAATATATAATTGTGGTCACAGCATGGAGAGAGATCTATGCAAAATCAGAGTATGTGTATTGATCTTTTGCAATATATATACTTTAGAACTACCAAGAATTGGATCCACATATTTGTTTGCTCTTTTAATATCATTCTGAAGGCCCCAAATCCAACAACAGGTTGTCTTGACATCATCATTATTATTATTATTATTATTGCAAGGGAGTGCCAACAAAGTGACATTTGGGTTACAAATATACCAAGCTCAATATACAAAGGTTCATGACACCCAGTCTGATAAGTGTATACCAGGCACAATCATCACAGCCAACTGTCTGCAATGTCATGAAAGTTTTTGATAAAAGCAGCACAAAAGATTGCAGATGACACCCAGTTAGAAACACCTCCAATTTGGGTAACCTGTTTTTCTCTGACTGTCTCTGATTGAGGCTGTTCCAAAGTACTTAGGTGTGACTCCCAAGTTGCTTTGGCTGCTTCATCCTTCAGCATCTCTCCTGACACCTCTTGCTCATGAACAGAGCTGTACTGAGTCAGCCCCTCAGGGCCATGCCCAACTAGTTATAGTTAGGTAACTAACTAACAAATCTGTGGTACTGAACGAGATATTTAGTGTAGTCCATCTTAATTCACTAAGACAAAACATGTATATATTAAGACCTGCAAACAATTAAAACTAGGAACCATGAGTCATGCCTCTTCTAACATCAGGGCATTATTATTATTATTATTATTATTATTATTATTATTATTATTATTATTATCATTGTTATAATTATTATTATTATTATTATTATCATTTGCATTCTGTTTACTACAATCTCTTACTGGGTGTTTACTCAAGACCTGGGGTAAGATAAAGTAGTAACTATATGCATTGTATTTGCACAAATTCTGACTAAGTGATACTTAACATGTATCCTATTTATACTTTCTGTAGATTGATAATACTCCACAAAGTAGATGAGCAGTTGCACACAGAGAAACTTTTTGAATCTTATATAAACAATTGGCTACCAAGAATGTTGTTAATATTTTTTCCAGTACCTTTTATTACTGTAGTAAAAGGGTACTTTTGAGGTGCCATATTCTTTCAATTTCAATTTCAAGATCCCTATATTTATCTATTTTGTCATATTCTTGTTATTTTATCTTATGGCACTGACATATCTATGAGAAAGCATTGTCCTATGTTTTTTTTTTATTTTATAATTATTATTATACACTGATTTACATGGACAAAACTCTCTTCTTGGTTGTTAATGCCAATGACCATGGCAGTAGTCTAGGTAAATTAGTGTGTAATAAGTCATTTCTAATTTTGATTTACTCTACAAACCTAAACTAATTGTAAGCCAAAACAAATAAAAATACCTAATCACCAAATAACATATATTAGGTTTTTCCTGTTTTACAAGGCACAATACTTTATTATGTCTCCTCCACTCTCTCTCTCTCTCTCTCTCTCTCTCTCTCTCAAGTATTGTACACCCCAACTGTGGAATATGGGGCCATAAACTCAACACACTTAGCAGTGTTCTTGCAGTTTCCATAGCAAGTAGGTTTTTCATGGGATGCACTTGCTAACCCCATGATCAAACAGTTTTGAATTCAATGTTGACCTTCTCCTATATTGGTTACCAAAGCAGAGGAGCCCAGTATGCCCTACTATTTAACCGATATCTGTGTGGAAAGGAGATTGGTTTATACCTTTCTCAAAGATATTTACATAAAAGGGAATGTAACAAAACTGGACAGGAAATTTGAACCCAGCTTGCAAATTTTGCTTTCCAAGTCGCAAGCCATTACACCATCGACATATCTATCTGGAACGTTTTCTTGGTGAAACCATTTTTACAACTGATGATAGCATATTTGAAATGACATCATACTTTTCCTAAAAAATATTCAGAACACTCAGAATATGCAATTCTTAAAGTAGCTACGTTTTATTATCTGCCAATGATCATCGTTGTGTCATTTAAAAATTTCCATTATGTGTTTGCAATTATTTTTCCTGATAAAAGATACATTACCTGATATACACACCAATGAAAATGTATCAAATTTGAGAACAATTAAAAAGTGAATGGTTATACTGTTTCTGAATATAGAATTCACTTCTTTAATGATAGTGGTACAAATTGAAAATGAGGCATGAAAAAAATGAATATATATATATATATATATATATATAAATATAAAAGTGAACATATCTCTGATATTGAGCACTTTATCCCATAAATATAGCACACTTTAAGACTATATTTCTTCATATATATATATATATATATATATATATATATATATATATATATATATCAAAACAGGTAAATGAAGTAAATGAGTGGCAGTTTGTTTCTGAGTACACTGATCTGATAGGATGGTTCACTAATCCCTGTTGCAAGCACCTGATCAGACACACTTGTGTTTCTTCTACATCCACAAAACCAACCTATCGTTTATAATGCAGCTATGCACAGCAGACTAGCTCTGTCTACCCAATATCACACATGGGCCTTGAATCAACCCTTGGTTTGGTTTTTGGGCCTGAAAACCATTAAGACATATATATACAAACACCCACGGCGATGTATACATATATGAATGAATCAGTGTGGATATATTATATATGTGCAAAAATTCACAGCTTTTTTTTTTTACAAGAGTCTAAATAGACAGTAGAAAAAACATTTTTTAATGAAAAAAATGCTGGAAAATTTTGCATACAGCAGATAAACAGTTTGGGCATTTAAATAATATAATAAGAATGGCAGTTCCCAGTCCTCACTTGCCTATTTGGATAGAGTTTATCAGACCTTGTGGGTGATGAATTATTTTCCATCCTACAACTCTTTTCCCACAGACAAAATGTTGCGAGCCCCTCACTGCTCTATAGTTATTTCCATGGCATGTTCTCTGATAAGCTACATTCATTAGTCCCACCAGCCCTGACCATTACAACTGGGACCGTTCATGCCACATACGCAAACATGAATCATCCCCATTCCCCTCACATTCCATTAATAAGAAGTAAGTTCCACTCAGACAGCTTATTTCTAATAACTGCTGCTTTATGGAACAGATTCCAGCAGAATATTTTCCTGGTCACTACAATCATGACCTCTTCAAGTCAGGGGTTAACCATTATCTGCATAAATGTTAACCATTATCTGTTATTTACATAACCCCATGAACTTTGCTGCTTGCCTTTTCTTACACTCAAACAACACCACACAGTAACCATCTACCATGAGTGGCTCTTAGGTCTTGTATTGGATGAATATCAGTATAAGAAAGGAAGACGAAACACTTAATGATGTAATGATCACGTATTTTTTAATTTCACTAAACCAATTTACATTTTGTAAAATTTAGTTTGAAGTTGGTTTTCATTCTTAGAAATCTTAGAAATTTCATTCAACTGATGCTAAGTTCAGAACCCCATATTCCTTCCTTTAACTCCAATGCTCTACCAGCAAGTACTGCTTTGCAGTGCTTAATTTTCATACAATATGAATTTTAAAGATTTTATAAGTATGAAATGCATATAATAGTTTTGTCTCTTACTTACTTCTTCCCTGAATTTATATTTCTTTATAAATAATTATTAGTGCTTGAATTATTTCTGAACATAATTGCATAAAGACTTCTTTTATTTTAAAAAGAACAAGAATAAATATCATACTTACATGACAAAAGTTAAAGGATAAGTGCCTAATATAATACAGGAGACACTTGAGCCTAGCAAAGTCCAACAACTCGGCATCAATTCTGCAGGTGTTTGGAAGAGCTCTGGAGAGATCTCAAACTATACCATGTCAATAGCTGTTCACAACTTCCTGATATTTGTAGGCACAGAATTTTGTATGCAAATAGATCCCTCCACTTAGATCTCTCCCATAAATGTTTGATTGAGCTCATATCAGGCAACATGGTGGCCATACTATTCCTGCCACATGAACACAGTCTATACTATAATGAAACCACCACCTTCCTATATAGTGTCTTGTTGGCAACTGGGATCCATGACTTCATGGGGTCTGCATGTCACCTGAACATTAAAGAACAGCTTGAATCATGACTCATTGGACCATGTTACACATTACCAGTCCTCCAAGGTTCAATTAATAATGTCATGAGGCACTGTGTCTGGTACTAGGGTATTAATAAGAGCACATTGATGGGTCCTCTGTCCCCATATGCCGTGGAAGCTAAATAATGTTAAACTGATGTAGTGGATATGTGTCTGGAACCTCCTGCATTTATCAGGGCGAGGTGATCAAAGCTCTCCACAGATTCCATTTCTTGTCATAAATTCTGAGGAAAGAGAATAGAGTGGTTTCCTGTTACCTTTTCCATGGCTTTGAATTCAGAATTTTCCTACTCTTAGACTAGTTGCTATCCAAGGCTAGAGAGCTTAATCCATAGCTAGTAGGAGAAAAATAGTTTCATGTTCTTCCCAAGAGCATTTGAACTCAGATGATCAATGCCACCTTCCATGTGGATAACCATTAAACTGTATGCACATTATAAAATTAGTTTCTTCAGATTTAGAAATATATTTCGATAATATAGTTTCTTACAAGTAATTTTTTCTGAAATATTGAGTTGAGGAATAGCAATAATAATAATAATAATTATTATTATTATTATTATTATTATTATTATTATTATTATTATTATTATCTGTTGAGAGGTAAACATGCCAAAAATGTGATGCTCAAGTACAAATATACAAAGTCAATTATACCCATCATGATACTCAGTCTGACAAGGGTATACCAGACCTATACATCACATCTCATGTATACAATATGGTAACAGGTTTTGATAAAAGTAACCCAAAACATTGCAGATGGAGCCCAGTTAGAAATAACTTCGGGTCAGGTAACCCAATTCACTCAGACAGTCTCTGAGTAGGACTGGTCTCAGCTATCTAGTTATGACTCCCAAGTCATCTTGGCTGCTTCTTCATTCAAACAAACAAAAACAAACACTCTCACCAGTGGCCACAATGCTCCCTGAATACTGCCACTTGGGAATAAAAAATGCACACTGTACCAGCCTCTAGAGCACATGGCCAACTTGTTATGGTCAGGCAACTGACAAGCAAAATTTACCATAGACCATCTTAAGTCACAATGACAAAACATATGCATGTTAACACCTCCAATCAATTAAAATGAGGAGCCATGGGAGAAATACCTGGTGTAGCATCAGGTCATTTATTAGTAGTAGCAGTAGTAGAAATATGTGCGGATGTTGCAATGGATGTTGCAGCTCAAATGAGAAATCGAAGAGCTGAGTTTGAATTCCAGTTAAGTTTGTTATATTCACTAACATAAAATATGGGAAAGGTATGACTCAATCTCTTCTCCCCTCACATATGGGTTTAATAGCAAGGCAGGTTGGGCTATCTAGTTATAGCTGGCAATTAGTCTCAGAGAAGAACAAATCTGAATTCAAAATGATATGTGACCCTGCAGCCAAATTAGAGGTTGTCTTTTGACAAGGCATAATTCCTGGAAGCCACACCTGCCAGGTTTATGGGGAAGAGAGTGATAACAGGATGTTAGATATGGTCAGTGGTATAACCTACCAGATTTGTGGCATTGAACTAGACAATAGATGAGACCTAATTTTTCTGAGTTAGATGGAAACTACAGAAACACACAGAGTAGCACCTTGTGTCTCAATATATACGCAACTGAAACCCCTATGATGACATATTGGGATGTCCTGACAAACAACCAAAATTAGCAATCAGTTATTATTATTATTATTATTATTATTATTATACATTGATTTACTTGGATGAGTGTCCTGATGTTTGTTGCTATCGTCAACAGCCATGACAGGGACAGTAATCCAGGTAAATTAGTTTATAATAATTCGTTTGTAATTTTCTTAATATTCTAGTTTATTCCTGATTTTAAGATGAGGATTTATTCATGTAGATGCACCAGAGGGTCTTGATAATATTTATTGGAAAGTTTGGAATAAATGAAGAGGATTGAAGATATAAACAAATAATATATGTTTATTTAATTATTTTTGATTGAGACAAATATTTTCTAAATCTGGTTGGCAAAAGTTTAATCATCTTTATGAGTCAGACTATGATAGTAGTTATCATCTTCTTGGCAGGTGTTAAAGTGTAGTTACTTTAGAAACATACTACAGACACCAATCTACTGTGTATTCATGACTTTCAAAAAGGGCAGAAAAAATGTCTTAAACCATTTAGCTCAGGCTGGTTTTTGTCTGTCTCCTGTGACTGCTGTCTGTCAGTTGTCTCTTTATATACAATTTTGAAAGGCTCCAGATTACTTGACGCAAAGTTTGGCTTTAACATCAAAAGTATTTTTGTTCTTTTGATTGGTCAAGTTTCTTTTATTTATTTTCCAGCATTCCTTACCTTTCCTTTTTGATAGCAGAAGTTATGTTGGATATCGGTTGAGGAAGACCTTTGACCTCACTTCTGCTGCATCAGAGAGTGAGCAAAAATCGGAATGGGTGATAGCATAAACAGGAAATGTATCCAGTGCCTAAAATAAACAGGATACACAGGTGTCATGTGCCTTGAATAAACAGGGGAAATAGGTGTCCTGAGTGGAATGAAATATGTGCTTGCATGTGCACATGCCAGAAGAGGTGTGGACACATAGCCAGAAGAGGCCAGAATAGACTGGAAGAGGCCACAAGAGGCATACCAGAAGAGGTGTAGGTGTAGCCATGTGAAGCTTTGTGAAGTTGCATGGGTGTCCAAATGTTATAAAACCAGTCCAAATCTTGGCCTGGAGGGAGGCTGGCTATAGTTTCACTGAAAATTTGTCTTCGTCAATTCCTGTATACACAATCCTAACCTCTGTGATTCTCCCTCACTCTACCCAATCACCACAACTCGAACAATAAAGATATTTATATATTTTTCATATATAAGTGTTTGTCACCTTATTTGAGTCCAGCAGCAATATACAACAGTTATGCATGGAGCCTCTCTTATTATGGTAGATTTCTAGTCACAATAACTCAACCATGGACTAGCGAACTTCCGTTTTGCAGCAGTTGTTCAGTCTTTTCTTCTTCTTCCTCTTTTTATATGAGAGTTACCTTCTCATTAGTTGAGAGAGAAATATAGAAAGAGTAGCAGGGAGAGAGTGAGTGTGGGGAGAAAAAAAGATATGGGTTTTTCAAGAAAGCAAATTCTTTATTTAAATTTAAATTTTTTTTAAATATTTATTATTTTCATATTTTTTTTTTAATTTGAACATACCACATATTCTCCTTTTTAACAGAGAAATATTTTCTTGAATATGCAGATAAATAAACAAAGTAACATTTAAAAGTCTTTAAATTAAATAATTCGCCTTTTCCACAGTAACTCTCAGTTCAGACTGACTATGAATCAAGTACAGTTGATAACTCTCACTGAAATAGCTCATGGTTTATGATTCAAGAAATTGCCAATGTCTAATTTACTTGATTTATTTTATGATTTATTTATGATCAGAACATACAACAAAAGAATATAATTGTCCTGAAATAACTATGTTTATAGATTTATTCATATTGCTTGATTAAAAATTAATGCTTATCAACCAAAATATCATTATTGATGTGCATAAAAAAGACTCAAATTTTCTTTCATACAAGCCAAATATAAATGCTAAGTAAATGCAACAATATTAAACATTTATTAACGAGATAGGAAATAACTCAATATATCTTAATTTCTCACTCTCATTCAAAATAACATTATGTAACGTTTGAAATAAAAAATCATCAAGCAGTTTCAGCAACAATCCTATTTATATACTTAAATTTATTCAAATTATTGTTTTCATATTTATTATTGGCTTACGGCCATATCATGTTGAAACACAGAAGTTAAGCAATGCCGAGTCTAGCCAGTACTTAGATGGGTAACTGCTTGGAAATACCAGGTGCTGTAAGCATGGATGTGAAGGTGGGAAATGGATAATGAATTGGAAATCAGAGAGCCAAGTTTCAATTCCAGTCAGGTTCATTATATTCACTTCTACGCAAATAGCCTTGGGAAAAGTATGAATTCACATCTTTTCCCACCAGCTATGAATTAATCAGTAGAACTTGTATCATTATTATCTTCCAAAAATTCTTAAAATCTAAAAATATTTTCTAGCTTTGAATAAGCTGCAAAAGGTTGATAAACCATAAAAAACAAATCAATCAATCATACAGATTATTATATAGATGTTAAATATTTTGACTCTGGCCATCTTCAGGTGTCCATTTTTTGACTGATATAGGCTATCTGTTGATTATTGTGTTAATTTTGTGTCTATGAAACCATTTGGCATTGGATTTAATGGTTCCAAAACTACACCACTGACACATTTCAGGATAGTGGCATATTAGATATAGTCAGTTAAGCATGTATTGCTGTCATCTACTTATTTTGAGTTCAATCTCTGGATTAGGTAGTGAAACAATATACACTGGTTCAGCAGGAATGAACAAGAACAAAAAAATGAAATAGAATGATAATGGTAATATCAGCCATTTCCCTATAAGGAAACATTTGGCATTGACAGAGCAGCCACAAATGCTTTCAGTTGAAATTTATAAAATCTTTCTCTTAAAACAATTTTTCAGAAAAATAGGTTTATCAAGTTCATTAACTGTTATCACTTTTTCCACTATTGATGAGGGTTTCCTTCCTATCCTTTTATTTGAAGTAGTGTGGAATGTCAACATCTTGATTATGTCATTATTTTCTCTTTGCATTATATGTGCTATCCATTTTAGTTGTTGCTGCTGTTGGTCATCCTCTATTTGGTACAGTTGTTTTTTGTGATTCTGTAACACCAGTCTACAATGATCAAAGAAGTATGATCTTCACCAAGACTCATAGGCTTCACTTGATCAAAGCCATTTTTAACCATTGATCTTAGAAAGCAGTTTATATAGCGCTGAGCGTTTAGACATTGCTGAACAGGTTCAGTGCCATGCATGAGATTCATATGAAAGTCTTGATCTGACGAGGTTATTAAAGAACAGGACTCAAGTTTTTAAGTTAAAGTTTTAGTTTTGCAGTCTTAGGCAAACTACCTTTAGCACAGTCTATTCTATGTTCAATTTCCTTTTCTCCTATATTAAATTTGTAGAAGTGATCCATATGCCAATGTATTTGAAGTGTTTTGTATTTACTAATTCAACCTCCTGGATTTGAATGATGGATTCAGGCCATCACTTCTTTCATAAGATAAAACAATATAATCAACAAATATCTTATATCAGCCAAACAAGGGACACCTGAAGATGGCCAGGGGGGAACATGAAAGAAACATTGTGTCTATAAAAATAGTTATAATAGTCAAGATGAGAACAATAGTTTGAATAAATAAAAGTATGTTTGCAATTCTTTATCTTTAAAATGAAATAGAAAATAATTCTATTTATCTTATGGATTAGATAATGCTAAAATTGAAAACTAATAACTATTAATTTATAGCTATTGACCTAACTAATAAGGCCTCCCCTGATAAAAAGAAAATTGGTCATTTGATTGTATAAGAAGTATGTAAGGGTAAGAATTATTTTCAGTGCCGTTCATGTATCATTCTTAATGTTTTCTTTTCTTTCTTCAGTTATTTTTAAATTTCTCAGTCCATTTCCTACTACAAGCAATCTTGATTTGTAATGTAAGTTGAAATCATTTCTTTTTACTCTGTTTTCTGCTTTTTTTTTACAACTCCAGCTCCAGAGATCATGTGTAAGTCAAGAAAAACATTATTTATAAACAACAAAGACTAAGTGTTGCCAAGCACAAGTGAATGCAAAATTTAACACATTCAGCACCCAAGACGTCACTAAGCACATATAAGTTTTTGGTAAACTATCAAATTCATTTAACTGCCTTTTCTTCTTTCTTTTTTCCTTTATTATAAGCTGAGTGCATTAATAGTATCTCTAACTATCAAAGCACTTTGATTCTAGGTGCTACAAAATATTCCACGGACAATGTAAGGCTGCTAACAAACTTTTGTTTAACAAAGCACTAATGATATTTGATTCAGAGAACAAAAGAATCACAATCTTCAGGTATTGTATGCCTTGTCTTTAAGAATGTAAATGAGCACTCATCCCTGTCACAATATTGACCCATTAACCTCCTTAGTGCCATCAACAAATTCTTTGAATCTATAATCAACAAGAAAATTGTTAAACACCTCAGCAGGAACAACCTCCTGAGCAATAACCAGTATGGATTTTGTTCCGTTAGATCCACAACTGATGTTTTAACTGCCATTACTCACAGAATCAACAAAGATCTAGATCAGGGATCAGCAATGTTTTGGAGAGAGCAGACCATATATCTATGCAGTGTTTCAGAGGAGAGCCATTATATAAAATGTATTATAATAAATTGTCTCAACTTCAGACTGCTCCACACAGAAGACTGCCTCGGTCTGGAAGTTTAAGGAAAAAGCAACAAAATTAATATTATTTAAACAAACTTCCTTATTTTACAGCAGAAATAACAACTAACACAATGAACAAAAAATGCAAAGTCCTTACTACAAATAAAATACAGTTAGAAATGGCAAATTATTTAATGAGACACTTGTTTCTGCTTATTGTTTGATAACTTCTCCACATCAGGTGAAATGACAGGAGCAAAACATTATCGAAGGGGTCATAACCAACCTTGTTCTTAAATGACTTTTAGCATATTTCATTTTCAAAAAAGTTCACAAGCATATGTACAAATAATGATACCATCATTTTCCCATTATTCAATAGGTTTTTATATTTTCCACTTGACAAAACATTTGTTGTCAAAGTCAGCAGTGGATTCAAAATGAAAATTTGATTTAAAACATTCATTGCATTATAAGTCAATTAACTCCAACTAATATTTTTCTGCCACTTGTTCCACAAATTAATTAGATAATTAGTGTCAGGTGTTAAATTGGTGGGCTGGATAAAAATCCCTTGCAGGCCAGATGTGGCCCACAGGCTGGGAGTTGCTGACCCCTGCTCTAGACAATAAACTCATCACAAGGTATGGCATCAGGAGTCACTACATAAAATCTGCCACAATGGAATCTCTGGAAGGTCTTTCTCAATTATCAAGTCCTTCCTAATAAGTAGGTCTGTTGTGGATATGAATCAACCCACAGCAAAGAAAAGGGCAAGAAAGGGTTTTCACGTCATGCCATGGTCACCAATTTTCCTGCGGATTTAAATCAACCCACAACAAAGATAAATGCAA
This sequence comes from Acanthosepion esculentum, assembly GCA_964036315.1. NCBI lineage: Eukaryota > Metazoa > Mollusca > Cephalopoda > Sepiida > Sepiidae > Acanthosepion > Acanthosepion esculentum. The sequence goes on from OZ038475.1 coordinate 77,246,935, forward strand.
GAAATTTTTTTAGATATAAAAATATAAAATATTTTTGTGATTTTACAAGTATATTTTTCTCAGCATGTATGAAAAAAAATAGGCAAGGGAGAAAGTGAGGAGGAAAGAGTAAATATCACGTAGCTTGTTGAGGAAGTGTGTAAATGTCATGTAGAATGTGAGGAAGAGTGTAAATGCCATGTAGCTTGATGAGGAAGATGGATGAAAGAGTAAAAAGATAGAGATGAATACATGCAACTTCAGTTCATGATGGCAGCTTCAAAGAGATTCCTTTACTCATTCACCCATCTTCCTCCCCAAGCTACATGATATTTACACTCTTCTTCATCAAGCTACATGACACTTACACTTTCCTCCTCACTTTCTCCCTTGCCTCTTTTTTCTCACACATACACACAAAAATATCACATTTTTTTTTCATCTTAACAAACAACTACAAACAGGGAACTTTAACACTCATACACACTGAGAAAAAATTAAAAATTTAAAAACACAAAAATAAAAAATATTTTATATTTTCATATTTACAAACCTCCCTCACCTTTTTCTTTGTTGTGGGTTGATTCAAATCCACAACAGGTCCATGAAGGTCATTGCTAAAAGTCAACCACTGGACGCCCATGAGATCAATGTTGACATTCCTCATGTTTCTCTCCTTGGTCCTATCTGCTTTCTGCTCTATATTAATGATCTGCCTAAGATCTTTAGTGAATATCTATGTGGACAAATTAACCTCCAAAAATCTGGATGACCAGAACGTGGCAACCGATCTCTCCTCTGACATAAACATGGTGGGTCAATAGGGGAAGGACCGACTTGTAAAATTTAATATGGTCCAAAACCAAACTAGTAACATTCTATCATCACCAAGCAGACCTCGAACTTTTACCTATCATGATGAATGGGTGTTCTATCAAGGAGGCTCCTTGTTTTGAATGTCTATTGAGACACAAGCTCACCCTAGAATTCAAGTGGAACTCATATATAATCTATTACTAAAGATGCTTGAAAAAGGGTCAGTTCATTATACCACTTTAGTAAGTATCTGGTTCCACCTATCTGCAATATTCTATCTTTACAAAAGTCAGGTCAGAATGTAAATGCAATACTGCTGCCATATCTGGGCTAGAGCTGCCCAGTCCTCACTTGCCAGTCTAGAGCACAAGTGTCTATGCAACTTGTGTGTGATAAATTATTTTCCACCATAGAACCCCTTTCCCACAGATGAAATTTTACAAGCTACTTGATACTCTATAGTTATTTCCATGGAAAATGTTCTGATGAGCTACATTCCTTGTTTTCGCCAGTCTTGTTATTTGCTGCTGTGACCCACCATGTCCCATACACAAGGATGAATTATCCCCATTCCCTTCATATTCAATTAGTAGGGAGGAAGTTTGATTCAGACAAGTTCTTCCCAAGAACTGCTGCTTTTCCTGATCACTACAATATTAACATCTTCAAGTCTAGAGTTAATCGGTATTGTTCCTACATAACCTAATAAACTGTACTTCTTGCCTTCTCTTATGCTCATACGGCACTATACCATAACCTTCTAGCTTGAGTGACTCTTAGGCCTTGCATTGGATGAACATTAGTATAAAAAATATTTTCTTTTGTATGGCATATCCTTTCAGGACATTGTTATGGCTCACCACAACTTCCTATCATTGGTTTCTCTAAGTAAATATTACTTTTTATCTACCACACTTTTTCTGTGTTTTGCCATCCATTCACTGAAACCCATTAAGTAGGTTACTCACTCTTTCCTTTGCTTTTCTTGTCTTCAATATGTATTGTGAGTGTTAAATTCTCCCAGCTTTTTTCCTCATTATGTTTCTCAGAAATCTCATCAACAATTCCCTTGTAGTTCCTATTTTCTTTAAAACTTCATTTTTTACTTACAAAATGTGTGACTTTTTCAGCATTCATCAGTAGAATCAGATCTGTGTTGCCTCAAGTCTCTTCTCTATCTCTTTATATTCATTGCCCTATAAGAGATTAGATATTACAGAGCTGTTTAACACCCTTCTCCTTTTTTCTAGTGGCATTTTACTTCACTTATTTTCTGAAAGACAAATTTCACTATTCCTTTGGATTTCTGTGTCACATTTTCAAGCATCTGTTAAGGAATGAATAAAAATGGTAAGCATTACACAGCATCCCAACACGTTTTCTTTTTTTCTAATGTTATTCTTCAATCCCTTAGTATAGTGGTTCCTAGACATTTTTTTTTACTCATGGCACAATTCAGAAAATATTTTGATGTACTTTGTAAATAAAACTAACATGGCCAACTATGTAACTGTGAGCCATTCAACTCAGATATTCTTCATGTATTTGTCATCCACCATCCAAGCTGACAAGACCATAAGTGGAACCAAGCATTTTCTCCAGTTGTAGTTGGCAATTATAGATGAACTCTGTAATGAATTTCAGATTCTATTTTTTACATTTTCAAATATAATATTGCTCTTTCATAATGTACCTAATTTTATTTCAGGTTATTCCAGTGAACCCACAATGCACAGTTTGAGAAACACTGCCTTAGCACTTTACTCAGTTTTTTTTTAAGCATCTTTTGCCATTCTGATGTATCTTTGAACTTTGGTGTCACACATTCCATTGTCTATTATTATTCTACCAAGATAGGGGAATTAAAAACAACATGAATAAAAAAATTATACTTCAAATCTACAATGTACTGTCATCTATTAAAATTTACAAAGTACCATGGTCTACCAAGATCTAGCAGGTATTATGATCTACCAATTACAACTAAGTACTTTGATTGGTCAACATCTACCAGGTACTATGATCTGCAAAGATCTACCAGGTATTATGATCTACCAAGATCTACTAGACATTATTATCTACCTCAATCTAACAAGAACTATAATCTACCAAGATCTAACAGGTACTATGATCTATTAAGAGTTAGTAGGTACTATGATCTACCAAGTACTACCAAGTACTTTGATTTACTAACATCTACCAGGTACTATCATCTACAAAGATCTACCAGGTATCATTGCCTACAAAGATCTACCAGGTAATCTGATCTACCAACATCTACCAGGTACTATGACCCACAAAGATGCACCAGGTACTATGATCTCCCAACATCTACCAGGTACTATAATCCACAAAGATGTACCAAGTACTATGAACTACCAAAATCTACTAGATACAATGTTCTAACACAATCTACTAGATACTATGATCTACCACAATCTAACTGGTACTATGATCTACCAATAAAATGATCTACCATGATCTACCAAGTACTATGATCTATCATGATATACTGTGTACTATTACACAACATGATTGAATGAGTATTATGATTTACAAAAATTTCACAAAGTACTGTGATCTAGTAAGATTTACCAGGCACTATGATCAACAAAAGATTTACCAAGTACTGTTTTTTATCAAGATCTACTGAGTACTAAGATCTACTGAGTACTAAGATCTACTGAGTACTAAGATCTACCCAGTATCCTGAGTGAAGTTTATGTTTTCTTACACTAATATAAAGAAAATTAAGATAAATGCTAAAATTAATAGTTATAAAGATTACAAATGTTAATGACTTCCATATGCAAAGAGTTTGACATTTCTAAATTTCATCCTTTTTTAAGCGCCAAAATAACTGGAATCCCATGAGATAACCAATAACCAGTGACAATTGTCTTAACTTCATCTAAATCCAAAAATTCCTCCCCAAGTGATTAGCGCACCAAAGAATTGAACTTCTCTTTTCATTCTGATTATTTTTATTATATAATTTGCACACTGATGCAGTAACTCTTCAGTTTTTGCTATTTATAATCAAGCTATAGAAATTGCATTTGCGAACATTCAATATCTGTCATCAGACTCTGTTATTAACATAACGTATAGAATTTCCAATGCCTGTCATTATCACACTTTTAAATGATTTGGAGCAGACACACTTATTTCAATATTCAATACTAATTACCATCATAGCTGCTTACTGGCATATATATATATATATATATATATATATATATATATATATATATATATATATATATATATATATATATATATATTCTTTATATCCTGCAACATTTACTAAAATGATTAAAATCATTACCCTTGTTTCAAACAAAGGATGAATAACATTTTTTATCCAATGAAAGAACATTTGATATAATATTTGAAGAATGTTCTTAAAATAATGTCTCCTAATTTTCTAACAAGCATGACGATACTGTTAGATAGATCAAGTTTTCAGCTACAAAACATGGTCACTACCATTGGGTATTCATTTTTGCTCCAAAAGACATGCATACAGGGAGCTCAATGACACTGTTGGATAGAGCAAGTTTTCAGCTACAAAACACTATTTTTCCAGTCACCACCATTAGCAATACATTGTTAACACACTCTTCATTTTGTGGGTTGATTCACATATCACTGTTTCCACTATTGAAACACATTAAATGCCACCTCTAGCTGTACTCACATCTATTGTTTGGTCTCCATAAACATTCAGCATATGTTGGTGGATGCAATTTTTTCTGCTTGAAGTAATTCAGTGATACACTTCTGCTTCATGTTTACTTTCATATCAGATGTTATTTTGACAGAATGTCATTTGTAACAAGAAACAACAGATTATAGTAGGCATATTAGACTTTTACTGCCATAACACCAACCTCTACCTCTAACACTTGTGGGATAATATAATAAAATAAGGAACATTGTTTTCGGAGCAAGTCCTTAATTAATATTAAAAATAGTATTTTACTTCTTTCTTCTTGTTTCCTCGTTGCTACCGCTTCATACAATTTTGGTTATCTAATTTTCAATATTTTTTCTGTCCCTGAATTATAATCCACATGGAAAAAACAGTTTGTTGAATGAGAATTGTTTTCAAAAACAGTGTCCTGTGAACAAGTGTTATTTTATCTATTTTGCTCTCAATACAAACTGTATATTCAATAAGTTATTTCCTGCACAAGGACTATACATTGTCACTTTACTATTCCCAGTGAAAAGAATGTGTTTCAATATAATTTTTTTTTACAGCAAATGAAGGCTGATTTATTGATGAATATTTTCCTACAGGTGAATAATGTGTTTTCAACTGTTTTTGCCTCCAGGTGAAGAATTTTTCCATATATTACTTTAATGTCTTTAACATTTAAGGATATCTTTAATAACTTGCAATTCCATTTTCCACTTTTGTATATTCCACGAAGCACATGTAATTATATAAAATGAAACTCTATTTTATGATTCCTATATGATCCAATATACAAGTCAATTCTATGTCCTTATGAAATTATATAATCGAATCTATTACCTTATATGTTCAAGCAATTCCTTTTGTTTTTTACAAACATGTTTCTTATTTTAAATAGTTTTGATAAATCTTGAATTTTTTTTATTTCAGGTAAAATAATATTACATAAACTTTTGTTTTAACAATTTTAGGCTTTGCTTGCAGATTAATATATATGTGTGTGTGTGTGTAAAAATTCAGTGTGTGTGAGTGTGTGTAAATGTGTGTCTATGTGTGTGTGTGTGTGTGTGTGTGTGTGTATAAAAATTCAGTGTGTGTTTGTAAAAATGTCTTTAAAAAGACAATATGAATAAAGACAAAAGGAAAACTTTTCTTTACCAATGCAGTCTGTCCTCTGATGACCTTTATCAAGGCAAAAGAACAGAAAAAGGATCTTATACATAACAATTTATCAAATGTATTAATCATACATAGAAAGAAGTTCAACCACAACTTTGATCTAAAAATAGCATGCTTATTAAGAGAAAATAACTGACTTTGATAAAAACGTTCTTTAGTGCAGCTATCAAAAATTAACTTGCCAAAATCTAAATCTGTGCCCCATATTTTTCCAAATATCTCCTTTCCTAAAGTCAACATGCATGACCATAAGATTATTAAAAAATTAAAAGAAAATGGTTAAAACAAAAGGTTCTATTATTTTGAATCAGATTAAAATAAATTAAAATAATAAATAATAATTACATTAAAAAAGGAATAAATAAATAAATACATAAATATATATATATATAATAAAATAGGCAGCATATAATTTTATATTACAAAGAGTTAAACCATACCTTGAATCAATCAGCAATATTAATGCAATTATTGGTGAAATCCCTTTGCTAGTAGACATAATTATAAGCATTATACTACTAATAATCCACTGAATGATGAGATCCTTATGTATAAAATGGATATGGTGTATTTTTTAATTCAGCTAGTACTTTCAAACACTTCACGCATTCATCTTCAGGCTGTATTTTTTCCTTTAGAATCAAAACTGGAAGATGAAATAAATGTGTTTTTCCGACCGAAAGATGTTTTTAAGAATGAGCTATTTATTAATGGCTATGTAGTGTTGGAGCGTGCAAATTGCAACACTAAAGTTCAAATATTACAAGTGAGAATTTTTTGAATTTTGTAATTTGGTAAATCCACAAATTTTTTATTATAAGTGTTTTTCAGTTAACATGACATGAACTAAGTAGATAGTTCAATTAACAGAGTCATATGTCTTAGTAGGTTTTTCTCAGGAAAAACAATTGATTCGCAGAAAAAAACCTACTAAGACATATCACTCTGTTAATTGAACTATCTACTTAGTTCATGTCATGTTAACTGAAAAACATTTATAATAAAAAATTTGTGGATTTACCAAATTACAAAATTCAAAAAATTCTCACTTGTAATATTTGAACTTTAGTGTTGCAATTTGCACGCTCCAACACTACATAGCCATTAATAACTAGCTCATTCTTAAAAACATCTTTCGGTCGGAAAAACACATTTATTTCATCTTCCAGTTTTGATTCTAAAGGAAAAAATACAGCCTGAAGATGAATGCGTGAAGCATTTGAAAGTACTAGCTGAATTAAAAAATACACCATATCCATTTTATACATAAGGATCTCATCATTCAGTGGATTATTAGTAGTATAATGCTTATAATTATGTCTACTAGCGAAGGGATTTCGCCAATAATTGCATTAATATTGCTGATTGATTCAAGGTATGATTAACTCTTTTTAATATATATATATATATATATATATATGTGTGTGTGTGTGTGTGTGTGTGCAAAAAAATCTGTGGATAAGTAATACAAGTAGATCCTATTAATATAAAATATTAAAACTGATCCACAAAAGTGAGCTCAATATAATTTTATTATAGAGTATATAAGTGAATTACAATACATTTTAGTAAATGTATTTGCATTGATAAGTCCAGGGAAAAACTACTTTCCCATGGACAAAATCATCATCTGTATGAGGTAAATCATTTGGATTTCATTAATTATATATATATATATATATATATATATATATATATATATATATATATATATATAATTCAACAAAAATAATGTTTACTCACTTTCATTTATTAGGCTTTAAATCTCATCACTTAGCAACCTTCATAGTTTACCTTAACTTTCACATTTAACCTGAAAAATATTCATGTGTGTTCTTAAATTTAAAAATTTTGAAAACATAACAATATTATTACTTCTTTTTTATAATTAATTTTAGCAAAATATAATCCTTACATCTGTCTTGATAAAGAAAAGTTTTCCTTTTGTCTTTATTCACACACACACACAAACACTTATATATTATTATTTTTATTATAAGAGATTATAATAAAAACAATGAAATCAATACACAAAAGCTTTCATGTTTCCATACTATGATTGTTCTTCTTCAGGTGATGGTAAGTAACTGTTGATTAAATGATTAATAAAAATTATAATAAAAATGATAATAATATATTGCTCTACTTTGTATTGAACACTTTTTTAAAAGTAAATGGTACTGTTCTTTCTCTCATTTGTATATATATATATATATATATATATATATATAAATGAAGTATTATCATCCATTACAATTTATAATACACAACTTATTCTAACATATTTTCATTCTGAACATTATTAATTAATGTTGGCTAATATCTTTGAGTGGCCCTAAGTTCCTTAACTGAAATGTGGTCCTTACATTCTTGGCTGCAATGTAGGAGACTGTTCTTCTTACATTCTTACCTTCTTTGGTGGTTGTTTATGTATTTATCCCTGCCATACAACTGTTTCTCACATGTGCATTCAAAGTGCAGCTCAAAATCTGAGGAGGGTCATTTGGAGATGTTGTAACACACTATGTGCACCAATAATGTTCTTCCAAAAGTGTGGTTGGCTCTGCACAAGCTTTGACCACTATAATCAAATCATATCATATGTGTGGGTAGTCTGATTGTTCATTTCTAAGAACTGAGCTACAGGACCCTCATTCATTGAAAGCAATGGGTGAGTCCACACACACTCACACACACACACACACACACACATACATACATACATATATATATATATATATATATATATATAAATATATATATATATATATATATATATATATATATATATATATATATATATATATTTATATATATATATATATATATATTTTAGGTAATGTATTGAAACCAACCTTATTATAGTTTAAATCAAATTTCAATTAGGCAGTGTCAAACCACAACTGCCAATTTCGTACATTTTCATGCAATTATCAGGCAGTCATTAACTGTAGTGTGTGGAAATAGGAACCCATATACACCCAAGATGGTAAAAGTGTATCCGGTGTGTACATATCATGCACACACCAAGCAAACTCACTGGGGTGGGGGAATAACCCATCCAGTGAAGATCAAAATAGTTGGAAATATCATAATTAATAAAAATAAAAAAACACCAGAAATTGTCATTGGCATGACAAAAAAAAGTCTTCAATGTCATGAAGAACAATGTGACCGCATTAAAGGAACTTGCTGAATTAAGCAAAAAGTTCTCATCAATACAAGGTCCTTTAAGTCACCCATGAGAAAGCATTGTAATAATAAAAGTAGGCAGCTCCCAAAAGAGTTTGCTATGATTCCACACAAGAAAAATGTGTGCTCTATGCCATATTAAATGGCAGAGCTTTATTATATTTTAAAGCAAGTCATGGTCAATGACTGTCCACTTGAAATTTGATTTAAAATATATATATATATATATCTTTTAATTGAGTTCACCGCATGCAAGGGAGTAAAGCCATTAAGACACAAGGGGTGACTGGGCATGGAAGAATTAGAGACAAGAACAGTGTTAATGATCAAGAACAAAAAGAGCAGTCAGGAGGACAGTAGATAGCGATTGGCTTTGCGTTTAAATTTTTGAAGATTAAAGTTGGTTGGAAAGTATGGAGATGGAAGGAAGTGGGAAGTGTGAAAAAAGAAACTGTTAGGATAGAATTTGTAACCAAATCAACTATAAATTGATGAGATCTCAACACCAGTCTAGTATTGCAGTTAAATTTTAAAAGTTTTGGTACCATAGCAAAGAGTTCATCTGAACAATTACTATGAAAGTATTTATAGTGAATGCACAGAGAGGTAACCTAACAATAGTGGGAAATTGACTGAAGCTGAGACAGCAGAAAAGGACCATATATATATATATATATATATATATATATATATATATATATATATATATATATATATATTTGTGCATTTAGGCAGCAATCCTTCTTTCATGCATGTTTCTTTGAATACGACAGACAAGGTGTATTGTTTTAGTTTTTTTAATTTCTCATCTGATCTTATAACATTTTTTTCATTTCAGAGGAAAAATTATATAAAAACTGTCTAATTGTTAATATATTTCAACCTTGAAAATAGCTAAATGTATAGCCTAAAGTGCTCACAAACTTTTAGTTTTAAAAAGTTTTGTGTGTGTGTGTGTGTGTGTGTGTGTGTGTGTGTGTGTGTGTGTGTGTGTGTGTGTGTGTGTGTGTGTGTGAGTGTGTGTGTGTGTGTCAATCAAAGATTGTATTTTGCTAAAAATGGTCAAAAATGTATTTCTAGCATATGGCTTTCAAGGCAAACAGTCTTTGTAAAATATAGTGTTCACCATCAAGTGATAGAATATTTATAGTGCAAAATAAAATTAAATCTTCACTTATCTTATCCTACTCTGAGTTCTGTGGAGATTATTTCCACTCTTCAGTAAACTTCAGTGTAAATTTTACAATCAAGCCTCCTGATGAGTGGATGTAATCTCTCTGAAACCCAAAGTAGAGATAAGATAAATGAATATTTAATTTTATTCATTACTACATACCTACATATAATGTAACTTTAAGACTGTATTATAATCTTTGTTATACAGTATAATATAATAGCTAACAATAGAGAAATATGATGTAGTTTTTATATAAAATGAATCCAATTCTGCTAAGATGAACAAATAAGAAACACCTCAGATGCTAACCAGTCAAGTACAACATTCTTTAACAATTCGTTATCAGATATGATTTTTTGTGGTGGGTCTATCAAAAGTCTAAAATAAGATTATAAATAACAGAAATTTAAACTTTTGAGATAGTTATAAGTAACCATAAGTTATTCTTGAGGAAGTTGAGTAAATAATGGCATATATTTGCAAGATAAATTTCACTTAAATACATTTCTATATATTGTGATGTAATATTATACAACATCATATAATATTAGTAATATATATTCCATACCACAAAACATTTAATATTATGATTTACATTTGGATAAGAATCTGACAGAATTGTAAATATATAAGACAAAAAGGAAATTTCTTACATATTTTGTCATGTTTTGCTGATCAAAACTTGTCATCAGAATAATGGGTTTTTTTCAACCAAATCTACATTGGCAAGATAGAACATGACTCACATTAGTCATATGAACATTGGATTTTTTTACTTTAACTGTATCATTTATTTAAATTTATCACAAATCCGTTGTGGTTAATGCAAAACTAGGCTTCTTCAGCCCTGTTGTTACAAAACTGTTGTTGAAACAATATCAAGTATAAAACAAACACAGGAAAACTCATAATAAAATTCAATTTAAAAATGATACAGTTAAAATAAAAAAAAATACAGCATTCATTTGACTAATCCCATTCTGTCTCACTAATATAGATTTGGAAAAATAAAATCCCTTCTTCTGATGATGTTTGATCAGTGGAACACATCAAAAAAAGAATTTTCTAAATTGTCTTATATATCGTATATACTCACATATCATGCGACTGTTAAAGACCTAATTTGGAAGCTAATTTTAAGGAGATTGCATCATACACAAGATATAAAATTAGCATATGTACCCCTGGCCCTGGCTACACCATTAACCAAACTATATATCTATTTACTGTAGTCAAATTAGCTTCAAAATGATGTTTTCAAAGGTTGCATTATACATGAGTATATGCAGTATTTACAATTTAATATTATGAGTAAAATTTAAATGAAAATCCAGTAGAATAGTAAATATATAAGACAATTTAGAAAACTACTTTTTAACTTGTTTCATCAATGATTTTTCTGCTTACACTAATTCATTGTCAAAACATGTCAAAATAAAAGTTTTCTAAATTGTCTTATATATTTAATACATACATGCAGTGAATATTACTGCAACATCTGGTTTGGTGCTTCTGCTATATATTTAGAGATTCTTGATAAAATGCAAAAAAAGAATCTGCAATTTTATTAGGTCCTGACTTGACATCTCAGCTTCAATAAATTTCCCACCACTGTAATGTAGCTTCCCCCGTGCCTTTTCTATAAATACTTTAATGGTGATTTTTCTGATGAACTTTCCTGTGATACCAAGACTTGTTATTTATATACCCCCACCAGACAAATTGTACATAGGGGGACTAGTTAGGATTTCATTTAGACTCTGTATTATGGTGGCTGTAGTAGAAATGGTAAGTACGAGTGTGGTGTTTTGTCGTAAAGAATACTGTGGAATGTTTGATTCAATGATTGTGGCTAGCTAAGTTTAATTATAAGACAGATGAAGACCAGCCTCCCCCATCCCCATTTTTGGCCTTGTGCCAAATTTTTTGTATTTTACAAAAATAAATATTACTTTTCTCTATGGTACCTAGACTTTATGAATTTAAGTGCAGTACTAGATTGGTGGCAAGGTCTCATCAATTTACAGTTGAAATGACTAGATGTAACAGTAAGTTCTATGCTAACAGTTTCTTCTATCACACTTCTCACTTGTGAACACTTTTCTGGCATTTCAGTAAAATTTGATCTTCAAAAATTTAAATGCAATGACAATCATTATCTTCTGTCTTCTTAATTTCTGTTCTTTTATTGTTCTCTCTCCTTAATAATGTTTTTTTTTATTCTCTCACACTCAGTAACCCATTGTGTCTTTGTGGTTTTATTGCCTTGCTTGGAGTGAAATGATTAAAAAGATATATATTTTTTATTTAATATTATATATATTTATTATTCCCCTTTTAAAAAGAACAGTTAACTTTAATATTTCCTTCTTTTTCCATTTTCTCCAGCTTTTTGCTGTCGATAACTGCGTGGAAGATTGGAGAATTGCAATATCATGGCGCCGAGGAATGCAGTTATTATTAGAGATTGTTGTCTGTGCCATCCATCCTATTCCAGGAGACTTCTATTTCATGTGGTCAACATCGTTAAATAAACAGAAATCTGTACAAGTACCTGTGGACATCATTCTCTCATTACCAATGTTTCTCCGGCTTTATCTGATTTGCCGGGTGATGCTTTTACACAGTAGACTCTTTACAGATGCCTCTTCTCGGAGTATAGGTGCCCTAAATCGGATCAACTTTGACACACGCTTTGTCATGAAGACACTCATGACAATCTGTCCAGGAACTGTTTTGCTTGTCTTCATGTTGTCATTATGGATAATTGCCAGTTGGACATTACGTGCATGCGAAAGGTAAGTAAAACTTTTTCTACTTTATTTATTTCTTTTAGTCCAAAGTGGAATGACTACACATGAGAGTATTAAATTTGAGTTATATCTATATATATATCTATCATTTAATATCCAAATGAATCTGCCAATGCTGGCGATGTATTGTAAACTTAATTATTAAATATTTAATTCTACAATGACCACCTCAGTAGACTTAGTATAGATATAAATGCCACATAGAAACTGTTAATAAAAAAGAAAGAGAAACAACAGCAAAGCTTCAACTGCAGCAGTTTTAAGAAATAAGATGTGACAGCAATAGAGTTCAGGTGTAGTAGCAGCAGCCAGACAATAAAAACATTAGGTTTAAGGCCCCAAGTTCTGAGTTCAGGATTATTCCAGTGGTTCATTAGTTCATGAATTTGGTGGCCTAGCAATCACTGAGCTGTTTATTACAAACTCAGATTCAATGGAAACAGGGTGAGCAACAAATAAGCAATACAAAAAAGGACAAGGAATAATTAATAATAGTTAAATAACTACAAAGAACAAGATGAGATATCCTTAGGAAATGCAATGAGAACACTCTAACTCCATAGATTAAATAAAGGGTTCAGTTTGAAATTACATGAAGGTTACTCAAATCAACTGACACGTGTGGGCATGCAAAAATGGCAGAAATGTTGTGATAATAACAATAAAGATAAGGATATTAGTCTGAATATAAATAATACAAATAATCTCATCTGCAGATGCCAGAAGTGAAAAAAATAAACAGAACAGAATGTTTAAAAGAGTGAGTCTCTAAATTACATCTCATTCATTAAAGTCTACATCTCTTGTCTTCTTACTTTTATAAATGTCACACAAATAAATCTGTGTATATTAATAAAAACAATGTTAACTTTATTTCAAACAATGAATGTAATGGGTAAATTATTTTCTAAGAAAGGAAGGCAACGGGTGAATTGTTATTTCTAACAAATGGTGCAATGGGTAAATTGCCGCCATTTTATATCTGTTTAATTTTGCATATGCACATTGTTTGTTTTTGATTTTGTTAACTGCACAGTATAGTAGGGTCAGTTGGGTACTGTCTATAAGAAAAAGAGCACCATGATACAATTCACTCCACCAGAAATTTGGAAAGGGCTTGCTGTACTGCTCCAATACAAACATTTCAGAGTGTTTGGGCGTCAATCTGAGGACAGTACAAAGGATTCAGAAAGAGTTGGATGAGTCTAATGGTGATTATGAAGGTTTTTGGAGTGATTACTAGTGATGGCGACGTTATGCTTCATCTTCCCACAGGGCCTTGGCCAGGAGGGTGGCTGCTGGAAGACCCTATGTCAGGCAACAGGGCTCTACACTATTCCACACAAACTGGTGAATGCTGTCATGGCTGTCAAATAATTTCTGCAACCACATCACCCCTTACATCTGGCCACCTAACTCCCCAGACTGCAAGTCCCTTGATTATTATGCATGGGGTGCAGTTGAGTGAGAGACCAACAAAACTCCTTATCATGCCAAAGGTGAACTGAAGGCAAGAATTACAGCAGCATTCACCAACTTAAACAAAGAGACCACCCAGAAGAGTTGTAGAAGTTTCTAAAGAGTCTGGAGACTGTGGTTGTAGCCAATGGTGATTGTATTGAATAAATTTACTCTTTAGTATTTCACGATATTTTTGTGTAATTTTGGTAAATATATCTGTTAAAATGAAATGTCAGTGTTATTTTCATTTTTGCATAATTTAGATGACAATTCATCCATCGCACACTGCTTATTGGCATATAATTTGAAAAATTTTGGCAGAGAACAATATCACAAATTAATTTTTGCAAAAAATCATAATTCTATAAAAATTGATAATGCAAGTACTTACTATCAAGTAAGAATTATACAAATTCTTATTGAATATGTTTCCTACTAATTGGGATAGTTGAACCCTTATGTCTATATTTTTCTTAGGTTTACCATTAGATGTAGCTATATAAAATTACTTACATTTGATTTAGGTAAATAAAATTAAATTTTTTAAACTATAAATAATGATGCTAATGTACATTGCCAGCACTGACTTTAGTTTTTCTCCATAGTGCAATCATTTCATGTGCCAAGGTCATTTTTAACAAAATGAATAACATTTTTTTAAATAAATCAAAGCTATGTCATGTCACAAGTCTATAACCAAATAGAGTCAAAACTGAACTACATGTGCAGCGGCCATAGAAGCTGACGTGTGTCTGAGGCCTGACAGCCTGACAACGTCATCTATCTTCAGGCTGCTTTTGAATTCAGAGTTTTCTTTACTGTATCAAAGCAAGAGAGCATAGTCTACCTTGCTATTTAACCAATAAGAAGGAAGATGAATTCATACCTTTTCCAAGGGCATTAACATGAAGTGAACAAAACAGAATCAAGCTGGGGATTGAACCCAGTGTACCAAATTATATTCACATACTGATAACCATTAGATTATCCACAACTCCCAAAAATCAAGGTAAAAGAAAAAAAACAATGTTCATAATTAATTAATTATAATAATGTTATCTGCTAAAATTTGTGAATGGTTTTACAGTATATGATATTTCAGTTGATTTCAGTGAATATGTGACACATGGCCAAGTGGATAAATACGTTGTTTGAAGTAATCCAGTGACTTGACCCAAAGAGTTGTGAGTTCAATACCTGGTCACAACAGGGGAACAAAACTTGGAGAGCTGAGTTACTAAAGGGAGATAACTGAGATATCCAGAAAGGACATGGCTAGAACAATCTACTCCAGTAGACAAAATAAAGGGTTCAGTTCAACATACCAAAATATATCATCAGCCAAAACATTGTAAATATGACAACAAAGGTGAGGACAATAGCCAAACAATGTAAATAGTGTAAATACTCACCTCTCTGAAATATAGAAGGTGTGTAAACATATTGCAACACTCACTCTTTCCATGTGTGTACTCATATTAAATATTATACAGACTTTCATACTTTCTATCAGTTTGTATACTAACATATGCATATATGCATGCATCTGTCACTATTATATTAGATTTATTAAGATTCTGCTTATGAAATCTAATATCATCTCATACATAATCCCTGCTTGCACTTGAACTACCAAACTCTCTCACTCAAATACTTGATGGATTGATTGATAAATGATGATCTTCCTTCTTTCTTCCTGGGATCTGAGCCGATTAATCAATACTCTCACATCTTTAACACTTTTAAGCTTATTACATCCTTCAATTTAGTAACTAACCCTGTGACATACTGTCACACTTTCAACCAATAACAATCTTCAACTGCCATCCCTTTTCAATATTTATTTTTCTCACTCATTTTCCTGTCATGAAATCTGCATTTCTCAGCGTGTTATCTTTTATTATGAATAACACATCAATTCCAACCCATTAATTCATTCTTCAATTTGTCATTCGTATTCGTATTGTTTCAAGATGGAGACTATGATCTTTGACCTTCTTGAGGGACCTTCATGGAATGAGATATAAGTCCACATTTATTGAAATTTGTCATTCAATTTGAAGAAGAATCTTGACAATTTGCATTAGGAGATTCTCCTTTTATACGCCAAATCACTTCAGAACAAAGATGATTATGGCTTTCTACAACTTCCTTTATTTGGTTTCTCTAAGTAACTTTTGACCCATTACCATCTCACTTTGTCCTTGTTGTGTCATCCATTTACAAACTCACAATGTGCATGTTAAGAAAATTTTGTTTCTTTTTCAACTAGTATGTCTATCACCTTTCTTACACAACTGCTTTGCTTACCCCTTGTTGATATATATATATATATATACATATATATATATATATATATAACAAACTAAAGTATTGGCAAAACCAGCACAAATTCTGCGAAAGAAAATAAAAATAAAAACAAAACCAATAAATCAAAAACAAAAAACATAAACTGAGAAGAAATCAGACAGACACTAACCTAAACAGTAAAAAACAGTGTTCTATGTCTAAACGAGAAAGACAGAGTAGATTTGCTACCCAACAAACACTATGTGTGTGTGTGTGTGTGTGTGTGTGTGTGTGTAGTATATATATATATATATATATATATATATATATATATATATATATATATATATATATGTATGTATATATATATATGTGTATGTATATATATATATATATATATATATATATATATGTATGTATGTATGTATGTATATAAAGTGATTGGTACCCTAGGCCATACTTTGTGACCCTTGCTATATTATTAATATTTGCTTTTTTTCCTACCATTTCTATATATGTTACAAATTAAACTAAGCACAACAGACTATTAAAGGATGACAGATTTTTGTGGATTTTGATGTTATTCTGGGGTCTTTTCTTTGTTCAAATCCATGAATTTTTTTTCATGTGTTAAACACAACATTAGTCTCCTGTGCCTTGCCAGCCATATACATTGCTCTTTGATCTGGAACTAATTTGACAAGCAGCAAGAGACGAAAAGAACTTTGTCTCAAAATGATGCAACGAGGAACTTTGACAACACAAGCTCCAACTACCCAATAACACTTACAAGGTTATGGCAAAATATCAGAAAAATATTAAAATTAAGATATAGTAGAGTGGTGAGGAGCATATAATAGATTCAGCAAAATGCACCTTTTCACCAGTCCTCCCAATAACCATTAGGCTATCTGTACAACATGGCAATAGACAACACAAAATAAAGAGATTAATATCTGCAGTAATGGTTACTTTTTTAATGCAATAATTATAATCTAACCACTTTCAAGTTATTGAGGTTGTTGCATATTTACTGCCTCTAATTTTTTATATTTTGATAAAAAAAGTTTTTGATGTCTGCTTTATTGATATAATCTACCAATTTGGGGAAGTTTTTTTTTTTAATCGGTATCACCCCAAGCAAGGCAGTACAGCCGCTAGCACGCAAGGGGTTGCAGGGTGTGGAGGAATTAGGAAGAGAAACATTAGTAATGAGGTGAAAGAAAAAAGCAATCAGGAGGATAGTAGATAGCAATTGACATTGCATTTAAATTTTTGCAGATTAATGTTGGTTGGAAAGCATGTGGCCAGGAGGGAGTTCCACAAGCAAGAATTGCAAGATAAGAAACTCTTAACATAGAACTTATGGCTACATCTAGCTAGCTCTGATGAGATCTTGCTGCCAGTCTAGTATTGTGCTTAAATTCATATAGTCTAGGTATTGAGGAAAATTTCACAAGCTAGACAAATAGGCTCCACAAAAAAATAGAGATATCCAAAATAACATTAGCCAACAGATAAACACTTGTTTTTCTCTTCTTGCTCAGCAAAGAAAAGGTTATTTTTCAATTAGGCAATCATGAAAAATGGATTTATTATATTATTTTATAAGATGTTTTCCTGCACAAGGAAGTAAGTGTCCATTAATGTTTTAGAAATACAATGTAACAAATGAACCAGAATAAAAAGTTCTTCCATATCCAGTTCCATTTGCACAACATCCTGGTTATGATGATAAACTACATCCAGCAGCAAGACCTCTGACCAGGAGGTTCTGAGCAGCATGGAACCACCTCTTAATTGCTGGTGTTCCCAGGTCCACCTTGACCCAAGGTGGTAGCACATGTTAGGGTCCCAGCTATGGGCAAAACTGTTAAACCCGAAACTGGGGTCAAAACACTATGAAAGTATAAAAATACATTTTTATAGTAAAAATGCCAGCTTTACATTTTCATAGTTAAAAAAATTACTAGAAATACATTTTTGAAAAAAATTAAAAAATTACCGGTACTACATTTTTTGTAAAAGAAATTACTACTACTAACAAGAAAATTAAATTTCAGCATTAAATGACCCTAAACAAAGAAACAAATAAACAATCCATTTACACCAAATTCTCTATACCTGGCTTCTCTTATTTGATTTGGGGTTCAAAAAGATGGAGGCCATTAAATAGAAAATAAAAATCTGTATTTTTCTTTATTCCTTCTTTATGTGTCCTATCCCCTCAGGAATTAGGCGATCATGGCTCTCCACAATTTCCTGTCCTTTGTCAATCTTAATAAATTTTGTCTTTCTGTTATTTCTCCTAAACCCTGTTCTGCCATCCATATAAGTATGTTATGCAGTTTTTACTCTATTTCTCTTGCCTTCAATCTGTCTTGTGAGTATCACCTTTTCCAAGTCCTCTTTCCTTATTACGTGCCCTAGAAATTTCAACTGTCTCTTCCAGACGTTAAGTATATGTTTCCTTCTTGTTTCCATCTTCTCTAAAGATTTATTATTGGTGGAAACAATCTTAACAATATAGGAAGGAAAACTACAAGACCTCCTAGACAAGGTAATAAAGGAAATCTAGAAGAAAGGACTAACCATCAATTGTAAGACAATATATAGTTATGAGCAAAAGAAAAAGCCCAAGATGTGAACAAGTACAAAAGTTTAAATATCTGAGAAGTCTTTTAACAGAGGATGAAAAATATGTCTTCGAAATCTAAAGGTGCATTGGAATAGCAAAACTGCATCCCAAAAGTTAAGCAAATTACTAAAAAAACAGCAAAATTTAATGGCAGTGAATGCTGGACAGTTTCCTTACAGATAAAGAGAAAACTGGAGGAAACAGAAATAAGGTTCTACAGGAGGATGCTGAGGATACATTGGACAGAGCCCTTAAACAACAAAGAAACCATAAGGAAAATGGAAACAAAAAGGACTCTCATATTCAAAATCAGGAAGAGACAGATGAAATTTCTTGAACATGTAATGAGAAATAAGGGCTTTGAAAATTTATTATTCACCAGGCATAGTGAAGGCAAAAAGGGTCAAGAGGAGGCAGCAGGCCACTAACCTTACCAGCTTGTATAAACGGATGACGGAATAGGTGGGAAGAGATACCAAAAAGACAAATGTTACTAAGAGCTACTAGGGATAGGAAGTTGTGGAGAACCATAATCGCTTCCACCATGAAGAGACATGGCACACAGAAGAAGAAGGTATATAGTTTTAAATAAACTGACACATATCAGCAGATTGAAACACACATTCACACGTACTATTTCACAGATCAATGGGCTTTCGAATCCCTTTCCATATTGATTAGCTGTCATCAGCAGCAGCCTGTCATCCTAAAGTGTTGGCATATTCACTTTATATGAGGTCTATTAAAATATGGTGACCTCATTGAAAACAAAGATAAGACCATTCATTTGTTAAATAATATCAATCCTTCTATAAGGCAGTGAATGCTGGACAATTGCCTCACAGAAGAAAAAGAAGAGATGTGGTTTCAAAGGAGGATGCTGAGAATACCTTAGACAGAACATGTGAACAACAAGGGCATTTTAGGGAAAATAGAAACAAAAAGGACACATGTACTTAGAATCAGAGACAGTTAAAATTTCTGGGACACATAATGAGGAAAGAGTGCTTGGAGAATTTGACACTCACAGATAATAACTTACCTTTTTTTAATCATTTCCCCTCAAAGCAAGGATTTTTAAATTCACTAAAACATATGGTGTTACTGTGTGCAAAGGAATCCGAGAAAAAAAAACATTATTAAGTGAGGCCAATAAAAGAAAAGGAATTAATGAAACAGAAGATGATGATTGGCATTTCATTACAATTATATATATATATATATATATATATATATATATATATATATATATATATATATATTATTGTCATCCACAGACAGACTGTTTCGCTGTATCACAGCTCATCAGTGTGGCTAGATGTCCGGTTTCCTCTAGCTAGGATCGAAACCTGACTGAATTGGCATCAGTCAGAAATTCTACCACTAAGCCGTCGGCGCACGGCAAGGATGAAGGTGAATTTTAGCGTATTTATTTTTAGATTTAGATAAACACACAGTGACTGACAGTGACTCAATTCTGCCGAAGAATCATGCTGTATTAGCTTTAATAGTCACTGTTTACAAACCCACGCTTCATTCCCACAGAGCTCAACCGAAATTAATTTTCATGAGCCAATATTATTGTCATCCACAGACTGTTTCGCTGAATCACAGCTCATCAGTGTGGCTAGACATCCAGTTGCCTCTAGATATATATACAGAAATATTTTTTAAATCATTTCACTCTAATCAAGGCAATAAAGCTACTAAGATGCAAGAGGTTACTGAGTGTGAGAGAATATGATAAAAAGAAAACATTATTAAGGAGAGAGAACAATAAAAGAACAGGAATTAAGAAGACAGAATATAACAACTGACATTGTATTTAAATTTTTGAAGATCAAAGTTGACTGATAAGCAAGAAGCCAGAAGAAAGTTTCACAAGAAAGATGTGCAGTAGAGGAAACTGTCAGCATAAAACTTACATCTGGCCAATTCAAATGTAAAATGATGAGACCTTGTTACAAATCTAGTATTGCACTTAAATTCATAAAGTCCAGGTACAACAGATGAAAGTTCATCAGAACAATTCCTATGAAAGTATTTATAGGAAAGACAGTGTCAATAGGAAAGCAACAGAAGGTGAGATGCCAGGTCAGGACCAATAACATTGCAGATATATTTGTTTTTCAATTTAATGTATTAGCCCCCAGAAATTAATTAGATTCAAATAAATATAACACTGAATTATGCAGTCCAGCATTTGTATCAATTGATCACTATCAACTGTTCTCTTATCATAAGCATGACATATATTTAGGAAAATAAGAAGCCCACATATTTTCCATATGATATACAAAAACTTATTTTATGTTGCAAATCAGCTCCTGCTTGTTCTCAGAGGGTTAACATAGAAATAATATTTGAAAATAACAGTCACCTTGACTACAAATCTTTTACAGCCTGATCGTGTCAGAAATAACTTTTAAAAGCAACACATAATTCTGGTCATAAATGCAAAAATCATTTTCAAAGTTCTTTGATCAGATCAAATTTTTTAATAGCTCTCTTTCCCACATAAGTTGTTCAGAATTATGAGTGAAACCAGAGAAACAAAGTTGAAAAGTAGAAAACTGCATGTAGAATTAGTTTATCATATCTTCTATTTGACAGTGTGTCATTTATAGTGCAATTCAGAGTTTAATTGGGGCAATATGCAAAGTGGGCATTTCAGTTCCTCATAAGGTTTGCTTGAGAACAAAAATATAACATTCCACTACCTGCAGTAGTCTTTTACGCATGAGTCTCAACATTTTTGCATTGTATTGTTAAAGGTGATGAAAAATAGGTTTTGCATGTCAACAGAAAACAGAAAAGACAGTGTTATCACAAAATGAGAAACCAGTGTCACACCAAACTTGGACTCCATCCACATAAAGTTCTTGCTTTGTCTATGATTGAATCTGAAAGGTGTTATTCGTTACAAGCTACTGGAATATAGAAGACCTATCTCTGCAGATCCCTTGAGTGGGTAAATGAAACATTATGCTGAACATGTCATACTTTGGTAAGCAGAGAAGATGTTATTCTCCAGTAGAACAATGCAAGGACAGTCTCTGCATGACAAACCCAAGAAACAATAAGATTATTAGGATGGACTGTTCTTCTACATCCCCCATATGCATCAGGTTTAGCCTTATTTTATTTGTTTCATTCATTAGAACATCTCATAAAAGGCAGAACATTGAGAACCAAAGAAAAAGTTGAAATTAGTCTTTCAAACATTTCAGGAAAAAACCAAGATTTCTTTCAATGGAGAATAAAAAACTCACCTTCTCATTAGACTGCAGTCATTGAAACTGAAGGTGATTACATATTTTGATAACTAATATTTAAATAAATTTAATTCCACATTTGTTTTTATATGTGATAAAAAATGATTTCTTTCCAAACACCCTAACATATCTGTGTATGTCTGTATGTTGTATGTCTATATGTGTATGTTGTATATGAATTTCTAAAAGGAAAACACCTACAGTTAATACCATGTCAAAAGTCTTTCCTCTCTACGATGAGTCTTCCTGAAGTGAAAATACATTATCTAAACAATATGTTGACACATACATAGAGAAGGACATTAATCGGAATGGATTGATAGAATTAAGTAGCTGAAGCAAATAGTCATATTTCAGTGCCAAGGCCCAAAAGAGAAAGGAATAATAAGGCCAATATACCAATGTCTATTTATTTCCATATATCTGAAATATTAGTCATACCAAGAAAACTGATAAAAAAAGCATAAAAGCAAAATACTATAATTAATGGTAACTTGTAGGCAATTTGTAAATAGTAACGACAATTGTGGCATTAACTTTTTGTGTCTGACACAAACGTGATCTGCATCAAAGACAACTGACAGCAATTTAGTGATGCCAAACACTTGTAATTTCTGACTGATATACACTTGTGACATAGTCACAACATTAAGAATGTGGCTTGGAAGTGTTTTGGGGATCACAGTCATTCTTTATTGATCCAAGTTGGTTGTATCACTACATTAGTCTCCAAAACCATCTTCAGGCCAATATACCAGTGTCACACCGTTTCTGTCTCTTACTAAAAATCAAAGCAGCCATTTTTTCACCAGGAGAAAGTGTTTTGTAGTATTAAATACCACAATGTATATGGTCTTTATTGGCTACTTTTATTGTCCCTGGTATGGAAATTCTGCTGACAACTTGTCAGTGATGAAGAGGGTGATTTGAGTGTGAAAGGCTTGCCAATCCTAGCAGTTTCAGATTGTGTGTTCACTACTAAGCAAAAATTCCCACTTAAAAATTTTGGCAGGAGAAATTCCTTTTGTGCCAAGAAATCCCACCTTCTTACTAATTACTGATTCATTAATGCATGGGCCAATGAAAAGTCACGACCACCACATCCTCTCCATCAACTTGTGTGTTTTTTTTAGTTTGGATATCACTTTTTTCTTCTTCTAATCCTTAACATTTACTTAGTCTCCTCTGTTTTACATTGACAATGTTACACTCTGTTGTAATCATAAGTACAAGTTAAAATGTAGAAATCCCCATCTAAAAATCCTAATAATTATATCTCCTTTTATATGTTGTGTCCTTTTAGAACAAGATTCCCAAACATTATTCTGTCATCACCCTCTTTCACATGGAAAAATTTTCCACCACCCACCTGTATAAAAAATATCCAAAAGATACCAAAATCTTTTGTTAAAAGTTTGTTACTGGTTTGTAAACTGACTTTATTATGTATAAAAACACCAAAGGAAGGTAACAAATAATGCTGACTTATGCAGAGATATTTATATCTTCTCTAGGAATGTGACCCAGTTATTCCCACTTAGCCTCCTGTTTTATTGTTTTTTTATACAGGTTTCTTGCATATATCCTTTGAATATTTTTTCAGGTAGCAAATGTTGAAATAACTTCTTAATAATCTAAATTCCATATTACTCACCAAAATTTCTCATCACACACCATTTTTTATTCAGTTGCTCATTGCCTACCCAACAGTTGAAATCATCCACTGGTAGTCGATATTTTGGAAACCCTACTTTAGAATGTAGACAATCAATGTTAATTGAGGTATACTCTAGCCATAATTTGTCATATATTATTGTCTCATTTCTTTTGACATTCAGTGTAACCCCCAAACATAGCACTGGAAAGTTTGGCCTGCTTGCTGAATTAAATTGTTATACATTTCCTACTGAAATCAAGGTCGAGTTTTCATGCCCAGATAAAAGCCAAGAATTGTTCATTTTGTAACATTTGTAGAATGCAGCCTTCAGTTTTCCTCAAACTTCTGAGAAATTCTTGGCTTGATCAATTTACCAAACTAAATGCTCAGAATGTTATCAGAAAGAGCGATGCAGATGCAGAAGGACGTGTACCTATGTTTCATAGACTACGCAAAGGTCTTCGACAAAGTATGACACAAGGATCTGCTGGAAGTGATCAGCAACCTCGATATATTCAGGAAAGATATCAGAATAATCAAGAACCTATAACAACAGCAAACAGCATGCATGTGCATAGGGAACAAGTTCAGTGAATATACAAAAACAGAAAGGGGCATAAGGCAAGGATGTGTCTTCTAACCCGACCTGTTCAACCTATACAATGAGACAATTCTGAGAGAATTGAAAACCCTACAGGGATTTAGCATTGGCAGCCACAATCTTATCAACATAAGATATACAGATGACACAGTACTGATAGCAGACACAGAAAAGAAATTACAAAATCTCCTACAGAAGGTAGCAATGGAGAGTATGAAGAAGGGACTAAGCATAAACTACAAGAAGACAGAATGCATGGTCATTAGTAAGAGGATGAGCCCAAAATGTGATTTGCAAGTTGGGAACAATAGAATCAAGTAGAAGTGGATGTTTAAATATCTGGGAAGCATCTTGACAGCGGATGCTAAGTGCAATGAGATCTGTAGACATATTGGGATGTCCAAGGACACATTCCAAAAGCTAAGCAGAGTATTGCAAGACAGGGGGATTTCTTTGGTAACAAAGAAAAGAATACTGAGCTGTTACGTGACATCTCTCTTTATGGCAATGAATGTTGAACGATTTCCTCAAAAATGAAGAAGAGACTCAAGGCGACAGACATGTGGTTCTACAGGATATCATGGACTGAGTGTGTGAACAACGATGAGGTAGCAAGCAAGGAAGAGGCTTATACTTAACATCAGGAAGAGGTAGCGGAAATTTCTTGGACACATAATGTGGAAGAAGGGCCTGGAGAATCTGATACTCACGGATGAAATAGAGGGAAAGAGAAACACAGTAAAGCAACATATGACATACCTGACTGGCTTAAGCAAGTGGATGACAGAACGTGGTCTGGGGGAGGAAGCAGAGGGAAGGAACTTGTTGAGAGCTGCAAGGGATAGAGGAAAAGGTGGAGAGCCATGATCGCCTACGTCCTGAAAGGTCATGGCGCATAAAAAGAAAGAAAGAAATGGCCAAAGATTAGATTTTTATCTCAAAGTGCTTCTTGATCCCCAACTTCCTATCCTTTGGACATTACTAATGGAGGAACAAGCAGAATTATAACGTGATAATACCATCGTAATATCACATTATAATTCCGCTTGTTCCTCCATCAGGAATGTCCATCATAATATCACATTATAATTCTGCTTGTTCCTCTATCATTTAGTACTTTAGAAACATTCTATCAAAAGAAAAAAGATATATTAGAGATACTGTTTAGTTTTAATGAGAAAAAGAAAGCATTTATAATAATAAGACAGAAATAGAAAGAAAGAGGATAGAGGAGGTGATAATGTTCTCATGTGCTTAACATCTGCTTCAGTGAAATGGAAAAGCTTGTCAATTTTACATCTTTTCATTTGTACCCTGTGACTTCTTTAAATAATGATCTTCATTAATAGTTATTGCAATTGTTAAAGGCATTAAGCTGAAATATTTAACAAAGCAACAGGGGAAATTCCTCAGGCATTTTTATAGTTGTAGAACTTGCAAGCAGTTTATTCAATTATTAAATTGAGAATTTTGATTCATCAGAAAATTCAAATGGGAAAACCATGAAATTTTCAGGAGTACATCTTAAAGCAGTAGAAATGTGGTTCTACAGAAGGATGCTGAGTATACCATGGATCAAACATGTGAACAACAACAAAGGGGTAAACTTATACCTAATATCAGGAAAAAAAAGTTTAGTTTTCTATATCACATAATGAGGAAAGAGGGCTTGGAAAATCTGATACCCACAGATTGAAGGCAAGATAGAGGAAAACGGTGCAAAACATAATTATGAGTAAATTAATGGCAGAACAAGGCTTAAAAGAAATAACAGAAAGACAAAATGTATTAAAAGCTACAAGGGACAGGAAGTTGTGGAGAGCCAGGATTGTCTACATCCTGAGAGGACATGACACATAAAGAATAAAAATATTATTAAATATAGAAAACTTAACTTTTTATATAATAGTTGGGCTCAGGTTCTTCAGACAAAGACTGACCATGTACTGCACACTGTAAATTACTCTTATTCCCTTTGTATTCTATTGGTGAAATTTAAATTCCACTTAAACACCTTCCTATGAACCACTACTTTGTAGAATCTTCTCCCGAGAGGATGCTTCCCAAATCACTACGATTTTATCCCATCCAAGTCAAGAGTTAATTTTTATCTTTCCCAGATATCCCCATAAATCATACCTCTTACTCTGTAACCCTCTACTTTGAGTAACTCTTGAGCCTTGTACAGGGTAAAAATTATTATAAAAAATCAAAATACAGAAGAGCATAAGATATACTTAGCTTTCTTGGGCATTTTGACATGGTGTAATTGTTAGCAAGATTATCTTGCTACATCGGTTATGACTGAGTAGGAAGTTTGATACTCGATGAATGCTCCATAATCTCAGCTTGTGCCATGTCTACGCTAGTAAATCACTGTACTTAATTTTATGTATAGAACATATAATGGAACATATAATATACATGCGATATGATAAAACACATAACAGAACACATAATATACCTAACCTTCTTTATACTGGAAAACATAAAATATAATAGAACTAATAATATACTTAACTTTCTAGACAATAGAACATATAACAGAACACATAATATATATGACTATAAAACATGTAATATAATGGAATATATAATAAACTTTCTATATAATAGAAGATAGAACATATAATTAATTTTCTATGTAATCAAACATAACACATAATATAATTAACTTTTGATATAATAGAACATATGATATAATTGAGCATATAATGCAATTAACTTTCTATATAATAGAACATATAACAAAACACATAATGTATATAATGTTCTAAATAATAGAACATATAACAGAACACATAATTAACTTTCTATATAATAGAACATATAACAAAACACATAATGTATATAACGTTCTATATAATAGAACATATAAGAGAACACATAATTAACTTTCTATATAATAGAACATATAACAAAACACATAATGTATATAACGTTCTATATAATAGAACATATAACAGAACACATAATTAACTTTCTATATAATAGAACATATAACAAAACACATAATGTATATAACGTTCTATATAATAGAACATATAACAGAACACATAATTAACTTTCTATATAATAGAACATATAACAAAACACATAATGTATATAACGTTCTATATAATAGAACATATAACAGAACACATAATTAACTTTCTATATAATAGAACATATAACAAAACACATAATGTATATGACGTTCTATATAATAGAACATATAACAGAACACATAATTAACTTTCTATATAATAGAACATATAACAAAACACATAATGTATATGACGTTCTATATAATAGAACATATAACAGAACACATAATTAACTTTCTATATAATAGAACATATAACAAAACACATAATGTATATAACGTTCTATATAATAGAACATATAACAGAACACATAATTAACTTTCTATATAATAGAACATATAACAAAACACATAATGTATATGACGTTCTATATAATAGAACATATAACAGAACACATAATTAACTTTCTATATAATAGAACATATAACAAAACACATAATGTATATGACGTTCTATATAATAGAACATATAACAGAACACATAATTAACTTTCTATATAATAGAACATATAACAAAACACATAATGTATATAACGTTCTATATAATAGAACATATAACAGAACACATAATCAACTTTCTATATAATAGAACATATAACAAAACACATAATGTATATAACGTTCTATATAATAGAACATATAACAGAACACATAATATAATTAACTTTTTATATAATAGAATATATAATATAATATAATGGAACATATAATAGAAAAGAAAGACAGAAGTTTATGAAAGGTAGGAAATTCCTGTCTATGAATTTTCATCATTCCTACAAGCGAATTTCAGGAATAAATAGCTTCATTTCATCTTGGAATTTCTGATGGATGAATTAAGATACCACATGGCAAAACTAAGTAAACACATTCTCATATATATATATATATATATATATATATATATATATATATATATTCATATATATATATATATATATATATATATATATATATATATATATATATATATATATATATATACTTTTAGCAGAATTAATGGAAAAGATGTCTTTTTTTAACTTTGTTTTTACACGAAGTCATCCATTGACTCACCAAGATTCTCAGGGAACCACCCATTCAACATGTGTTCAACATTTATTCTTCTTCACCCACTCCTTGCTTACTCCAACTTTCAACAGTTTTTTTTATCTCACAACTTTCCAACATCTCACATCAATTAAATTTGCCCAGAATATACATATGCACTCAAATATAAACATATACATAGATGTACATATAATAATGCAAAGTTTTATCATTTTACATATACAAATGTGTGTGTGTGTGTATATATATATATATATATATATATATATATATATATATATATATATATATATATATATACAAATGCAATGAGAACAAAAATAATATAAATTCTAACGTTCACAGCATTAATTCAATACCAAGAATAGAGCAATAATTATTTATTATAATTTTTACATATTGACAAAACAACTTACTCTCTACAAAGATGCATTCTTTGTTTTGATGCGCATACATCTCAACTGGTCAGAACCAAATATATATATATATATATATATATATATATATATATATATATACAGCTATTAGTAATATCCAAACAAGCCAAAGTAGAAGTCTACATGCATATATATATATATATATATA
Organism: Acanthosepion esculentum; assembly: GCA_964036315.1. Lineage (NCBI taxonomy): Eukaryota > Metazoa > Mollusca > Cephalopoda > Sepiida > Sepiidae > Acanthosepion > Acanthosepion esculentum. The sequence goes on from OZ038475.1 coordinate 77,276,432, forward strand.
TATATATATATATATATATATATATATATATGTATATTCAAACACGTTTGATGACCATCTTCAGGGGGTTAAATTGCATTGAAATGAGATTGAAAGTACATGGGAAAATAAAAACTATTTGAAAGAAAATTTTGGTATTTTTCTTAATCAATTTTCTAATGCTACCAAGAAATTAATGCGTGAACTTGAAATTATCACAACCAAAATAAACTGACATGACATGTCTAAATTATTTAACCAAACCTGCTTGAATGAAAATATGCTGCCTAAATATACACACATATGTGTGTGTGTATATATATATATATATAAAATGTACTTATCCGATCAACATATGAGTTCTTAAAACTTAATAGCCAGAATATCTCCACATATGATTTTATTATTGAAGTGAAGGCTTGTACAGTTTTGGAAGAATTAAATCCAAACTGGTGCACATAATGAGAAATGGCCCTCCTCAGAATTCAAAGTGATTCTTCTCCTAGACTTGTTACCAAATAATGTTAAATTCTGCCCTACTATTTGACCTGTAGCTAGGGGGAAGTGAATAGATGGATTATTGCCTTTACTCAGATTATTTGTGCATAAGTGAATGTAATGAAATCAACTGGATTTTGAACTTTGTTGTCCAATTTCTCATACCAAACCACAATACATCTATATACACATTCACATATATATATATATCAGATTATCCTGTAGATTTTCATGTATGAGGCCCCAAAAGTTCAGGTTTTAGAACTGAACAACCAAACTACCCACACAGATTATTTTATTATAGAAGTGAATGATTGCAGAGAGCCAATCACACTTTTCAGAAGTGTAAAAGAGAAATGATGCACAGTGTACTACAATGTTTCTAAACAGCCTTCCAGATTTCAATTCAGTTTTCCTTCTCCAAGACTGGCTGACACTCAAGGCAAAAGAACTGTCTGACCTGGTGTTTAACCCATAGTCTTTTCAAAAGGTATTTGTGCAAAATGACTGAAATAAAATCTCCTGGAATTTGATCTCTGCTTGTCAATTTAACTTTCTGCATCAATAACCATTATGCTATAACCACATATATGTACACACATATACACACACACAAAAATGTATGCACACACACACACACATTTAATTATTTATTTGTTTATTTGTATCTGCTTTCAGTCCACAGAATGATTTAGGCCTTTAACCAATGCCTGTTGTAAGGCATAGGGAGTAAAATAAGTTAGCAGTGGATTTGAATTCACAGTTTTTCCTAGACTTATTGCCTCAGTTTTCTCACAGCTGAGAGAGGAGAGAAAATATCAATTCCTTGAAGTAAGACTAATACAACAGCCTTGGATGGAATTTGAACTCATTGTGCCAGTTCCATTTTCCACACTGATAACCATTATTTCCCCCCCACACACACACACATACACATACACATAATGCATATATATACTTATGTGTCTAAATGATGCATAGATAAAAAAAAGAAATACATGCAAGTACATATATAAATTACCTACAACCTCATAATCATTTCTAGTCCTTTTTCTTCTCCCAAAATAACTCCATTACAAGCTGTCTTGACATTTTCAGATCGTACATCCATGGCTGAATTGAAACATCTATTTATATTGACATAATATCAATAAGCCAAGACATTATGACTCTTATATACTGACAAACCAAAGCATTATAGCCACCTGCCTAAAAAGAAGTTGTCATCTACAGGGTTGCTCAGATCTATGAGGACACTTCTTTTAATAGCTTTAACATTTGTTATTAAAGTTCATAAAGAGCTGGAAGCCACTGACAGATTTTACAGCAGTAGCCAAATGTAAAATGCCAGATATCATCAGAACATGCATATTCGTACAAAAGCTGCAGAGAATTATTGATAAGAACGTCAGAAAATCAGTTTATACTATTATTAAGGAGCTCAAGTTTTAAAGGCACTCTGTCAGACGAATTGTGCATGTGAGCCATTGATGCAAGTCATATCTGCGAAGAAAAACGATAACTATCTGATCTATACAAATGGCTTATTGAGTAAACTGAAACATCCAAAGCCTGAAACACTTTGGTTTTTCTCTGATGAGAACTTTTGACAAGGACCAGAATTTCAACCAAAAGAATGACATATGATTATGCAGAGTCCCTAAAACCATTCCAATAATTTTGGCAACTGTGATGGTTCTAGAAGTCCTGAGTAACAAGAGAGATGTCATGCCTCCTTACTTATTTCAGGATCAGTGCTGTCTCATAAGGGCAATATGATCCAAAAATGGATGAGTTACAATCTCCATGATCATTTAATCCCAAACATTTGGTCTCTTAGCTATCTAGACCTGAATCCATTGAACTACTAGATATGGGGAGTAGTCAAGAGAGAAATCACTATAAAATCTTGAAGTCCGCCATAACCAGCACAATGCCCAAAATAGATAAAGTTTATCTAATTAAGGCATATCAATATTTCAGACCTTGCATTGAAGCAGTTATTCATGCTAATGGAAGATTCATTAAGTAGACGTGTTAAGTCTCAAGATTATTCATGCCAATTTGTCTCAAATAAAGCTCCTTATTCATGACTTATGCATTGTTTACTAAATTCACGCAAATATCTTGAAAGAAATGAGCAACCCTGTATATGCCCATAAAACTGTCCTTACTTGATCAGACCTGGACACTATAAGACATTCAAAGCTTTTATCTGGTGCTAGTATATGTATAGTACATTTTTTTAACTTCTACAAGGTACATTGTCTAGCAAATTTGTTGATGTCCAAAGAAGGTTGAGATCTACAGATATTGGTGGCCAGGATAACACATTATATCTTCTTCAGGTTCTAAAACCATTTTTGTAGGACTCATGCAGTGTATTATGCCACTGTAAAATATTACTGCCATGAAGGATTTATCTGGTCTTCAAAGATACTGTTATTGATGGTAGATAACAAAATACTTCTGCTAGAATGATCTGACTCAGTTCTTCCCCCACCAGTATATTGCTGTCACTAGGTTATTGTTTTTATATATTACATTCTGAATGAAGTACTGGAGCTACACAAACTTCACTTTCCAGTCTTAGTAGAGTCCAAAAGCATCTCTGCGTTCTTGTGGGTGACAAATTATTTTCCAGCCTACAACTCCCTTCCCACAAACAAAACAATTCAAGCCTTTCTCTGCTCTATTGCTATTTCCATGGAAAGTGCTCAGACAAACTACATTCCTTGGTTCCACCAGTTCTAACCTCCATGACTGAGACTCACCATGTTATGCACATTGTAGCAAACCATCTTCGTTTCTTTTGTATTCCGTTGGTGAGATGTAAGTTCCACTTGAGAAGCTTCTTTGCACAAAACGCTGCTCTCTGGAACCAACTACATTCCCAAGATGGTGTTTTCCTGATTACTACAATCTTGACCTGCTCAAGTCTATGATTAACCATTATCTTCCCCACATAAAATGTGCCTTTAACTTTGTAACACTTTACATTGAGTGGCCCCCCCCCAGGCCTTGTACTGGGTGAACACCACTGTAAAAAAAAATGATTTCTCCAGGATAATGACACATATACACTACTAAAGAGGAGAAAAAAAAAACTTATTTGACTAGATAAATTTCTTCTGTTAATACAAGATCTAGTTCCAACATTTGCATGCCCATTAAAGATGCATTTTGCAATAGACATTGCTTTGCAAGGTTACTCTGACTGGACTGCTGCTACACAGCTCTATACACAAAGATCATTGTACTGTGTGTTGTAATATGTTCTTTCCTTTCACTTTGATTCAGGGATCCTATCAGCAGTTTGTGCCACAGTAACCCTTCTCTTGGTTCATACATGATGGAAAAGCCTTTTGTTTTTACTAATTGTTTACCCAATATGACACCCAAGAGCCACTCAAAATAGAGGGTTACTAAATTAGGTCATTGTATGAGGAGGAAGTAAGAAGTGCAGTTTATAAGGATATGTATGAAAAATAATGGCCAACCGTAGACTTGAAGAGAGTAAAATTAAAGACGCATCCTGTCAGGAGACTATTCCACAAATTAGCAGTTCTTGGGTAAAAGCAGTCAGAATGGAACTTCTTTCTTACTAATGATATACAAAGGGAATATGGTTGACTTATCTCAGTGTATGTGTCCTGATGAGGCTTAGCTGTGAAGACCAAAACATGTAAAAGTTAAGAATGTAGCTCATTAAAACATTTACCATGGGGAATAACAATAGAGTAGCAAGAAGCTTTCATCTATTTCTTTCATTGATAAGTGTTGGATTTCCAAAACTTAATGTAAATACGCCACAAGTTGGACTGTTTTAGAAATACCTTGATCTATGAATGATTGATTGATTTGTTTTTTATGGTTTATCAACCTTTTGCAGGTTATTTAAAGCCAGAATTTTGTATTTGTAAAAATGTTTTTGGAAATAATAATGATTTACTGATACAAGTCATACTAATTTATGCAAAGCTGGAGGGAATTCATACCTTTTCCCCAAGAGGAAGTGAATATAAGTATAAGTGAATATAATAACCTTAACTGGAACTGGAACTTGGCTCCCCGATTTCCAATTCCAAGCCATTATCAATTACACTATCTGCACATCCAGGCTGACAGCACCTGGTATTCTCAAGCAGTCACCCATCTAGGTACTGACCAGGCTCAAGGTTGCTTAATTTCAGTGATTTTATGAAATGGTCATAAGCCACATTGATCTAGACTCCTGGCAATGACAATGTGGCCTTTATTAAAGTTGATAAAATCTTTCTTTTTGCTTATAATTGTAACATTCAGCACTTCAGAATAAAGTACCTGAAGCTGGCCTACTAGCTTATATACTTCTGATCATGACATATGCAGTTCTGAGACAGTAGCTGTCATTCTTGCTACAAATCACTGAGTAATACCTTGGCTCATTAGTATATTATACAGACCTCTTTGCTTATATATGTGGCTACTAAGGTGTGCCAAGTTCACCTGCAACAAAATGACATCTCAATTTTCTCCTGAAAACTGTCTTCTTAGATCCAGTTTTGGAATATATGAACAATCAATAAATATAATCAAGAAAGAAAGAAAGAAATCATATTTCTGTTACATTAATAGTAAAAAATCATTTCTTTAACCTTTCACCCACAAAATGTCAATGAAACGTAAAATTGTTATTGGGTTTTCCTTGCAAACAAGCATCAATAAATTTGAGATAAAAATTAGAAGAAAAGAATATACAAAAATTAGTATCTGTCTATATTTCTGAGATGAGGTATTATGTACAGTATTTATATTAGTCGGACTATTGTCCTCATCTTTGTCGCCATATTTGTCACAACGTTTCAGCCGTTGTACGCTCCGGCCTTCTTCAGGTGGTTGGAATTTCGAACCGAACCCTTTATTTCAATCACTGGGGTAGACTGTTCTAGTTCCACGAGCCATGTTTGATGGATGTCAGTTATCTCCTGGTAATTTTCCCTCTGAAAGTTCTCCACTGCCTGAACCGGGTATTGAACTCACACTCTTTGGGTCTGTCACTGGATCTAACCAACGCCTTTATCCACTGTGCCATGTGTCCTTGATCTTCTTAGTTCAATAATGGAATCACCTGTGTTTGCTCACTGGCAATCTATGTTCAAACTCCAGTCACACTTTATTCCTATATAACAGTATTATAATGATTATAATTGAAAATAGACAATATATATCATAACCATACAATAATAAGCTGAATTGCTTCTTTTGTTAAGAAGGTAACATGATCAAAAATATATGGTAATATTGTCACATAATAAATAGAAATGCTAAAAAAATATGACTGGCAACTGCTCTCAAAAAGGATCTCCAGTCAGTGGTTAACTGGGGCAAAGAATGGCTTGTAAATTTTAACATCTCCAAAACTGCTTTCTTTTAATCACCACAGAGAACATTTTCTGCCTACCATTAACATGGTTGATGCTAACTTCCAGGAGTGCAACACTTTACCCCTTCTTAGACTCACTTTTTCCACTGACATGAAGTGTAGTGATTATATTGAATCAATTGCTAGTTGTGCTGCTAGGAAAGACAATTGTTTTGACAGAATCTATTTTGCATATTTATAAATCTACAATTGATTTATGCACTGAATACGGCTGCCATCTCTATTCTTGTGCTCCTACTATATATCTCTAGATTCTTGACAAAGTTCAAAGGAGGATCTGTAATGTTATCAATCCTGACCTGACATCTCAGTTTTTCTCATCAGAATCCATTTTGCATATTTATAAATGTATCATCTATCCATGAACTGAATACTACTGCCATATCTGCTTTGGTGCTCCTACGATCTCTCTCTAGATTCTTGACAAAATTCAAAAGAGGTTCTGTAATGTTATCGATCATGACCTGGCATCCCAACTTCAGTTACTTTTTCACTGACATAATGTGGCTTCCCTCTGTTTTTTCTAATAATATTTAACAGGGCAATTGTTCTGATGAGCTATCCTCCTTTATACCATAACTACTTGAAATTAAGCATGTTACTAGATTGGCAACTAGGTCTCACTGTTTTACTGTTGAACTAGCTAGCTGACACTTTTATTCTAATAGTTTCTTTTCTCAATCTTCTTACCTGCAGAACTCCCTTTCAATTTCTTGCTTCCTTGCCATTCACAATCTTCATAGATTTAAATGCAACATCAATCATCATCTTTTGTCTGCTTGAGCCCTGTTTCTTTATTGTCCATTCTCCTCACATCTCCTCACTAAAGTCTTTTCATTCTCTTTCACTCCCTGTAACTCCCTGTGTCCTAGTGTCATTATCACCTTGCTTGGGTTGAAATGATTAAAAAAAATCAAAAATATGATAGTGATAAAATATTATTGTGATCAACCAATGGTAAGAAAAATTTATAAATTTTGAAAAGCCAGCAATTGCTCCTTTGAATATCAATATCTTAGAGTATAGAGAAGATAAAACTTTTAGATTTTTCAAACATAGTCCAAAAACATGTCTGAATAAAATGATATAACATAAAAATTGTTTTAAATTTACTTAAAACAGATGTTCATTTTCTTAGTCTCTGAATATGAAGTGTGTAATTGCTAAAAATTCAGATTAGTTTTCTATTTTTATTAAATTTAAAATGGTCATGGACGTTTTTAGTTTAATATTAAAAACATATTGCAGTACTTTAATTCATTTTCTTGTAACAAAATAACATTAAGTCAGTCATAAAATAAAAATTGCTTTTGTATACCTTTTAATCTAAAATAATGTTTTAAATATACAAAAGCAACTTTTTAATAATGAAAATTCATATTAAAAACTGTCTTAAAAAAGCTTTAAATATGCAAAATCAATTTTTTATTTTTCATGATGAAAATTGATAATAAAACCATCTTAAAACTGATTGCAAATGCTACATTTATGTTTTGTGATGAAAAATTGATATTAAAAACAATGTAAAAACTGCTTCAATATTGATTTTCATCATAATTATTATCATATTATAACAAAAATTGCTTTTGCATACTTCAAACCATTTTTAGACTGTTTTTAATATTAATTTTCATCATCCAAAATTAACTTGATTGATTTCTACTGGCCGGCAAATTTAAGCACAGTAATTAAAAATTTTTCAAAAATAACCTTTATCTAATTAAGATTTTATGAAAATTAATTAACTCATTGATGACTTACCTGGATTTTCCAAAGAATATTTGTTTTACTTAAAATATAATGAAATTTCTTTTTTAGCAGATGTCTTATCTATCAACTCAAGATTAATTAATAGTAATAAAATAAGTAATATTATAATAAAGTAAAAATACTGATGATAAAAGCTACGTTTGATTTATACAAAGTGCAAAAAATTATTCATTGTTCAATATCCTTAGACTATGGTAATAAAACAAAGACATTGACCATTTACTAACAATGCATACATGCACATTGATAACAGCTTTGAGGTGGCACGGTGGAGTGATGGATAGTGACTCGGATTAAGGAATTGGAGAGCAAGTTCGAATTCCAGTCAAATCCATACGTGCTAATACCCTTGGGAAAGGTATGAATCCTCTTCTTCTCCTCTCAGCTATGGGTAAATAGCAGGACAGACTGGGTTCTATAGCTTTGGATAGCAACTGGCCTACCACAAAAAGAAATAGCAACCTACTGTTGGAAAAGATTTGTCTTGTCAGTCATGTATCAAAAGATAGATGATCGCCTACGCATGTATCACGCATGGCACATAATTGATTGGTAACAGCTTACACACTGTCATATCATTATAATGACATAATTATTGAGATTAAATGTAAAAGTGAGCATCCATATATTTATGCATTTCTATATAAATGATTAGAGATTATGGTTTGCAGTTAAAGCTTAGGATTAAGGTTCAGGGTCAGCAGTTAAAAGTTAGGGTGAGGGTTTGGGGTTAGTAGTTGGAGATTATTAGTTGACTGATTCATTTTTTACAGTATATCAATCCTTTGCAGGTTATTTAAAGCCAGAAAATATTTTTTTAGATTGTAAGAATTTTTTAGAGATGATAATGATTTACTAATACAAGTCTTACTAATCAACCCATAGCTGGGGGGGAAAGAGTTGGATTCATACCTTTCCCAAGGGTATTTGTGCATGGAAATTAACAAATCCAATTGAGATTGGAACTCAGCTCACTGATTAACAATTCCAAGCCATTATCGATAACACCACCTGCATATCCAAGCTTACAGCATCTGATGTTCCCAAGTGGTTACCCATCTAGGTACTGACCAGATTCGATGTTGCTTAATTTCAGTGATTTCATGGAAATCAATGTTTTGACATGATGTGGGTGAAAGCCAGTTAGGGTTAGTAGTTAGAGTTTAGTATTATGGTTTAAATTTAGAATTAGGGTTAAGATTAGGTTTAAAAGCTACAAAAAAGTCAAAAATTTGGCTATGTTAAGAAAAAGTGTATCCCTTTTATAGTGATAAAATAAGTAATAATAATGGTAAGAATGGTTCCACCCAGCAAACATTCAACATTCATTGATTGAATAGTAAGTGTTACTGTCAGTTAAAAAAATTTTTCTGAAGTCAGTTTGTCAGTAAATTCCACTAATCGCTATCATTCTTTCTAATACTAATGGAAGTTTCCTTCCAACCTTTTTGTTTTTGGAAGTGTGGAAAATCATTAACTTGATTATATTATTATTTTCTCTTCTACCAGTTATCCATGCTTCGAATATTGCTCCTGCTATATATTTAGAGACTCTTGATAAAATCTAAAGAAGAATCTACAATGTTATTGGTCCTGACCTGGCATCCCAACTTCAGTCATTTTCCCACCACCATAACATAGCTTCCCCTGTGCATTTTTTATAAATACTTTCATGGCAATTGTTCTGATGAACTTTCCACTTTTGTAACTAGGATTTATGAATTTAAGTGCAGTACTAGATTGGTGGAAAGGTCTCATCTTTTTACAGTTGTAAGATGTAACGGTAATTTTCTGTGCTAAAAGTTTCTTTACTTGCACTTCTCACCTGTGGAACTTTCTTCTGGTTCCTTACTTTCCAGACAACATTGATCTTCAAAAATTTAAATGCAATGGCAATCATTATCTACTGTCTTCTTGATTCCGCTTCTTTTACAGGGTGCACCTAAAGTCAGGACACATAGACATAAATGCATATTTTCAAGAAATTAAATTTTCAACAATATTTTATTGAATTTATTAACAAATAACATCTTCACTATGATTTCTATCATTTCTGATGCAAAGCTTGATGCACTTTGTAAGATTCACATGAACTCAATGCAATAACTCCACATTGCCATCAATTTTAACACATTCACTCTTTATGCATTTAATCAAGTGTGTAGCATCTGTGATTTTCATTGAGTACACCTTCTCCTTTAGCATACTCCAGAAAAAGAAGTCAATTCTTTCCTCATTCAACAAAACCATGTTTAATATGCAGAGGTAAAAAAAAATATAGTTAATGAGATTTACATCTAAATTTCTGGGATGAGGAGCTTACATTGTTTACATTATTTACAACAGACTGTTGGCTTTCATCAGGTGTATGTCAATCTGGGTAACCTACAAGGAATATTGAACTTAACCCTTTATTTAATCTACAGGGGTGGATTGTTCTCATTCCACTGCCTGGATTGACATAAATCTGATAAAACCCAGAAAATTTTGTGGTAAAACAACAAAAATATGGACATTAATTTTCTTATTAGATTTTCTCTAGTAAGATTATCTATGGTATTTGAAATTTAGTGGGTTTTTTTGAGGGATTATTTTCTTTTGTTTTGTTTGTTTTTTTGTTGTTTTTTTTGTCTTATTGACATAGTATATGAACCTCATGTTCAACCATCTTTGTACAGCTTCAGTTTTTCTTCTCCTAGACTGGTTGCCAAGCACAGCTAGAGAGCTCTGTCTGCCTACTATTTAGCTAATATCTGGGGAGAGAAGAGATACATTCATACTTTATGCAAGGTTATTGTATGAAAATTAATGTAATGAACTTGAACAGAATTTGAACTTGACTCACTAATTTCTCTTTCTGAGTTACCATTGCACCACCATCACATCCATATAAAAATAGATTTCATTTTATTTTCACCATTATCTTTTAAATCAACTACATAATCCATCTACCTTCTCTTTAACTGTTTTTTCCACATTCCAAGTAACAAAGAAAATGGTTACTGCAATCTTTGGTTTCTACCACAATTATCACAGGCAGTCTTTACTTTATGATTATTTGCTTGTAATTCACACAAATATTATGACTAAAACCAAAAATCCTTGCAGTTACTCGACAAATCATGAAAATTTGATTGTCTACTTTTTTTTTTACAATGATGTTCACACTGTACAGAGGTCATAAGCCACTCATGGTAGAGGGTTACAGAGTAAGAGGCACAAGGTGACAACACCACCAAGACGCAAGGGGCCACTGCAAGGGAAAGAGAAGAAAAAAAACTTTGGATGGTACTGGAAAGCCAATGTTAAACATGAAGCAAGAGATATATCTTTACTCCTATTCAAAAGACTAGGAGGGAGTGTGAACCAGACAATAGGTGAATCTATTCTACTCCTATTAATCTTACTAAATATTAAGGAAAAATATCTTGCAAGATGTTCAGACACTTCACAGAACTGAGAGAGGATTAAGGAGGACAGCAAAAAAAATTAAAAACTTTATATTTTTTTGAGAAATTCAAACAGTAGATCTACAAACGAAGTTTCCATCAATTAATTTTTATTTTGTGCTCATTGAACTGGTAGCCAAGTTTTAATGACTGATTGATGATTGCTTTAATGTAAATCATTTAATGACCGATTGATGATTGCTTTAATATCAATAAGCAAAGTTTTTCTCACAGAGCAGACAAGGTCATCGGGGAAAGACAACTCCTTACATCAGATTGATTTCATTGATTTAATTGATTCTAAACAGCGAGGGAAAATAATGGCTACAAAACAAAACCTCTTTAACTAAAAATAATATCTAAAGTGCTGTAACAGAAAACTAACAATTCCAGGGACTAAAAATCACCAGAGAAACTCTAAGAAATATACACCATGCATACACATACACACACATATGTATATGTATGTATATATATATATATATATATATATATATAAAAATGGACATTCAAATCAACACTGGGCATTGCCTTACGTCAATGTCCACTTTTATATTTACATACACTCTATCCTGATATATTGCGCACTTTAACCCATAAATATAGCATACCTTAAAACTATATTTTATCATATCATATATGTATATATATATATGTGTGTATATATATATATATATATATATATATATATATATAGCTGGCCACTCATATTCAAGGATACCCATCTGCTAGGGTGGCTAGCTAATCTCTATTGCAGACACCCATATATACATGTTTGTGATTGTTCTACACCCACAGAGTACATCTGTAGTTTATACTGCAACTATGCTGAGCAGACCTTAGTTACAATTACAGGAAAAGAGCATGTTATCTAGCATAATTAACAATCTGAACAAGACCAGCACACTCAAACCTTTGATCATGATGACTTGTGACTTTGTCCTAGCCTAGCCAAGAGTTCTGTCTCCCCAATTTCACTCCCAAGGCTTGGCTCAACCTGCAGTTTGTTTTTCAGGTGCTTTCCATGCTGGGATCACCCCCTCCAGACCGATAACATCAAGGTCACATTCCTGACAAATCAACCCTGGGGAGATTCGAACCTAAGTTTTATCGTCAGAAAGCATATATATATATATATATATATATATATATATATATATATATATAAAGGCTTATATTTTTTAAAATCTATGGTATTTCTGTATGATAATGTCTTTAAAGCAAGTAGTCTTTGTAATCATAAATATTTAATTAGTTGAATAATTGTTAGTTCATAGTGCTCAGTATCATATGATAGAGCATTAATAATAATAATTTTACAGTCAAGATTTCTGAAGAGCAGATACAATATATATAACAGTTCAGATAAAATGTAATGCTTGTTCCAATCCCTAGGGGCTTTTTAGTTATAAGCAATAAAGTATCAAGAAACACAAGGAAAATTCATGGAGTTACTTCCTTTTTTCCTACCCATGATGCTCTTCAAAAAGAGAAAACACAGACGAAAAATTGATGGAGTTACTAAATATATGTACAGTTTATATTAACATATACAGTTCATATAAACATACACGAGTTGAATTAAGTGTATATATATATATATATATATATATATATATATATATATATATATATATATATATATAACATCTCACCTGTATATATGGTGGACACTTAAAGTAATAGTAATATTTAGTATCAAGAAGCCCAAGGGAAAAATTTATGGAGTTACTTTCTTTTTTACCTTCCCATAATACTCTACAAAATGGCTTCCCCTCTGTTTTGGGGAAAGAGAAAATGCATCAATTAATCACAAGAGATTAATAAATATCTATGGAAAGTCTGTACTTTGATGAAAGCACAATAAGCAGATGGGTCAGAAGAACTAATGGTAATCTTAGATCAAAAAGAGAAAACTGACCTCAATGACAAGCCCTGCAGTGGCAGGCCAGTGGCTGCTATGAATAGAGATAAGGTCATATAGGCTGATGCTCTATTTGAAGCTGATGGAAGAGTCACTAACTATTGCAAAACAGTTTGAAAGCCTTCAAGTGAGTCATGGTGATTTGTACAGTTACTTGGCTACTCAGAAGGCAGAAAGTCTCCATGAAGGAGCACAGGATGATTGTTGCACAAGAGCTTCTCGAGCTACACAACACAGATACAATCTTCCTAAGCAGGATACTCAAAAGAAAATGAGGGGTGAAAGTAGAAATTCCTATCTGGCTAAGAAAGTAGATAAAAGGTTTCTACAAAGCTAGACATACATGCTCTCATTCCATAGTAGAATACTTCTTCTATATGCAATCAGAACATTGGTGATCATAGCTCTCCACAATTTCCTTGTAGTGCCTAATAATTTTCCTTTGTAGTTCTTAATAAGTTTTGTCTTTTTGTTATCTCTCTTAAAACCTGTTTTGCCATCCATTTATTTAAGCTCTCTAAGTAGGTTTGCATTGTTTTCTTCTGTCCTTCTTGCCTTCAGTATGTCCTGTGAGTGTCACTTTTTCCACACATTCTTTCTTCATTATGCACTCTAGAAATTTCAACTCCCTCTTTCTGATGTTAAGTGTAAGTGTCCTTTTTGTTTCATTTTCTCTAAAACTTTGTCATTGCTCACATGTTCAATCCTTGGTATTCTCAGCATCCTTCTGTAGAACCACATTTCTGTTGCTTCAAGTCTCTTCATCTAAAAGGAGATTGTCCAGCATTCACTGACATATAAGAGAACTGATATAACAGTTCAGTACTCTTTTCTTAGTTTCTAACAAAATATTTCTGTGTCTTAATACTTTGCTTAGTTGTTGGAAGTCTTCTTTCACTATCCTAATGCACCTATGGATTTCAGTGACACATATTCCGTCCTCTATTAAAACACTTCTGAGATAAATTGTTGTACTTGTTTGGTTATGTATCTCCATTTTGTAATTTACATTTTGGACTGTTCCTTTTTGATAATGAACATGCATTCTATCTTCTTGCAATTAATGTTTAATCCTTTCTTTTTACTTTCCTTCATTACCTTCTGTAGGACTTCTTCTGGTTTCCTTTTTATGTCTATCTTATGTCATTAAGAATTTGTTCACCAATAATGAATCTTGGTAGAACTTCTAATTCTTCCAAATCCACCTCATTGTATATGTTGAATAAGTTCAGTGAGAAAACACATCCTTGTCTTACACCCCTTTCTGATTTAGTATATTTATTGAACTCTATCCATACTAAATTCTATCTGTATGCAGGTGGTTTGCTGCTGGTATAGGTTTGGGATAATTCTAATATCCTTCCCAAATATATCATAGATGCCTTGCAGTTCCAACCGTTCTTTGTGACAATGTGAAAGAAGATCGTGTTGAGGACCAGATTTGAAATCCTAAGGCTTTTGTGTTCATTTTGGTATGTTTCTACTATGACATCACTTTCTATTGCATTTCATGCTTGTGGAACTCACTTCCAGCTTCTTGCTTTCCAGTTAACTTTGATCTTCAAAAATCTAAATGCAATGTCAATTGTTATCTTCTGTCTTATTAATTCTTTTTCTTTTATTTTTCTCTCTTCTTAATAGTGCTTTTTTCCCATATTCTCTAACACTGAGTGACCTCTTGCATCTTAGTGGTTTATTGACTTGCTTGGAGTGAAATGATTCAAAAATAATAAATTAAAAGACACGCATTACTTTTAGACAGATCCCTGTATTTTTCTTCTTTTTTTTTTACAGTAAACCAATTAAGAATTTTTTTAAATCTTTGAATTATTTGTTATTTTAACCAAAACATAGAAAAATACTTAATTAGTTGAATAACTGTTAGTTGTAGAATTAATGTTATCATTTAAGTTTAATTTTTGCAATTATATACCTTCAGTTATCAATGATACTCCATTTTATATTTTTGATTTTTACCTCAAGATTCTTGGAAATGCAAAATTGTCTATACAAATTTGTGTTTTGTCCAAAACATCAAAACTTTATGTAATTATACTGATCTGTGATTTGTGTGTCTCAGAAAAGAATTTAAATGGGGGTAGTTGTCTACAGTTTGGTATGTCTTAAGTTCTTATGATTTAAATACGTACAATTGAATCATTTTCAACTCTATATTCTTTTGTCGCTTGCATTGTAAATTGTATTGGGTTTCCAGAATGCTGATCCTCTATGAAAAAACAACGTTTCTGCCACATTGGGCTGAGAAAGAAGCTTGGCTATACATGCTCCCATTCCAATTAATATGATTGAGAAAGATCATGTTGAGGACCAGATTTGGAATCCAGAGGTTTTTGTCTTTCTACTATTGTTTCTTTGTGCGTTTTTACTTTTAAATCAGTTGATTACTTTTATACAGACCCTTGTATTTTTTGTTTTTACTGTGAACCAATCAATAATTTTTCAAAATCTTTGAACTGTTTATTTAAATTGTAATCTTTTTCATCAAAGCATAGAAAAATAATTAGTTGAATAATTGTTGTAGAATTGTTATTATTTAACTTTAATTTTTGCGATTATATACCTTCAGTTATCAATGATGCTGCATTTTATATTTTTGACTTTTACCTCAAGATTCTTGGAAATGCAAATTGTCTATACAAATTTGTGTTTTGTCCAAAACATCAAAACTTTATGTAATTATACTGATCTGTGATTTGTGTGTCTCAGAAAAGAATTTAAGTGGGGATAGATAGAATTATGGAGGGAAAGAAGCAAATGACCTTAGTGACAGGCCTTGCAGTGTCAAGCCAGCTACTACTGCGAATGAGGATAAGAACAAGAGCTTCAGAACATGGATAATACTGAAGGAACTTCAGAACATGGATAATACTTTCCTCGGTAGGATAATAATACGAGATGAGACCCAAGGTCATCACTAGTAGCCAGAGACAAAGAAAATCATTAGAGATTCACCCACAACATGAAGAGAGTGAAAATGATGACCACTGTGTTTTGGGACAATAAGGGTGTCATATTGTTATGGTGTGTACCCAATAACAACACTGTCAATTCTGGTGCCCATGTAAACATATTATCAAAACTCAGAGCAAAGATGCTGCAGGCTCACAACGACAACTGAAGATGAAAAATATTCAGATGACAGGAAAACACTTTTGGAACATAACTGTCAAATAGGTCATAAATGTAAGGAATCGTTCATTTATGTAAATAAGCAGAGTTGAGGAAAGATAGCATTAAGTCAATTGCTAAGTGTACATTACTTACCTACGAGTTTGTCTTCCTTATTTATTTCCCTCTGTTATCTTGAAAACACGAGATACAACAATAACAACAAAAACTCTCACAACAAATTAAAGACCAAACTAGCAATCACAGTGCATGACTGAACAACCTTGCTACATCCACCCTACACTCTTGACATGGCACGTTCATCTGTTTGGAGAAATGCTGTCCTCTGAGTGTGTCATTCATGTGTGAGAGGCTTGTTTAAAAAGTAGTCTGTTCTTCTTTATTTACAAACTGTGAAGAAAGGAAACTTTTGGGAACTCAATCTGAAATCCTGAGACTTTTGTGTTCACATTGGTATACTTTGTGCGCTCTTATTATTACATCTATTATAAAGAACAGTCAGTAATTTTTAAACAACTCTCTCTCTCTCTCTCTCTCACACACACACACACACACACACACACACAGATAGATAAATAAATAAATAGACCGATCTCACTCTCTCTCTCTCTCTTTCTCTCTCACACACACATTTATACATATAGATAGATAAATAGATAAATCTCACTCTCTCACACACACACAGATACACACACACAGATAAATAGATAAATCTCTCTCGCTCTCTTTCTCTCTCTCACACACAGACACAGATTGTTAGATAAATCTATCTTGCTCTCTCTCTCTCACACACACACACAGATAAATCTCTCTCACACACACACACACACACACACACACAGATAGATAAATCTCTCTCTCACACACACACATACATACACACACACACAGATAGATAAATCAATATGAAGAGGCACTGAAAATTTCTTGACCTGATCTACTTCTCAAAATCTGACCAAATAAGCAGACATCAGAATTTGGTTTGGAATCCCTTTTTGGTTGCACTGAGAACCTTTCAACATCATTTTTTCAGCTGTAAAATTTGATCACTGCTATTGTCAAATCTTTATTTCAGCATTATATATATATATATATATATATATATATATATATATATATAATATATATATGATAGGATAGAGAATAAAGAACAAATAGGAAACAGTTATCATTTTGTGTTGTTTGATTTTCATTGCTTCTGCTTCTTTATCCTATCATTCTGTTGGATTACAATCCATATTTGCTACCAAAAACTCCTATTAGGAGGTTCATCATTATCATCAGTCCCCTGATTGCTTAAACTTTTGGGAGGACCTAAAGTCAGAAGAAACAGACAACTTCCTCAAGGATGATCTGCCGGTTGTGGCTCTCAGGAATTCCGACATTTTCATGTTCTTCTACTCTTTGATATTGTCTGACCAGCTTTTGCATTGCCGCCCCCCACTTCAACAGTGCCTTACATGATGGTCTTGCTAAGGCTGTTCCACCGCTAGAAAAGTTGGTTCCCTGTGCCGAGCCAGGAAATTCTTCTCCCCTGAATCGATCCTCCAGGTCTATAAGTCTACCATTCGACCTTGCATGGAGTATTGCTGCCATTTATGGTCTGGGGCCTCTGCGTGTTGCCTCGGGGTTCCTGATAAGATCCAGAGACGGATATGCAATGTGATTGGCCCTGATCTGTCATCTCGTCTGCAGTCGCTCTCTCACAGACGGAATGTTGCATCACTCTGCCTTTTCTACAAGTACTTCCACGGTAATTGCTCTGAGGAGTTGCTCTCACTTGTCCCTAAGCCTCGTGAATTCAAGCGTCCTACGAGGCTGGCATCCCGTTCCCACCCCTTCACCGTAGAAACTGTTAGGTGTAGTCGTCTTTTCTACTCCAATAGCTTCATGTCTCGCACATCTCACCTATGGAACTCCCTTCCCCGTTACTGTTTCCCTGACAAATACAATCTCCAACGGTTTAAGTGTAGCGTCAATCGTCATCTCCAGTTGCCTTGATCTATCCACTTCCTGACATCTTCCATTCCTATCTGCTCTCGCTCTATATCTCCCGTAACCTCCCCACCTCGATCGGCCCTCTGTCCTTCTCTTTCTCCACATCCCTTCCTTTACCACTCCTATCTGCTCTTCCTCCAACCCGTCTGTAACCCCTTGCGTGATAGTGGCCACCGGCCTTGCTCGGGGTGATACGCTTAAAAAAAATAAAAATAAAAAATAAAAAATGCAGTGCGATGTGGTCAAACCATGACATCTTCTGACACCTAATAGTGACAAGGAGAGATTCCTGTCAACCCACATGACTTTTGGCCTTACTCCTTACATAGTCATTGGTTTTGTGCTCCCAGTAGGAGATGTAGAAGAGCCTTCTCAAGCATTTGTTCTCTGACACCTGGATCTTTTTCCTGCCTCAACCAGGAGTGTCCAAGTCTCACTCTTAGAGGAGGATGGATACGACCAGCGATTTGTAGAGCTTGAACTTGATATGGAAGCTGATGTTGCTCTTCCATATCCTTTCCAGTCTGGCCATCACTACTGTAGCTGTGTTGATACCTGTGCTGGTTTCTGCATTGTAAGTGCCATCTTTTAACAAGGTTGCTCCCAAGTATTTGAAGCAAGACACCTTCTCCAGGAATGAGGCTATTATACTTGTATTTTTGATAAGAATGTTGAAACCTACCAAACTCCATCTGCAACATACTTGTAGAAAATACAAATATAAAAGCCTCATCTACTTGTAAAAAAGACTAAAAATACTGAAAGCACTAATAATAAAAAAATAAAAGG
The DNA here is from genome assembly GCA_964036315.1 of Acanthosepion esculentum. NCBI lineage: Eukaryota > Metazoa > Mollusca > Cephalopoda > Sepiida > Sepiidae > Acanthosepion > Acanthosepion esculentum. The sequence continues at coordinate 77,295,414 of OZ038475.1, forward strand.
CCAACACTCGACAACACCAACTATGAAAACGGCCACAATGTACTGACCATGTTTGGAACATAATAAAACATTCCTGTCACTCTAGAAACATATAAAAAATGTATGCATAAAGTTAAAAATTAAAAGAAAACATTCTTTATAATGGCTAATAGAATAGCTGAAAATGCTTGGATATACAGAACATTTGGACAATTTTTACAAATTTTTGTCCAGAAAAGAAAACATGTATGTGAACCCAAGAAAAATTAAATAAAAAGTTTAATTGCAGTACCTTGTCAGTTGTCTTTAAAGAAACTTGTATAAAAGAAGAATTTCCCAAATACACAGTTATATATATATATGTGTGTATATATATATATAGGGTCGTGTCTCGTCACCGTATTTTATGTGTGTGTATATATCTAAATACGTCTGAGCGCTTATGTATTATAACCTGAGTATGTTCGAATGATTTTGCGTGAAAGGCGACTAACATGTTGAAATGAAACTAAAAATGTATACATTTTTGTCTGGGGCCTTGAACATCCTTCATAACATAATTTCAATGAAAATATAAATTAAATAGCATATATATCTTTTATTTTTATTTTATATTTTTTTCTCCTCGGTAATTCTACAATTTAAAACTTAATAGAGATTTGATTTAGATTTCTAAATGGGTAATTTTTAATTTTTTACTTTTAATTTTAATTTCAAATTTTATAAATCTTTTAATATCTATGATAACCTTGCTTAGTTGTCAAATTTTTCAAATTACCCTATACTTGTATTTTGATTGATCATTCTAGCTTATGTAACAGCGTTTACTCCTAGCTAAGGATCGTTAATTAATTTGAAACTTTTAAAACCATTTATTCTATATTCTACATCATCACTTGATAAGACACCAGAAGTGTTGAAACAAAATGGCTATTTTTGTCGTGATTTTATAACATATTTATGTTGTAATATTCAAATAAATGATTATATATATATATATATATATATATATATATATATATATATATATATATATATAGTCAGAACACAACACACATGGCTTGAGAATTTATTTAAGCATGAAAAAGACTGTTGCCACGGGGTGTTGACCTTAATGTCCACTTTTATATATATATATATATATATATATATATATATATATAAAAAATACTCAAATAAAGATTTAAAACAGAAATGAAATCTGACACTAGCAGTGATCAAATTTTACAGCTGAAAATATTTAAAAAATATGTATCAGAGATATTTGGAAAATTAATCAGCTGTAAGTAAAAAGAAAGAGAAACAAGGTCTAATTTATAATATAGAAATAAAAAACGAATTTCAAATTATAATATTTAGCTTCATTTCATCCTTAATTCAATCTCTTTCCAATTTCCCATCTATTTTTATCTGGTAATCCTTATCAAGGGCATTTGTCATGTTCCACCTTCATATCAAAAGATTATGTTGATCATGTTTATTGATTGTTTATTCATTTTCTAATCAGTTTCATTTGACAACACATCTGTTACCATGGAGATTTTGCTTGATCTTTCTTTTAGTTCTTTACTATTTCAAAATTAATAAATGCAGTTTTCAAAAAGTCATAACTCTTCATCATGTGAATTCATTGTTAATATCAAATGAATTAGGAAATTACATTGTACACATTGTATTGGATGTGCGAGTGGTGTAATGGATAACGGCTTGGAAGAAAAAATCCGAGTGCCAAGTTCAAATTTCAGTCAAGATCGTTACATTCACTTATGCACAATTACCCTTGGAAAAGTATAAATCCATCTCTTCTCTCCTCAGCTATGGGTTTAATAGCAGTACAGACTGGGTTCTGTAGCCTTGATTCCAACCTTAATAGAATTCAAAATCATTTATGCAGTCTTGTAGGCAAAAACTTATTTCCCACTCTGCAACCTCTTTCTCAACAGATGTAAAGTGGCAAGCCTATTGCTACTTCTTGCTATTTCCATGGCAAATATTCAGATGAGCGCTCCATTCATTAGTTCAAGCAGACATTTACACCTTCAACACACCATAAAGCTTCAACAGAATTGAATCCGGCCTCATTTCTTCCATGTTCCAAATGTAAGAAAAAAGTTCCACTTAGTCAGCTCTTTCCCAAGAACTGCCATTTTGTGGGACTGATTCAAGTGTGGGTGCTTCCTTAATCTTAATTCTAACCTCTTCAAGTCAAGGGTCAATCATTATCTATCCTTATCCTTATAATCTTCACTTCTTACCACTTTCTCATATGACACACCTTATTCAGCCTTATCACTTTGACTCTACCTTGAATGGTTCTCAAGATTTGTATTGGGTGAAATTTAAGTAAAAAAAAAAAATTTTTGAATTTGGAATTGAATGATATTTCATATAGAAATACTGACACTTAGTAGTCCACAAAACTTTTCAGACTATTAACCCTTTTGCTCTCAGGTCACACCTCACATGCACATACAATGAGATTGAACCCCTTTCTTGGTAGTAGTCCTACTTTAAAAGAAACAACTAATCCTTTACTAAGTATGTCATCATCACTAACCAAGAGACTTGACTCTTGCAGGCATTAAAATGATCACCAGACCAAATGGTATCTACTGTTTCATCTTGCTAGCATCTGCCATTTGTCTCATCCCAACCGCATCACTAACAGACAAATAAATGTTCAGTTCTAAAGTTAAAATCATGCTTTCAATGTTAATTTTACTCTTTATAAGTCAACCATATTACCTAAATGTTCATGGCTTTAATTTTGAAAAAAAATATTTATCTGGTTCTGATACCATTCTACCATCACCTACTGCTCCTTTTTGTCCATACCATCCCTTTCGAACTTTCTACTGCCTCCATTGGGGTCATACCAAAAAGTGTAAAAATCATATAATATAAAATCCATTGTCACTTTGTTATTAGTCTGTTGGTTTTTCTGTCGTGATGAAGAGAACAAAAAGAAGAATTTGGATACTACAAAACACACAAACACAAAATGAACTCTACTGTGTTTGTGTTTGCTGGAGGTAGGCAACTTCTGCTGGTAATATCACTACTACTACTACTACTACTGATGATGATAATGCCTCAGTTTTGTTACCTGATCATTTTAAAATTATTTATAAAAAAATACAGAAAATACGAAGAATTGTAGAAAATCATTAGAAAAATAAATTTCAACATCTATTTTTTTTCTATCCAAATTTCTGGTATTATTATTATTAACATTATTTGCACTCATACTATCATCCTCATCTTGTTGTTATCATCACAATGTTTTGGTTGTTGTGAACTCTGGCCTATATCTGGTTATTGTCAATCTAGGTAACTTTCAGAACAGAACCCTTTATTTAATCTAAAGAGATAGATTGTTCTTATTTCACTGTCCATATCTAGGAATATTTCATCTTGTTCTTAGTTAGTACTGCTCAGTTATTGTTCACCCTGTATCCACTGAGAGTCTAAGTCTGTACTACGCAACAGAATAAAAAGAATCTACCCCTGTCAATTAAATAAAGGGTTTAGTCTGAAATTACCTGAAGGTTACCCAGATCAACAAACACCTGAGGAAGCCAGAGGGCACAATGCTAAAAATATTGAAGGAAAGAGAGACAGAGGAAAGTAGCAAGTAACCTTCCTAATAAACTCGTGTAAATGGTTGGTAGAAAAGGGATTACTATAGATAGTAAAAAGAGAAAACTTTCTAAGATCTACAAAGGACAAGAAGTTGTGGAGTGTCTTGAATACCCATTGGGCCTTCAAAATATTCAATTCATCCACAAAAAAAAATGAAAGGAAAGGATGAAAACATCATCATCATCATCAGCAGCAGCAGCAGCAGCAGCAGCATCCTCTTGACTTTTGTAATCATAGGTGGAGGATACAAATGCAGAAGCCATATTGAATCTCTTCCATCACCATCTATCAATGGCAGCCATCAGCAATTCTGGTATAGTCATACTTGTCCATTGTTTGACATTGTCCAACCAGTTTTTGCGTTGGCGTCCTCTTTTACGTCCACCTTCAACGTTCACTTGCATGATGGTCTTGCACGGGATGAAAACATATAAAGTGCAAATACAATTTTTTTATAATGAAGAAATTGTTGGGGTGATTTTTACAAAAATTGTTTTTTTAGTCTAGTTTCTAAAGAAGACAGTTTCCATACAATAGGAAATAGACTATGCATGAGAAAATTTCTCATTGACTCTTCTTACTAATTCCGCTCAGGCTTTTACTTGGACTGGCTACTTGATATGTTGTCTTTTATTTATACATTATATGCAGACATAGTATTAAAGAATACACATGAATATTTAACAGAAAAATTCTCAACTCTATTTGAAAATGTGTTACTTAAAGAGTATAACATTTGCATTCATAGAAGCTGAAACTTTTCAGATTAATAATTTGATATATGTTTTAAATGCTGTGCAAAAAAAATAAATTATGAACGTATCAAATTTTATTTTAAGTCAGTATCCACTCAGTAAGGGTATATCATATTAATAATTTTCAATAAAAGATTTTAATTTTGCCTGAAATTGATTAATTAATAGAATATGTTCTAATAATTTGAATCTGTCTAATTTATTGATGTTACTAAATCTTAATTTATATAGATTTTTAAATTTCTTCTTAACAAAGACATTGCATTTTATGTTCTTTTATTTGTAAGCTGAAGAATAGCAAGAATCTTACACGATATAACTCAACTATTACTGAGAAGTTATCTGAAATCCTTCATTATATTACGATAGGTTTTCAATATATATATATATATATATATATATATATATATGCATGTATATGTATATATATATATATATAATATTATGCTCTACTTTGTATTGAGCACTTTTTTAAAAAAATAAATGCTAAAGAACTGTAGATGGATTATTAATTTGACTGTTCTTTCTCTATATTTGTATATATATATATATATATATATATATATATATACAGCAAAAAATCTGTGATTTTTTTTATCAAACGTTTTAGTATTGACAAGCTCCAGTGAGTTTATCCTGAGGAGTGAAATGTCCATAAAAATGAGGTACAATTGAGTTTCATTTTTATATATACATATATATATATATATATATATATATATATATATATATATATATATATATATATTCAACTGTCAGCACTCATGTTTGGAAGACCAAACATGAGTATTTATAATACTTTGCCATATGCATTAAAAAAATATCATTTCCTTTTAATCATTTTACCCCAAGCGAGATAACAATGCCACTAGATCGCAGGAAATGAAAGTGAAAGAGGATGAGAAAACTGAGAATAGAGATGATTTAGGAAAAGACAATAAAGGAACAGGGTTCAAGTTGCCAAATTTGTTTAGTCATGTCTGTTGGATTTGTTACTAAGACAGAAGTAAATGGTTGTGGTATTCAGCATTAAAATTTATATTTAATATATAGCCGGAGCATTAGACCAGAAAAGGCAGCAATATTCAATGCATGGATGAATGGTAGATTTATAAATGTGCTAAATGGATTCTGGCAAGAAAAATTGTCTTGCACATCACAATGAACCAATTTTTCATAGATTGTCCTTAATCTTTTGTCTATATCTAGGGATATCTCATCTTGTTCTTTTTTTTTTTTTTTGTAATGTTTAGTCCTTACCAGCTCTCTTGCTACTGGGGCTAAGTCTGTACGACCTGGCCTGGACATGGACAGCAGAATGAGATCGTTTACCAAAAGTGTTCAATACAAAATTTCCTGAAAGTTATCCAGATAAACAGACACCTGAAGAAAATTGGACACAACAGCTGAAGAGGCACGGCACATGAAGAAGTGTTTAACCACATGTTGCTTTTTTTCTCTGGTTGCGCAAGAACAGAAATTAAACTATATATCTTTGAGTTTCAAATGACAGGCCAAGATCAGTCAGTTATGTGCCATGAATGATACATGCTTAGGTGATCATGTATCTTTCGATACATGCCTGACGAGGCAGATTTTTTCCCACAGTAGGTTACCATTTCTTTCTGTGGTAGACCAGTTGCCATCCGAGGCTACAGAACCTGGTCTGTCCTGCTATTTACCCGTAGCTTGGGAGAGAAGAAGAGGATTCATACCTTTCCTTCCCAAGAGTATTAGCACGTAAGTGAATGTAATGGATTCGACTGGAATTCGAACTCGGCTCTCCAATTCCTCAATCCAAGCCACTATCCATTACTCCAAGATAGTTATTCAATTTTGACATCCTTATTCCAAACATCCCTCTTATTGAATATTAAAATGAAAGTTTTTATCCTTGAATGCTTGAAGCTTAAATTAGGAGTAGGTGTAAATTTCTTGAATATTTAATAAGAGGAGAGGTTAGAGTAAAGATGTTCATCGTGGATTTTCCAAAGAAATGCATAATCATCCTGGCCAATTTCTTAGGAACTCATATCTGATGATGATTAAACAATCACAATCAGGATCATAGAATCATTGTAAACTGCATAATCTTTTTGTTAGCTTCATAGTATATCATTTACCAGGGTCACATAAAGTTTTGAATTCAGGCTTCTCTTTCTTCTAGATCAGTGGTTCCTAACATTTTCTCTCAGAATGGATTTATGTGATAAAAAGTACATTAAAAAATATAAGAAAACAGACAGAGGTTAAAGGAAGATAACTGTGAATTCAAAGTCAGAACATTTGTGGACTCTAGTTACTATATTCTTAATACTTGATATAATGCAAAAATATCACACTGATAAAATTGGTCAATAATTATTTATAACTATTTATACTGCAACTCAAGCATGAAATTACAAGTAATCCATAATAATATTTAAAATTTTGAAATCATATTTATTTTTAGCATATGAATTTTTTAAAACTGTTTCTAAATCTTTGATTGTTTTTCAATCATTCTGCCTCGCCTGCTATCCTCTTCTGTCATACCTATGAGGCACACTGTACTATTTGGGAACCACTGTCCAAGAGTGATTGCAAGCCAAGGCTGGAGAGCCTAGTCTTCCTTACTATTTAACTCATAACTGGAGGGGAAGATGGGTTCATGCCTTTCCCAAGAGTATCTGTGCAAGAGTGAATGTAACAAAACTTGACTGGAACTCAAAGTTGGCTAGCTGATTTCACATTCTGAGCCACTATTCATTACACCAACTGCATATCCTCAGAAGTAACGTTAATAGTAATATTAGCCATTTCCTTATAAAGAAACATTCAGGATTTATTGACTGAGCAGCCAGTGCTAATTTTGGCCAAAATTTATAAAATCTTACTTGTAAAACAATTTTTCAGGAAAATAGGTTTCTCAAGTCTTCTAACTGTTATAGCTCTTTCCAGTATTGATGGGGGTTTCCTTCCTTGCCTTATACTTGAAGTCGTGTGGAATGTCAGCATTTTGAGGATGTCATTATTTTCTCTTCATGTTACCTGTGCTATCTATTTTAGTTGTTGCAGCTGTTGAAATTGCTCAAGTGTTGTGGTTTCTGTTATTTGGTACTTTCTTTGTGATTCTGTAGCACCAATCGACAAGGTTCAAAGAAGGATGGACCTACATGCTTCCCTTGTTGAAAGTCATTTTTAACTATTGATTTCAGAAAGCAGTTGTATAAAGCTGACAATTTAAATATTTCTGAATGAGTTTGGTATCCTAATGGCATCAAATGTGAAAATCTTGATTTGATGAGACCATTTAGGAACATGACTCTAGATTTTAGGTTAATATTTTGGTTTTGTAGCAGATAGTGTTGTTTAGCAAAACTACCCCGAGCACAGCCTATTCTATATTCAATTTCCTTTTTGCCTATATTAAATTTGTTATAACTGATCTTTATGCTGAGCTACTTGAAGTGTTTTGTATTCACATTCCACATCTTGAATTTTTATGATGGATTCAGGGCTGGTGCCATTACTGCCTTCATTCCAATTCCAGATCATAGTTTCTGTTTTGAAAAGTTAACTATATACTGTTAATTCTATTAAGTTGGTGCATAATTATCAGGCGTTTTTAAACATTATTTATTATGAAAAATGAAACACAATAATTCAACAATAACATTTTTAAATGAGTAAGATTATCGACATGCATTTTTGTAACTTGAAAATAGAATAATATTTTTATTAAAAGAAAGTAAACAAAACGCCTGGTAATTATGCACCAACCCAATTTTAATTTTAATCTCTTTTCTTTTTTTATACTCTAAACTTTTATATATTCTTGTTTTTTTGTTTCTGTTCCAGCTACCATGACACAAAACATGCAAATATTCTCAATTCCTTGTGGATGATTTCTATTACATTCCTTTCTATTGGTTATGGAGACATTGTACCAAACACATATTGTGGAAGAGGAATAGCCATTTTAACAGGAGTCATGGTAAGTCTACAATAATTTTACGCTTCTTTTCTTTCATGCATTTATAAGATAAACCATTTGCCTCAAAAGCTTGAAAAGATTGTCATTCACAAGAATTAATATTTCAGCAAAAAATGTTTCTATAATTCTGTTTGTCTTTGGTCAAATATACATTTCATTTTACATGGTGTGCATTAACCAAAACATTGTGTTGTTAATATAAATATTTTCTTACAAATGCTCTACACACAAAATAAATCATACATGTGTATTTGTATATACGCACACACACACACACACACACACACACACACACACACATATATCTTTCCGTCTCTATCTATATATATATACTGATTTAAAAACTCTTATATTAGTAACTGCTAACTTTTATAAAGTGTCCAGTAAAAGTGCTCAATACTATGTAAAGTTTAAATTAAACATAAAATCACAAGATATACAAAAACATAAAATACCTTAGCTACTCTAGTTTCTCTCATCTGATCAGGATCATCAGGCCAGGTAATATTTTTTATGATTATGAATTGCAGGCACATTTTATAATTATAAAAATATAACCTGAATAAATACAATAATACAATAACAAAGGCTGTACATACAAATTATAAATTATATAAAATATAACCTGACCTGGTGATCCCTGATCAAGGAGCAAAGGCATTTTATATTTTTTATAATTTTACATATTTATATATATATATATATATAGATAGATAGATAGATAGATAGATAGATATGTGCGGTGTATAAAAGTTCTCTGCCAGACCCATTCCAAATGTCAGTATTTTAATGACTAAACATCAGAATATTTTTTTACTTTTGGGAGGCTGAAAGAAACCATATACATTACATGTCTCAAAGCTGAGAACTTTTCAGCACCAACTTATATATATATATATATATATATATATATATATATAGTAGTAGTAAACTATAAAATCCAAAATTACTTCATATGTGTATAATAAATACATTGGGCTCTTTTCATGGATCAGTTTTTATATTACTAGGATCCACTTGGATTATATACCAATGAATTTATTACCTTTACTATATATATATATATAGGCTCTTGAAAAATTAATTTCGGTTGAGCTCTCTGGCGAGGAAGTGTGGGTTTGGAAACAGTGACTATTACGGCTGATATAGCAAGACTCTTCGCCAAAAGCAAATTGAGTCCTGTTGGTCACTGTGTGTTTATCTAAAAATAAATATGCTAAAATTCACCTTCATCCGTGCCGTGCGCCGACAGCTTATTGGTAGGATCTCCGACTGATGCCAATTCAGTCGACTATCGATCCTAGCTAGAGGCAACTGGACATCTAACCACACTGAAGAGCTGTGAAACAGTGAAACAGTCTGTCTGTGGATGACATTATATATATATATATATATATATATATATATATATATATATATATATATATTGTTTTATTACATCTTATTTATACTATATCATCAAAATTAATAATATTGTTATTCATTTCCTGATTTTGTTCAAATGCAAATTGTGAATTTATAATTTATACTTATATTTCAAATGATAAAAATTTAAAAACTAACTGATATATATTTTTCATTGCATAAATAAATTTTGATATTAAAATTGTGAAATTAAACATTGTGTAAGTAAATTTGTGAAATTAACATAATCTTTATACAATCTTATGCTTTATTAGAATATTTTAAAATAAATTATAAAATAAATTTAATAAGGTCAAATAAATTTCCTAAGGTGAACAGTTACTATTTATCAGTTGGTCCATAAGTAAATCAATCAATTTATTTTCATCTAGTTTATATCTTTCCTGTATAGAGAGTTGATAAGATATTGTCATAACAGATAAATATATGAATTCAAATTATTTATTTAAAGAAATATATTTTGATGCATTCTTAATGAGACAAAAATTGAAAAAAAAACTCCTTTGATAATTAAAATAAATTGGGAAAATTTGTGCTCAGCAAATTTCAACCTTACTTGAAATAGTCATTTGTAAAATCAATTCACCTCATGAATCTGAAATTCACCCCTTGGTGTTTCCGAATCTATATAGTAACATATTCAGTCCATACATGTTTTTGTAAATAATCTCTCTCGTTTGAGTCTAAGTAATCAACTTTAGAAGATATTATTAAATAAAAATCACATTATAGGATTAAACTAATCCCATTTTCTTGTATCAGATAGATCAGAAAACAAGTAAGAAAAACCTTCTATCATTAGAAACAGACAATAATCTATATGTGTATGGGGTCTGTCTGAAAAGTAACAGGACTGATCATGTTCTTCGAGGTCTACAGTGAGTTCTTACCACAGTGCTAGATGATCAATCAGCAAGTCTACAAAAGGATCCTGCAATGTCTGCTTCACTCAGTGTGCAAAAAGAGATGACAGTTGTGGGAGGACAAAATCGTGGCTGATTTACCACAACAATGCACCTGCTCACTACACCCTGAGCATCCGGCAATTCCATACTGGAACAACCTCTATTTTCACCTGATTTTTCTCTATGTGACTTTTTTTCTTTTCCCCAAGCTCAAGTGGATCATCAAAGGAACCTGTTTTGAAGGTGAGGAGGCCACCAATCTGAGGGGCATCCAATTAGAATCCTTCCAGCAATAAATAGAAGATTGGCAGAGAAAAATGGAAAAGTGCTTAAGGGGAATTGCTTTGAAGGGGAAACCATGTAGATTGTTGATTGGAATTGAAATGTATTGTTTGTGACACCAGTTCGACTACTTTTCAGACAAACATCGTATATATGCATTTTTATATATCAAGAACAATTTTAGGAAAAACTATGACAAAGCAGAAAAAGTTATCATGAAACAGAAAGCCTGTAAAATATTTCAAAATAGAAGTGTGGACCATTCTAGAAAACACAGATATCAAAATATGTTATTCTACCTACCAACTCAGTCACAACTACAACTGAAAAGAATTTATCTATGCTTAACATAAAATTTGTTGCAACCACTTCTAAAACAATAAAAGACTTAATTAATAAAAAAATAAAATAAGCTAAAACTTAAAGGAGTAATTTACTCTATCACCTGTAATAATTGCCACAAGAAATACATAGGAGAAACCTCGAGGAATTTAAATAAAAGATTATATAAACACAAAAGTGATCTTTTACAAAACAACACAATGCATTATTTGCTAAATGTAACAAGATTGACCATAATTTTAATTAAAAAATGCTAATCTAATTAAAAGCAATGCACTAAGACAAAAATGTATAGAAAGTGCTTTAATCACTAGATCAGCAACAGTAAATTTACATTCAGGTTCTTACGGCACCTTTCTTGGCAGATCTTCTATCGTCACAATTTGGAATATTCAATTAAAAAAGTCATAAAAACATAAACAAAAAGAAAAAGAATCCAAATGAAACTGGCTAGATTATATATACCGAAACACATATCTTTTTTTTTTTAATTATTAATTTAAAATTCTCAGGGTCCCCTCTCCTTCGTTTGCATGTGTAGTTGCATCACTTTAGTCTGATGAAGTCCTAATGGACAAAATGCCTCACAACTTTTTCAACTTTGTCATAGTTTTCCCTAATATATATATATATATATATATATATATATATATATATATATAAATTAATTTCTATGTTTTATTGAATGTTTAAATAAACAAGTTAAATCATGTATGACAGTCTTGAATATGCAAAAATAATTTTGTGACATTATAACAACCGGAAGTTGCACAATGCCTCTTCTCTTTTCTTCTTCTTTTCTTCTTCTTTTCTAAGATTTTTGAATATTACTGACTCATTTTCTCTTTCTTTGAATTTTACTTTATTGTCCATTATAAGCCTGTATTGTATTTTTGCATTTTAACTTAGAAATTAAATCTTCTTTGTTATTTTTCAATGTGTTTGTTAATCAACATTGTTTTTTATTTCACAATTTAACCACTAACTTACATGGATTAATCACCAGTTTGTGTTCTAACAAACAAACCACACCACAAAGGACTATTGGACAGTCAAGTTAAGAAGTAATGCATTTCTCTCACTCATTAAACATCAACATTTTATATCTTACATTACCTACATATGAGCCATGACTTTACATTCATAAAAACATAAATTTCATAATACTACACATTCAGAAATTGGAGTTGGATAATCCTACACTAAATCGATTATAATCAGCTTAATCAAAAACAGAAATACATTGACAAGATGTTAGAATTAAATCTATTTAATCCACTATTTATGAGTAAAAAGAAAACAAAATGATGGAAATGAGTTCAACCTAATAATGAATTTTTCTGTTTTATATTTACACAGATGCAAAAATCAGGAATAAATTTACTTAATATGATGAAATAACCTAAAAATCCATATAAAATTAATTTTTAATATTGATATCAATCTTCTGTTTTCACTAAATTTGGATAAGACTTCCTAAAATAAATTAATTAATTAAATGAAAATTGAAATTATTTTTTGCTGATTGTTTCTTCGACAAGTCATTAAAGTTTACATTATTTCAGCAACGGAGGCATAAAGAAATTTCCAATGCAAATTTTATCAAAAACAAATAAATCATTTTGAAATACTAGTTTATTTATAACAGTTAAAAAGTTTTTTCTTTTAACATAATGGATTTATTGTCCCATTCTGTTGACACATTCCAAAGAATGTGTAAAACCGAAAACGAAAAATAAAAACAAACCGCTTTAATTATTTTTATGAAAAATGTTTGATAAAATTTGATTAACTTCAGGAATAGATGATCTTATTTTCGGACCCATGTCAAAACTTAGAATTTATTAACTCTATGATTATTATTATTATTATATGAATTTATTGAGACGTCTTTGTTCATCGGGATTTCTATCAATAATGATAACTTGTGCAAATGAGTCAGTTGCGTTCTCTAACAAGGGAGGTAACTTTCAAAAATACCTTAAAAGTTATTACCCTTGTGTTAGGATTCCTTGACTGCAATGAAAACTATAACAATTCAAGATTTTTCAGTTGCGAAGTTCACTACAGATATATCACACACGCACCATATATATATATATATATATATATATATATATATATATATATATATATATATATATATATATGTTCATTATATATTCTTATTTATATATATATATATATATATATATATATATATATATATATATTCAAATATTTAACTCTTTGCTATTACTGAGTGGACTGGGTTAGATTCTTAGCATTTTTGTATCTTTACACAGAAAACAAGTTTCCTCTTTCACAATTCATGCAAAATTCTTCATTGATAAAAAAACTAAATGTCTACTCAAATGCTTAACATTCTAAATAAAAGATGATTTCATTTTCAACAGTTAAAAAAAAACAAATTTAATACTTGTTACTATTTCATTTTTATGTTTGGTTCAGATGAAAAGTAAGGATCAGAATAAGTTATTGAATACTTTTAACATTTTTATTTGGCAAATAACATTAATGAATATATCTTTAATTAATTAAAGGTCACCTAGATGATCAAAAATATACTAGTTCATATTTTGCATTCAAAGCAGAATATACATGGATACTTTGAGGGAGACAATGAATTCTTTATTTAAAAACAAAAGATAAACAAATGACTATTACTAATAATATCACCAACATGTATTAGTGATCAGTCTAATTAACTTACTTCTTTTTAAATAAATAATCATTAAGCAAAATGTGTCTGCTAAAATTAAACTGACACTAAAAATTGTTACATAAATGGAAGCAAATCAAACCTTGTTCTTTTCTTCTCTTTCTACTCCATCCGATAAGATCACCACCTCTTTATGTTTTCCACACCAGCTATCAGGGGTTCTCAACCAGTATGGAATTTTAAGGCTTTACTGTCAAGGGAGGTGGTGAATATTTTAATTTTCCTTGTTTTTTATTTACAGAATTTTGTTTATTGAATAACAATACTCTGACATTCTATTGAAGTTTTTGTTTACTGAAGTCTGCTTCAGTTTATTTATTTAATAATTATTCATGAATTAAAACAAATTACTGTACATGTTTTCAACTTTAAAAAGCCATTAATATTAAATTTGTAAAACTCCTCTGTGAAAATAATTCATGTAAATGTATATGTGCTAATGTAGAATTTTCTTTAATATATGTATATTATTTGGAATGTACCTTTTGTTGAATCTGACAACATTGGAAAGGGGGGGGTTCACATTCTGACTTAGAGTGAAAAGGGTGCATTGAGCAAGAAAGGCTGAGAACCACTGGGCTATAGCAATGCAAAGTCAAACCTATTTTTTCCCTCATAAGAAATATTTTCAACAATATCACTTAAAAATTGAATTGCATAATGTCTTCAATTTCATTAGATTTAACAGGAAAGAATTACAAATAGTAAACTGTTTAACAAAATACTATTGATAATATCTGAACCAATGCTGAGTAATCTGTCAGTTAATTCTGTGTACCAAAGACAAGTGTCACCATGATTAAATTACTTCCTTCAATTTTACTCCCCCACCACAATGCTTATTTTATGTGGCACACTTATTATTTTTCAAATAATTTTCTCCACAAAATAATTATTTTGTTCAATGTTTATTAAATTTATATAAAAATTTTGGCAAAATGTTTATTTGAACTTGTATGAATTTTTTATAATTTGAGAAATTCACACTGGCATTACTATTCTTCCCAACACTTGCATTTGCTAGAAAAGAGTGCGTAAATTCCAAGAAAAGAAAAACTTTAATACTAAGAAAAAAATTGTCAGAAACACCTGGAACTACAAATTAAAATCCTGTTTTATATATATATATATATATATATATATATATATATATAAAACATTTTTAGAAAAAAAATCAAACAAAATTTGACTACTTATAAAATGTGTTCAGATGTGAATAAAATTAATGTTATTGATTAATTACTGATAGTGTCTAGCATTATAAAAGCTATAAAATATTACTATAAAGTCCAGTATGTATAAAAAAAAAATGTAAAAATCATTATAATATCTAATACCAATAAAATATCAAAATTGTATTATTGCTGATTTAAACTACACGAACCTGATTGATGTCTTGAATATTGCTGCCACATCTGATCTGGTGCTTCGGCTATGTATTTAGAAATTCTTGATAAAATACAAAGAATAATCTGCAAAGTTATTGTTCCTGGCCTAACATCACAGCTTCAGTCAATTTCCTATGCCATTATGTAGCTTCGCTGTGCATTTTCTATAAATATTTTCTTGGTAATTATTTCTGATGAACTTTCTGCTATGACTTTATGAATTTAAGCTCAGTACTAGATTGGCAGAAAGGTCTCATCATTTTAAAATTCAAATGGCTAGATGTAACCATAAATTCTATGAAAACAGTATCTTCTCTTGAACTTCTCACTTTTGGAATTCTCTTCTGGCATCTTGCTTCCCAGTCAACTTTGATCTTCAAAAATTTAAGTGCAATGTTGATAATTATCTATTGTTCTCTCTCCTTAATAGTGTTTTTTTTTTCTTTCTGATATTCTCTCACACTTACTAGTCACTTGCATCCTAGTGACTTCATTGCTTTGCTTGGGATGAAATGATTTAAAAAGAAAAATTAATGTGTTCTAAAAAAATAGCACACTGATTGATAATCATATAAACTTAAATACCTCTATACATTTTGGACTTCAAATTTTTAAAAGATTTAAAAAATTATTTTCATGAAAAATGTTTAATACATAATAACAATCGATAATTTTTTTAAAGCATAAAAATTATAACCATTACATAAAGAGGAAATTTTATTTATCAAGTTTTACATAAAATTCTACTTTCTACGTCCCCAGAACATGCCCATGGAGATCAATCAGTTCATCCCTCTGTAGTGGACGCTTCAGATGATTTAGAAAAGTGTTACATACAGAACACACACACACACACACACACACACACACACACACATATACATATATATATATATATATATATATTATAGTAAAAAAAGAAAGAATAGTAAGATATATAATCTGGTGTTCTTACAGATATTTTTATTTTTACAAAACAGTGTTCAATGTAAATTTATACAGCATAAATATTATAAATTAACCAATTTAAAAATATGGTTCCTTCACTACACATGAATTACCATGTTTCAAAAACAGAAACTAACAACTTCAAATTCAATTATTTAATTAAATTAAAAGCACTAGTTCTATTTCATTTTCAAGCGAAATATATATAATATATATACATATACATATATATATATATATATATATATATATATATATATATATACATATATATATATATATATATATATATATATATTTTATATATAATTTTATATTTGTATTAATCCTATTAATGCTCTATCTCTGATATTGAGCACATTATTGCAATGACTGCTTGCCTCAAAGGTCTTTTTTTCAGACTTCCACTGACTGACAGCCTTTCTGACCTTATACTATCTTTGTTAGCGCTATGATATGTATATATATTTATATATATTAAAAAGAAGAGAGGTACCGCAAGCTTTTTGGTTGTAATGTGGGTTTTTAAAAAAATATTATTCTTTATTTTTCATAGTTTTACATAGTTTTACAACACGTGTTTCTGGTCTCACGACCGTCTTCAGGTAAAGGGTGGAGATTTCCACATATTATTAGAAATAATTATTAAAAATAATTAATTTTTTTCCTTTATGTTTTTCAATGTTGAATATTCTCTATATGAGACATTCTCTGTTTTTGTGTTGGTCATTTGAATGTCTTTCTTTAAAGAAAGTTTTGTGTTGGTCATTTGAATGTCTTTCTTTAAAGAAAGTTTTGTGTTGGTCATTTGAATGTCTTTCTTTAAAGAAAGTTTTGTGTTGGTCATTTGAATGTCTTTCTTTAAAGAAAGTTTTGTGTTGGTCATTTGAAAGAAAGACATTCAAATGACCAACACAAAACTTTCTTTAAAGAAAGACATTCAAATGACCAACACAAAACTTTCTTTAAAGAAAGACATTCAAATGACCAACACAAAAACAGAGAATGTCTCATATAGAGAATATTCAACATTGAAAAACATAAAGGAAAAAAATTAATTATTTTTAATAATTATTTTTAATAATATGTGGAAATCTCCACCCTTTACCTGAAGACGGTCGTGAGACCAGAAACACGTGTTGTAAAACTATGTAAAACTATGAAAAATAAAGAATAATATTTTTTTAAAAACCCACATTATAACCAAAAAAGTTTGCGGTACCTCTCTTCTTTTTAATATACACACTTTTCTCTCGTTGGAACCATTATAACCTCTTCATTTTATATATATATATATATATATATATATCTATATATATTATAATTACTTTTTTTAAAATATGATTCCATTGCAACACAGAAATTTCTATAATTCAAAACTGAAACAGAAAATTATTATAATATTATGCTCTACTGTTTGTATCAAACACTGGTTTTTTTAAATTAAAAGTAATTGCTAAGAACACCGGACTATAAATCTTACTGTTCTTTCTTATTATTTTAATACATATTATTTTAATATATATATATATATATATATATATATATATATATATATATATATATATTCATTTAATGAGATATCGAGCAGCCAATACATAGGGGAAAGGTTTTTAGTGATGATACACATGGGTATCATGTTGCAACCAATGTCATGCAAGCATGACATTGGTCACAATGACTGGGGAATTTTTTCTACAGTCTGCATACACATCAGCTCACTTTAAACTGGCCTTGTGTCACATCCTGCCACTGTGGGAATGTGGTTAAATAGCAGAGCAGACTGCCTTTTCTCAGCCTTTCAGAGTGGAATCGAAGTGTAATATCTGCCATCAAGCAGATAAACTACATTTTATCTCATAATTGTGTTTCTGTCTTTGAACCAAGCAACAAATAAATGAGAGATACCTGGTCCAATCCCCGCAGCATTGCACCAATGTGGAAGGGTTAGTGGGATATCAACATCAGTGCTACATTACTTGCAGCAACTGGGAAATTTGGGGCCTTAGCCGATGTGAAGATGCTTGAACTCACCACTTTAAACCAGCCTTGTATAATATCCCAGCACCATAGAATAAGATAGGGGGGTTAAATAACAACTGTAGTATCTGTTCTCTCTTTCTCTTAAAGTTATGAGGGAAGCTTGGCCCTGGGGAGTCTAACCTTGTTGCAGCACCTTCCTCATTACACTAAAGATGGAGAGTTAGTGGAAAAAAGAGAGAGTTTGTGGATATAAATGGTAGTGTAACGATTGTGGAGACTAGATAATCTTTGTCCTTTGCCTATAAGTACACATATGAAAATTCCACATTAGACTGACCATGTGTCACATCCCATCATTGTGACAAAAAGACTAAATATCAGATCAGAGGGTAGTACCTGTGCATTCTGTAAAAAAATGTTATAAGCATAAAACATATGTGGATATACATTGTATTTTATAAAGCAATGTGTATCCACATATAGATACACATGCATGTATCCATTTCTGGATACATGTATGTGCATCTATACCTGGATACATGTATGTGCACCTCTACCTGGATACATGTATGTGCATCCATACCTGGACACATGTATATGCACCTCTACCTGGATACATGTATGTGCATCCATACCTGGATACATGTATGTGCGTCCATACCTGGATACATGTATGTGCATCTATACCTAAATAAATGTACACTGGCAAAAATAAGTTTAAGACCGATGGTTAAATTTTGATTCATTTCACAATATGTTTCTAATAAAACAAAATAAATTAGTTTTATTCTGTTCGCTTTATGCAGAATCTATTTCTCTTTCGAATGATGTAAAAATTGTATATTTTTCTACAACTTGGAAAATTTTAATGCTGCATTAATTTAAATTATCCAAATATGCTGGCAAAATAGGTTTAAGACTGCATGGGTATTATGATATTTAAAGCAAAAAGTTAGAGTAAAAATGAGCAAAGAAAAACAAAATATTTATCAATATTTAGTGCCGTAAACTTCATTATTAATTACAGCTTCACATCGCCTAGGCATCGAGCTTGATAAGTGAGCACAAAAATTATTTGGAATGCTCTGCCATATTTGCTTAAAATAATCATATAATTGGTCTAAATTTGTCAGTTTTTTAGTGTGAAATATAATTCCATAAATTTTTAATCGGATTAAGATGCAGACTCTGTGGAGGCGACTCAATGACATCCATATTATGGTGATCAAAAGATTGCATTACTTTTTGTGAATGGGCTATTAACTTGCAATAACACCAGCAATGTGCCAGAATAATCCAAATTCTTTAGACAGTTTTGGACAGTTTGTGGTGTAAAATTAATGCCAGTTTTACGAAATAATTAGCTGCAAATGTCCATGGCCGTCAGCATTGAGTTAGCTTCAGAAAGCCTATGAATTTGTCTATCCATTTGCACTGTTTTTTCTATCCTTATATTGTCCAGTATCCTGGTAAAGCTTCCAAACCTGAACACAAGCCATTTTGCTTCACTTTAATTGCTTGCTTATGTTCATAAAGGAAATGTTTTGTTGATGAAGTAACACTATATTTGATCTAGTCACTGGACTAAGACTACGACGCTTTCCCATAGTGAATTAATTGCATAACAATGCTCAGGTATTACACTATATAATGCATTAATGACCAACCATGTGACCACCCATTTGGTAAATAATTTGCATAATACCCATGTGGTCTTAAATTTATTTGGATAATTTAAATTAATCTGGCATTAAAATTTTTCACGTTGTAGAAAAATATACAATTTTTACATCATTTGAAAGAGAACTAAATTCTGCATAAAGCACACCCAATAAAACTAATTTATATTGTTTTATTAGAAACATATTCTGAAATGAATAAAAATTGACCATCGGTCTTAAACTTGTTTTTGCCAGTATATGTATGTGCATCTAAACCTGGATACATGTATGTTCATTCATATATACAGGTATACCTTGGGTTACGTCATTTCGAGTTAAGTCATTCTCGATTATACATCATTTGTCAAAAATAATATATGAAAAAATAAAAATCATGTTTAAGTCATTTTATTCAATTTTACATCTGTCCACCACAAATATTGAAGTTGTAATATCACTAGAAAAGTGTTAAAAACACATAAAATCATGTTACTATACAATAAATAAGAATAAAAGTATATAAAATCATATTAAAATATGTACATTTACAGTAAATGTTATTACTCTATTAAGAAGCAATGTGAAAGTGCATCAGCTGATGAACAAGCAGCAGCTGATTTTCCTAAAGCACCGGCTAAGATCATTGAAGAAAACAGGTTTCTTCCTGAACAGATTTTAATGAAAGTTTTTTTTTTAGAAAAAATTGCCAGAACGTTCTTTCATTGCTAATGCTAAGCGTAAGGCTAGATCGCTGATAAATTATTTTATTCAGAATACTGTATGTACATATCATAAATACTGTAATATGCAATGGGGAGTGCTTATTTGCAGTTTGTAGTGTGGTTATTTTGACTTAAGTCATTTTTTAATCTATTAAATAACGTAGATAGTAGTGTTGAACTCAACCTCATAAGTTTAGTTTAAACACTATTCATACTTGACATATCTATACAATTATCAAATGATACTAATATGACCTAATATGACCTTTATAGTCTACTATTCTGACTATTTTGTAGGTGCGTTTCGTGAAAAAATGACTCACAGTCACATCAAAATAAACACAAAATAATTTAGATTTTTTTTTTAAATAGCTTTATATTTGTAAAAGTTTTACATTTTGGTTAAAAAATTTATGAGGTGGGTGCAGAAAAGTTCTTATTGTGATCAAAAAGTTCTTCCAAAAAGTTCTTTGTTAAGATTTCAGGAAGAGATTAATTGATTTAATCATTTTCTACAACTCATCAACCCTTTGCAAGTTATTTAAAGCCAACAAATATTTTTTTAGATAATAGTGACTTACTGATGCCAGTCTTACTAATTAACCCATAGCTGGGGGAGAGAAGAGGTCAATTCATTCCTTTTCCAAGTATATTTACACATAAGTGAATATAACAAAACCACCTGGAATTGGAACTTGGCTCACCCATTAGCAATTGAATACATTTAACCTTTAAATAGGTTTAGATGCATATACATACACTGGCAAAATAATTTTAAGACCGTTGGTTAAAGTTTTATTAATTTCAGAATATGTTTCTAATAACAGTGTTATGCATATCATCTGTGCAGTTTCATGATAGTAATAAATAGTTTAATGATACATAATGGCAATTTATTGCATATAGAGAGTTGGGGGTTGACCTATACCGTAGGTATACACCTAACTGAAAATTTTGACTTAAAATTCTTACGGTCGACTTGCATACCACAATTTATGGTATGTGTGTAGGAACATGGCAGAATGGTTAGAATGTGACAGAATGATATTCTGACCATGAAACCTGGGTTCAAATCTCATAATGGACTTCTTGATGATATCAACCTACAGAGATGATCCCAATGCCCAGTGTGTGTCACTATTGGAAAATGCCTGGATTGACCCAAGCCTTGAGCTTGTGAGGGAAATTGTTTAGACAAAACTGTTCAGAAGTCATTGATAGTTATGTTAGCATGAAGTCACAAGTCATCGTGACTGAGAGTTTTAGTGTACTGACTTGTTCAAACTGGTGACCACACCAAATTATGTGCTCTTTTCAGAAACTGTAACTAAGGTCTGCTTAATATAGTTGCAGTACAAACAACAGGTTGGCTCTGCAGGCATTGAACGAACACAAATGGGTCTGAGCAAGCATCTACAACAGGGATTTCTAGCCATTCTAGCAGGCAGGCATACTAGGAAACAAGTGAGCAGTTATACCATATACAAGTATTTGTATGTTCATGTATAAGTGTGCATATATGTGTCTGTTTATGTGTATTTATGGCCTGTGTAGTGGTTGAAATAGTTGTATATTTTCCACCAGAATCTTTGGTCAACGTTTGATCCCAGGCACAAAACATATATCTTGCATGTTAATATTCCAGGCAAACAAGCCTTCCTCTCTAAAAAAAATCTGCACAACAATATCTTCCCATCTGCCATTTGCCCTTGTGCCATACAAAGATAAACTTAGCCTTCTTCTGACATCTTTGTCAGTGTGTAAACAAATTCTTTCTATACCTGTCTAT
The DNA here is from genome assembly GCA_964036315.1 of Acanthosepion esculentum. Classification (NCBI taxonomy): domain Eukaryota; kingdom Metazoa; phylum Mollusca; class Cephalopoda; order Sepiida; family Sepiidae; genus Acanthosepion; species Acanthosepion esculentum. Next base: position 77,317,933 of record OZ038475.1, read on the forward strand.
ATTTCTGAGATGAGGTATTGTAACTAATTACACTATTTAAATTGTTTGGACTGTTGCCCTCATGTATATTGTCATATTCACTTCATTTTGGCCATTGTAAGCTCCAGTCTTCTTCAGGTGATATACATTGGAATCACCAAGGACACATGGCCCAATGGATAAAAGCATTGGTTGAATTAATCCAGTGATTTGACCCAAAGAGTTGTGAGTTCAATAACTGGCCACAACAGAGGTGAACAAAAACTTGGAGAATTGCGTTACTAAATGGAAACTGAAATTTCCAGAAAAGACATGGCATATGGAACCAGAACATTCTACCCCAGTGGACAAAATAAAGTATTTGGTTTAAAATTCCAATGTATATCACCTGAAGAAGACCAGAGCATACAACAGACGAAACATCATGAATATGAAAATAAAGATGAGGAAAACAATCCAATGTAAATTTCTATTTACATTATTTATATGTGGACTATTGCTGTCATCTTTGTTGTTAATAACAACAAAAATGAAGACAATAGTCCACATGTAAATAAACTCCACATTACCGAAATTCAGACAGAAAATCCTTCTTCTTAAGCTTTTTGCTCAAATTCTAGTTTGAAAAATATCAAACAGTTTCAGCTAATGGCGGTAGAGAAAAGTACTCAGCCTGACCAAAAAGCGCTTTTGGCAATTTGGTCAATCTAAGAACTTTTCAGAAACTCCTTATTGAGAGCAATGTATTCTTTTGGACACTATGTGACATGCATTTTAGTTTCAATAGTTAACATTTTCCATCCTCCAGCCTCTCTCCCACAGGTGGAATGTGGCGAGTCACTCACTGCTCTATTGCTACTTCCATGGAAAGTGCTTGGACGAACAACATTCTTTGGTTCTACCATGTGTAACCATCACAGCCAGGACCAGCCATACCACTTAGATAGTAGCAAGCCACTCAGCTTCTTCCCACAAACCACTGCCCTGTGGGAAAGACTCCCAAGAGGATGTTTCCCTAATCACTACAATCTTAACCTGCTCAGAGTTAACCACTATCTTCTCTTCTTATCCATATAAACTACCCCTTAACATAACCTTCTACTTCAAGTGACCCCTAGTCCTTGTACAGGGTGAACCGTACTGGAAAAAAATATGATATAAACTATGTGGATATTAGTTTATTTTGAATGCTGTTTTTATCTTGTTTATTCTCAGTGCTACAAAAACAACAAATCTTACATTGAGATTCTTCAAGAATCAAGAGAAAGAAGTTTTATTTCTTTAAGTAAACACCACAATATCTAAACAATAATTTCCAACCTTATATGTAAATCACATTTCTTAAATTCTCCTCAGGTTGACAGCATGAACTGTCATGAATTTTTAATGAAACATTAGAAGCAATTGCATGCACAGTGTTAAATATCAAGTGGTTCTGCACAGTAATAAACAACTGTCAGCCATTTTGCTGATATTGCTTTTTTTCTACCATTCAAAATCATATGCAACATCAACTGCAAAACCTTTTGGAAGAATGATGAAAAGCAAAAATTGTCAAAATACTTTATAAAAGAAAATCAATTGCTAAAACTCTTGTGAGAGATCCCAATACAATCAAGGAATGCATCTGAAAACAAGAGCCTGTATACGATGCTGCATATGCTGACATGGATGTTTGTCTCTTACTCCAATGAATGGAAAATCATTTGAAAATAGAGAAAAATAAGCACCTTCTTAAAAGTAGTAAAGAGTTATTTACTGCCAGTTGAGTTCCAAATGTACCTAAAATTTCACAATGCCATATCAGTAAGCACTTAGAAACATGCACAAAACCCAATGTTTGCTCTCCTCTGAAACTGAATCACCTAGCTAAATATGTTTCCTGGGACAGAAAGTATTTAAAACTAGATTTTCAGAGGATGCTATTCATGGACTATTGCAAGGCAATAATGCTTGATGAACCAGTTGGTACCTAAAGGATGACACTAAGCCTCTTTGACTGAAGCATCATCAAAGACATGGAGTCATGTTTTGGGAAGGGATTTTTGGCAATGAGTTGGTTGGCCCTTGGAGAGTTGCTGATGGCATCAACATTAAATCTCCTGCCTATATTGAATTATTAAGTTTTGCCTTCAGTCATGGATCAAATAAAAAGTGATACTTCTGTATGACACAAGTATTGAATACTTAGCTCAATTAGGGTTAGTTCTGGCCACACTGTTCTGTTAGAAAATGGCCACTGTTCTCACCAGATCAGAACCTGATTGAAAATCTTTTGAGTATTGTCAAGAGATGCTTTTATACATTCAGCAAATAATTTTCATTCAAAACTGAACTTTTGAAAGCAGTATCAACTGTTTATAAAGTTGTCACTCCTAAATTCAATATCTGTCCTCCTGTATGGCAGTGAATGCTGGACAATCTCCTCAAAGATGAAGAGACTTGAAGCAATAGAGACGTGGTTCTACAGAAAGATGCTGAGGATATCATGGATGAAACATGTGAGCAACAAGGTTTTACAGAAAATAGAAACAAAAAGGAAACTTATACTTAACATCAGGAAGAGGCACTTGAAATTTCTAGGACACATAATGAGGAAAGAGGGCTTGGAAAACCTGATACTCACAGGACAGAATGAGGGAAAGAGGACAGATGAAAGCAATGCTTAAGATACTTGATGAGCTTGAGTAAATGGATGGTAGAACAGGGTTCAGGAGAAATAACAAAAAGACAAAACTTATTAAGATCTACCAGGGTCAGGAAGATGTGGAGGGCCATCATCGCCTACGTCCTAAAGGGAGATGTCATATAAAAGAAGAGGATGGACACTAGGCTGCTTGAAATCATCAGAAAAATATAGAAATTATATCAGTGAACAATATTGCTCCCCCCCCCCCCCGTGTTATTTAATCAAGCTTGTAATACTTTGCTACATATGTCATTCTTCTGAAGAAATCATTATTTTGTTTTGGTCATTGCTCTTTTATTATCCTCTTATCATGTCAAACTGATCCATTTGAATTGTTTGCATATAAATCAGAGCAGTTTAAATAATCATATTTTGTATATTCCAGTATAAATTAAATTTTATTTCTTAATATGATTATGGATTTTGTGATATCAATGTACAATCTATATTTGACCAATATTTTATTACTCTAGGGCCATCAGTTTCATAATTATTATCACTTTATTGATTTGCATATAATGTTGCAATGCATTGTAACACAGCAGTTTTTTTATTCCTTCATTACAATTCAGTATTTTTCTTTCATAAAAATTCAAATTTGATTATCAACTGATCAATAACTCTCAACTAACTGCTGTTCTTTCAAGTACCTGTTCTTCAACTACTCCAATTGTTAGTACATCAATCTGTATGCATACCTGATATCGACCAACTAAATTGCTCTTGCAATAGATAAATTAGTAGCATTAGTGATTTCTTTTATAAAGCTTAAAAAGGAAAATTTGGAAGTAGTTGTCAGTAACATTTCTAATCAATTTTTTTTTATGTAACCTTAAGAATACAGGAATTATAAGAAAAATATTTTTTAAAATGATTTCAAATGAATGAATCCTCCAGGTCTTAAAGGAAACAATTCTTTATCAGACTGGTACTACAGAATTACAGAGAAGGAACTTTATTAAATAACAAAAACCACATCACTTGTAGAGTCTCAATAGCAGCAACAACTAAAATGTATAGCACAAGTAACTAGAAGGGAAAATAATATAATTAAATGTTGACTTTCTACACTTACCATAAACAAATAGTTAGGTGGGGAACTCCCATCAATACTAAAAAAGTGGGATAACAGTTAACTTAAAAATCCTGTTTTCCTGAAAAACTGTTTTAAAGAGAAAGATTTCATAAAATTCAACCGACAGTAACACTAACTGTTCGGTCAATGAATGCCGAATGTTTCCTGTATGGAAATGGATATTCTCATTATTACCATTACCATTTTTTCAGTGACTAGGTTAATTTAACAAGAAGCTACCAATTTTGTACTAATAGACTGCCTACTCTCAAATTTCTGCTAAAGCTGTCAATTAACCCATGGTTAATTATATTTTTTTATATATTTCATTAGCAAAAGTAAATATTTCTTCTTTTCCCTTAAACACTTGCACTCAAATTTATATGCGACATATTCAACAGCAGAAAATCGTGATTGATTAGATAATCTTAAAGGTCAACCTTGATAATACAATGAGCGATAAACATTGTCCATTTTCCTCTTCTCATTGATATTTAAACAGGCTGATGCAGACAGCAAAGGGCAGACATAATCACTCTTAATTCAAATGCAGTTGTTATCTGTGAACAATTCAGTATTTCTAGGTTTTAGTAGCTGCTGGATATACAATGAGGTTAGGAGTAGCTTGAACAAAAGAAGGAGAGGTTAACCAGCAAAAGGCCATGTGCCTCCAGAAAACCTTCACAGCTTCCTTTATTTTGTTATCTGTGAATTGTCATGCATTATTGGGAAAGATAGTTGAATTGTTTCCTGTTGCCTTCTCCACAGTTTGCAATTCAGAGTTTTCCTTCTCCAGAACTGGTTGCAATCCAGAACTAGAGAGCACAGTCTACCCTACTATTTAACCTGAAGCTGAAGAAGAAATGGACTCATACCTTTCCTAAGGGCATTAATGCAAAAGTGAATAAAACAGATTAATCTGAAGTATTTGAACCCAGTTCTGTGAGTCGACTTCCCATGACAATATCAGTGACCTACCTGCACATCCCTAATTTGGTATAACTTATCCACACAGTGATGTATAGAAAAAGGACGTGACATATTTTCTCATTATTATTAAATGCTCATAAAGAATCTGTAATAATGTACTTAGTATGTGAGTTGTTTTCCAGCGAAACTCTCATTGTTGGCTTACTTATCATTATCAATTGTTATGATTATTTAACAAATGGTCAAGTGAAGTATTATCAACTTTTGCTATTTACACTATCCACATGCAGACTATTGTCCTCATCTCTGTGCCTACTTGCCTTCATCTTATGTCAATCGAAGTAACCTACACGGTATTACTCACCTATTTACCAAAGTAAACAAGAGGTGAGTAATAAGTGAGAAGTACTAAAAATAAGAACTAGATGAGATATCCATATACATGGGCTGTGGAAAAAGAACAATCTATTCCTGTAGAATAAACAAAGTGTTCAGATTGAAAATCTATGTAGGTTACCTGGATTGGCATACACCTGATGAAGGCTGAAAAACACAATGGTCGAAATGCTGTGATAATTGCAACAATGGTGAGGACAATAGTCTGCATGTAAATGGTGTAATTAATGATAACTCCTCATCTTAGGCATTCATTTATGAATTACCAACTTTGCATAAAATCCAGAAAACTTCTTATCATACCAATAATCCTCATACTGAGGCTTATTGATGTGCAAAGTGGAATTGGCAGGCTGCATTCAAATTCTAACTGTGTCTATTACATTCTCTTTCACACAAATGCCATTGAGAAAGGCATAAGTGCTTTTCTTCTTCCCTCGGCCAGGGGTATAATACTGGACTAAAGTGGCAACCAGTCTAGGAGAAAGAAAACTCTAAATTCAAAATTATGGAAAAGACAAAAGTAAACCACTCTGCTAACTACAATGACTTTACAGCACCTGGTATTCCAAATTGGTCACCCATCTAGGTATTGACCAGGCAAAACAATGCTTAACTTCTGTGACATATGTTTCAACATGATGTGGCCATAAGCCTAGTTGCAAATAAAGAAGTAAATTAAATTTTTAATTGGATTTCAAGAAATTTGACAATTTCCTTTTTTCTTTTTTCACTATTTAACATTAAAGACAGACAATTTTCTTTTAAATTTAGAAAAGTATGACTCTCAAATAATCTTAAAATATGGTCAATAAAATTTAACCTTTCTGTTTTTGAAACATGGTAATTCGTGTGTAGTGATGGGACCATATTTTTAAATTAATAAATTTATAATGTTTATACTCTACAGAATTTTATTGAGCACTGTTTTCTAAAAATAAAAATAATTAATAAGAACACCGGATTATAAATTTTACTGTTCTTTCTCTTTATTTTAATATATATATATATATATATATATATGAAGAAATATAGTTTTAAGGTGTGCTATATTTATGGGATAAAGTGCTCAATACCAGAGATAGAGCGTATGTAAATATGAATATAAAAGTGAACATTGAAGCCAAAACTCAGAGGCGACAGGCTGTTTCATGCTGAATGCAATCATCAGGCTATGAATACTGGATATTTCCTTGACTATTTATATATATGGGTCAGTAGTGCATTGTGGGTAATCTATTCTGGCAGTTATTTTGTGGGAGTGGCTTGTTTGTTTATTTATTTGTTTGGGTTAATTTATTTTACTTGTTTTTCATTTTCATTTTGTATTATTTATTCTTTTCGTTTTTTGATGTTTTATTAACGTTGTAAAAAATTTGTGGGGTGATTTGCTTAGGTCACTTATTTAATAGTTTGTTTTGGTCTGGGAAGATAATTAAAGCTATTTATTCGTCCAATGTTTAGATTGTTTGCCGTAGTCTATGCTGTTATTTTAGCGAGTGGACAGTTTTTAATTTATTTATTTGGATTGATTATTTTACTTGTTTTTGCTTATTCATGCTTATTTTTATTAGTTCTAACGGTTATTTTAATGGGGGCGATTTGTTAATTTGTTCATTTATTTATTTATTTGGATTATTTTTTATTAGTTTTTTATTTATTTACTAATTTTTTATTTTGTATATTTTTATTTATTCTATTTGGTTTTCAATTTTTGAGTGACTTAGTGATGTCTATATATATATATATATATATATATATATATATATATATATATATATATATATATTTAATCAAATTTACCCCAAGCAAGGCAATAAGCAATAAGGTCACCGAGGCACAAGAAACATTATTAAAGAGTGAAAACAAAGAAGGGTAATCAGTAGATTGCATTTAAATTTTTGAAGATCAAAATTTGGCAGGAAAACAAACGGCCAAAAGAGAGTTTCAAAGTTGAGAAGACCAGTGGAAGAAACTGTTAGTATAGAACTTACATCTTGCCAGTTCAACTCTAAATTGATGAGAGCTTTTGCCAATCTAGTACTGTGCTTAAATTCATAAAGTTTAGGTAGCATAGTGAAGAATTCATCCAAACAATTACCATGAAAGTATTTATAGAAAAGGAACAGGGAAGTTACTGTTTGGTAGTGGTAAAGTGACTGAAGCTGAGATGCCAGGTCAGGACCAATAATATTGCAGATTCTAATTTTTAAAAGAATTACCAAATATATTGCAGGAGCACTGGACTATATACGACAACAATATTCTAAGCATGGGTGACGTGTAGAGTTATAGATATATAAGAAAAATTGTCTAATACAACATAGTGAACCAACTTTCATAGCAACTGAAATAGCAGTGGATTCAATGTAGTCTGTCCACTTAATGTCAGCTGATAATGTTGACCTGAGAAGGCGCAATGAGTCACTCTCCTGGAGGTCAACATCAGCCATGCTGACAGAAGGCAGAAAGCGGTCTATATATATATTTATTAGTTTAAATGCTATTTTTAGTGGATACCTCCATTTATTTTTTTAAACAGTATTTTTATTTTGTCAACCTGAATATTCAAGGAAATCTTAATAAAGAAAATACACACCCTCCATCAAGATTTGAACTTGTGTCCCACTTTGCAGAAGAAACCATCATTTGAACTGACATGCTTTTGACCACTTGGCTATGAAGAGCTTCATAATCAATCAAGATTTTTTGTTTGCCTTTCTCCTGCAAAGGAGGGCACATGTTTGAATCCTACCAGAGGCCACATTTTCTTTTATAAGATGTCTTGAGTGTTCAGGCCAGTAAATGAAATAAAAATACTACTTAAAAAATAAACAGAGCATCTGCTCAAATATGCAAATATGGGTATCCCCTAAAAATAACATTTAAAATAATAAAAATATGTCAGATTAATAAATAAAATCCATATATATATATATATAGATATATATATATATGGATTTTATTTATTAATCTGACATATATATATATATATATATATATATATATATATATATATATATATGCATATATATATATATATATATATGCATATATATATATATATATATATATATATATATATATGCATATATATATATATATATATATGCATATATATATATATATATATAGATATATATATATATGGATTTTATTTATTAATCTGACATATATATATGCATATATATATATATATATAGATATATATATATATGGATTTTATTTATTAATCTGACATATATATATATATATATATATATATATATGCATATATATATATATATATATTACAGCCTGTATTATTGATTGATTGATTTGTTTTTTATGGTTTATCATCTTTTTGCAGGTTATTTAAAGCCAGAAAATATTCTTAGATGTCAAGAATTTGTGGGGGGGGGATAATTATTGTTTACTGATATAAATCCTACTAATTGATCCATAGTTGGGAGGTGGAGTCATACCATTCCCAAGGGTATTTGCATGTAAACAAATATAACTAACTCTAGTGAAACTGGAACTAGGTTCTCTGATTTCCAGTTACAAGCCATTATCCATTACACCACCCGTGCATCTAAGCTTACAGCACCTAATATTTTCAAACAGTCACCCAGCTAGGTACTGACCAGGTTTGACATTGCTTAAGAACAAAATCATTATATCTATTGCAATTATTCAAAAAAAAAATTGTAATTTTTTTTTTGCATGATTTTTGTTTTTCTCTGTTCTTTTGTTGATTATATTTTTCTTGTATTTTTATATTTATATTTGTTTGCTTGTTAATTAAAATAATTAAAGAAATATTTTCTCTGTTGTACAAAATCCAGCATATGAAAGATTAACTTTAAAAAAATGGAATTTGTTTATATTGAGACTTCCTAACTCTTTATCATATCTTTAATAAAATATATATTTATAAACTATATTCCACTACATCAAATTCTTCCCTCGTTTTTTTATTCATAACTCTTAAGTTTTAGTTTTAATCCATTATATTACAGTGTGCAGATAAGTTCTCAGCCAAACTAAAAGAAAAAAACTACTAAAAAGCCGTATTTACATTAGTCGGACTATTGTCCTCATCTTTGTCGCCATATTTGTCACAACGTTTCGGCCGTTGTACGCTCCAGCCTTCTTCAGGTGGTTGGAATTTCGAACCGAACCCTTTATTTCGATCACTGGGGTAGACTGTTCTAGTTCTACGAGCCATGTTTGATGGATGTCAGTTATCAGTTATCTCCTGGTAATTTTCCCTCTGAAAGTTCTCCACTGCCTGAACCAGGTATTGAACTCACACTCTTTGGGTCTGTCACTGGATCTAACCAATACCCTTATCCACTGTACCATGTGTCCTTGAGGACATCTGGGTATGAAGCCCTCTAAAAAATTTAATCTTCAGTCATTTGGTCAGATTTTGGGAAATGGTTTGGGACCAAGAACTATTCAGCACCCATTTCTTTATATACATAATGCAAAATCTAACAAATCATCTGTACCATCAAACTATATAATAATTATCAATGTGTATTTACTTATATATTGCCAGTGTACTTATTTATATATTTCTTGTCCCATCTGTAGTAGGAAAGGGAGGTAAATCAACTTAGGTTAGAACATAAATGAGTGATTACTTCTCTTAGTCATTTTGATAATCTATACAAATAAAATATTTATCTGCATTTAGACAAAGTTAGTTCCCAAATAAAATGAACCATTTAATCAATCAGTTCCTTTACTCTTATGTTTCTTAGATTGCAGTTTTATTTGTTGAAGCTTTTTATGTGAGGCATTCAGATAATTTTGTCTATTAAGTGATCATCTTGCTTCAACTTTGTCTTGAAATAGGCTTTGTCATCGCTGTCTTTGTCTTTCTCTTGCTAATCTTTTTTTCCGAGGAATATTTTCATTTCACTGTTATATTAAGCACATAAAATTTTTAACATGTAATGATATTGAGCAAAACTAAGTGATTCTATTAATACCGGTAGTAATCAGTGTATCATACATAGTATTGAATGTTTAAAACATATAAAAGGAATGGATTAATTAAATGGTTCATTGGCCTCTGTTTTAGTTGTGAATTTAGTCTTTTTCTCCACTTTATTGAATCCCAATACATAGTTTCAGGACTTTTGTTTCATTGCATCTCACGATCAAAACATTCAAACAATCTTGACAGCACTGGTACACTAGATCAAAATAAACAAATAATTATGTATTCAAGATTTATTATGATTTATAATTATAAAATTGTTTTTTTTTAAATTAAAATGAACTTATCTGTTGCTTAATGCACTATATAATTATAAAACATATATAATACATACAAAAATAATACAATGACACTAGTATTAAGATTTCTCTAAAGTTCCCTTTTATTATCCCTGGTACTGAGATATTTTATAACTGAAATATTAATCATAGATTTATTGTATGCTTATGACAGATCACTCAATGAGTACTACAGGTACCATATAGCCTAATACTACCTGCTGCATGGTCAGTTCATTGGCAACTAAGCTAATTCAACCTTCTGGATTTCCTGGTGGGGATTAAAAACAAGACATCTCAACATATGGAGGAAGCATCTTGTAAGGTCAATGTCCCCCTAGAACACAGGAGTAGACTGGGCTCCATAGCTATGGATTTAGCCAGTGTGGTGATGACAGAGGGTTTCCTAGACTGAAGTCAACAGCCAGCGTGAAGGGGTCACCAGTTGAAATCAACAGTCATGTATCGGTGACTAAAGCAATCCTTCAAAAAGATGTGATTTGACCTGGAGAGGGATGGGCCCAGATTGATCTGCTTGCTGAAGATATACTATACATGAATGAATACCTCTTTGGCTTTCAACCCAGATCTGTGCAGGGAACTCAGGTGCTCAGCAACCCTATGACCCCACCTGGTCATGAAACTGTTGATGATGCTGCTACTGATGATGTATCAAATACAATAATTTCATAATGCTAAATGAATTGTCTGTTTGGGTTTTATCAATGGACCAATGTAAGTTTTTCTGGTTTCTAATTATTACTTTTTATAAAATAAATTATTATTGTAGAAACTTTTCCATTGAATCTAAAATTTTTCAATTAAAGTAATTTTATTCAATTGATATCCTGGTTGATAGATTCAGGCATTTAACTTCATGACAGACAGAACCAAATAATTTCCAGGGATCAAAAGATGAATAGAAAAAACTTTCAACAATTTTATACAGAATTAAGTTCATGTTTTCTGAGAATTTTCAATATTTACATTCAGACTAATGTCCTAATTTTTGTTGTCATTATTATGCCTTCTACTCTGCTTCAGAGGTCTGTTGATTCAGTTAAACTTCAGGGAATTTAGAACTGAACCCTTTAGTCAGTCTATGGGGACAGATTATTCTTGTGTCACAGTCCATGTCTAGGGATATCTCATCTTGTTCTTATTTAGTTCCGCTTAGTTAGTACTCACCCTGTTATCACTGAGTCTAAGTCTGAACTAGCCAGTCCAGAGATTGAACTCACAATTACTATATTTTTTTATCATTTCACTCCAAGCAAGGCAATAAAGCCACTAAAATGCAAAGAGGTTACTGAGTTTAAAAGAATATGAGAAAAAACATTTTTACGGCAAGAGAACAATAAAAAAAAAGGAATTAAGAAGACAGATGTTGGGATCTGTCTATGCAGATTTTTGTTGCTATCTGAGTGTCGGGATTCCAAACATTTAACAACAACAACAACAACAACAATTCTTTTAAATGAAACATATAAAAGGTTATTTTCTGAAGGAAAACTAGAAGCAGAATGTCAGTTGAAATAAGATTTTTATATTCTTTTCAGAAATATACAATAGTAATAAAATGTTCAATTTTCTTTGCAGTCAGGATTGTTTTATAAAGTAATTAAGTGTTCTTATTGCAGTGTGAAATGTGTGAACAGACTTACTATATAGCAGTCAGCCTAATGTGTTTGTGAGTTCGTAGACAAAGTCTTAGTAAGTGGTCGCTGGTTAAATCCTTCTATTGGGTGCATGGACATGGCCATAGTCAGTGTTTGCTGGCTATCTCTCTCCCATTGTGTGCATATGTGTGTATGCATGTGTAGATCAAGCTGGCCTCTGAAATTGTTGTGAGCCCCGAGAAGTAGTATGCTTCTATTTTTATATCTGTAAGGGGATTCAAAATCTAATTTCACATAGAGGTATGAACTTTTTGAATACAAGGTTATCATTGGTTAGAAAATAATTTAACATTGGCTGTCAAAATTTTTTCTCAGATTTGCAGGGATGGTGAATGGAGTTATGGTTATTTTCTAAATGGTACAAAAATAACATTTGGTAGGTAGGTATGTATAAAACTACATCCACAAGTATTTTGGCAGTATTTGACCTGGTAATGATTGCTTAACCTTGTGATGGGATTTTATTGGTTGAAAAATATATATAGGATTTAATTCTTATACAGAAGATAATGATTGGCATTACATTTATATTTTTGAAGATCAAATTTGCGAAGCAATGCCTAAAGATTCAATGGAAACAGAGCAACTGATAAGTGAGTAATGCTAAATAAGAACAAGAAAAGATATCTCTAGACATGGGCAGTAAAACAAGGACAATCTATCCCCATAGATTCAATGATGAGTTCAGTTAAAAATTGCCTGAAGGTTATCCAATTCAACAGATACCTGAAGAAGGTCAGAGGGCACAATGTCCAAAATGCTATGATAATAACAACAAAGATGAGGACATTTGTCCAAATGTAAATGATGTAAATAATCATAACTATTCATTCTAGAAATTCAGACTGAAATTTTATCAATCTACTAGTGATCACACTAGCGATGACTCCAAACACCTTCATAATCACAATTAGACTCATCAAACTCTTTCCAAATCCTCTGAACTATCCTCAGAAATACTCTGAAATGTTCATATTAGAGCTTCAGGTGCAAATGCCAAGCAGTACAACATGCCATTTCCAAATTTCTGGTGAAATGAATTGTATCATGGTGCTCTTTTTCTCACAGATGGTGCCCAACTGACCCTACTATACCATGCAGTCAACAAAATCAAAACCAAATAATGTGCATGTACAAAATTAAAATTATAAAATGGCAACAATTTACCCATCACACTCTGTATCTAAACAATAATTATAAATTTCTTCTATAGGCCACACATCCCTTCAAGATCTGAGCAGTCATGACTCTCCAAAACTTCCTATTCCTTATTTTCCTTAGCAGGAATTCTACCTTTGCCAAACTTCTCCCAACCCAGTTCCATCATCCATTCACCCAAGCTTGTCACTTAGGTGGCCACACTGCCTTCCTCTATCTCAAGGGTTATCAACCTTGCTTGCCCCATGCACCCCTTTCACTATTTTTCGGAATGTCATTCTCCAAATATAAAAAGGAGTATTTAAAAGAGATAGATAAAGAAGGAGGCAGTAAATTTTGAATATATTTTCAATTACAGATGCTTCACCAATTTTCCCTTCTAAGTGCTACCATCTTAATGTAGTACTGAGTATCTCAGAGACCCTGTGACCAATATTGTTCTAACCAAGTTAATCAGGTTACAAAGAGATCTGGTTAGAAGCAATTTCTGATTCCCAATTTCATAGTTAGGCATGGGAGTTAACAACTTCAACCTGGAAAAACAACATCTTGTTACTGAAAATGCAAAAAATACTACCTTAAAGAATAATGGAGTCCTATGGAAAATTTTAGCCAAAACCATTCCCATTTCCTTCTTGTTCCTTTAATAAAAAGCAAGTTCCACTCAGACAGTTTCTTCTCCAGAACTGTTACTCTGTGGAACTAACTCTTGAGAGAATGCTTCCATGAGAAATATAATCTTGGTTTCTTTAAGTCCAGGGTCAACTGATATCCTACTCTTTTTCATAATACTCTTACTTCCCTTTCCTAAAAATCTACCATCAGTAACCCTCTACCATCAGTGGCCTTTGAGCCTTGTATTATCAGTAAAAAAAATAAATTGCTAACAGTATAACAGCTCCAGATGAAAGCCCATATCAAAACATCAGCTATTTGAGCAATAGTTTTCTTGAGAGTTCAATCTTTCTCCCCAAGAACTGCTACTCTATGCAACAAACTCCCACATGGATGCTTCCCTGAACACCACAATCTTAACAGCTTCAAGATAAGAGCCAATCATTATTTATCCTTATAATCATCACTTCTTTCTACTTTCTCTTATGTTATTATCACACACCTCATTTAGCAACCCTCTACAATGAGTGGCTATTGAGCCTTGTATTGGGTGATCTTTAATATAAAAAAACACCTGTGACAGATTATTCAAAGCAAGGTTGACCTCTTGATACTGTACATTGATGATCTTGCCATGCTACACCCCTTACCAACAAGACAGAGGAAGAAGAAATATCCACAAATTGAGTCAGTGATTTCCAGATAATAGTTGACTTGAGAAATCTATTTTCCTGGAAAATTGTTTTAATAGAAACATTTTACAAATTTTGGGTATTTAAATTAATGTTTTGGTTTTGTAGCAGTATTTTGCAGTGTTGGGCAAAACTACCCCTACCACAGCCTCAGTAGCTGGGTATTAGTGTGGCCTTATGTCCCAGCTGTAAATGATGTAAATGATAAGAATCGATTTTTTAGCACCCTTGGAACCCTGCTGAATTATCTATTTGCCAGAGTAACAGAGATCATGTTACAATAATTCAAAAAATCACCTCTGACCCATTAATTACCCATATCTAATATCTTTAAATCATTAAGACTGTTAGAAACCTAAATTAAAAAAAACATTTCTCATATTGAATCAATTGCTAGATCTGCTGCTAGGAAAGTTGGTTCAATGTGTCGTGCTAGATGATGTTTCTAGCCACATTTATAAGTTTACCATTTGTCCATGCATTGAATATTGCTGCCATATCTGGTCTGATGCTTCTACTATGTATTTAGAGATTCTAGATAAAATGCAAAGAAGAATCTGAAATGTTATTGGTTCTGACCTGGCATCTTGGCTTCTGTTACTTTCCCACTGTCACAACATAGCTTCCTTGTGCCTTTTCTAGAAATAATTCCATGGTCTTTGGTATCTAGGCTTCATGAATTTAAGTGCAGTACTAGATTGGCTGCAAGGTCTCATCATGTTACTGTTGAAATGGCTAGATGTAACTATAAGTTCTATGCTAACAGTATATTCTCTTGTACTTCTCACTTGTGGAATTCTCTTCCGTTTTTTTGCTTTCCAATCAAGTTTGACCATTAAAAATTTAAATGCTATGTCAATTGTTTTCTTCTGTCTTCTTGATTCCTTTTCTTTTATTGTTCTCTATTTTTAATAATGTTTTATTTTTCTCATATTCTCTTTCATTCAGTAACCCCTTGCATCTTAGTGTCTTTGTTGCCTTGCTTGGGGGTGAAATGATTAAAAAATATTAAACTGATACTAGCAATACTTACTTTTCATATAGTGCAGTATACTTTGGATTTGGTGTTACATAAGAGATGTACAGTATACACTGTATAATGCTGATGGTTATATTAACAGTTTCCTTATCAGGAAACATTTGCCATTCAGTGACCAAGCAACTTATACTATTATCGGTTGAAATTTATAAAATGTTTCTCTTAAAACAAATTTTCAGAAAAATAGGTTTATCAAGTTCAGTAGCTGTTATCACTTTTTCCTATAATGACAGGGGTTTCCTTTCTAACCTTTTATTTGAAGTAATGCAGAATGTCAACATTTTGATAATGTCACTATTTTCTCTTCAAGTTACATGTGTTATCCATTTTAGCTGTTGCTGCTATTGAAAGTCCTCAAGGAATGTGGATCCTGTTATTTGATACAGTTCTTTGTGATTCTGTAGCACCAGACCACAAGGTTCAAAGAAGGATGATCTTTGTCAAGACCTCAGGCTTTATTTGCTCAAATCAAGTTTTAACCATTGACCTGAGAAAACAGTGGTATTAGATATTTCTGAATGGGTTTGACACCATGCATAATATCCATAATGTCTTAATTTGATGAGGCTATTTAAGAATGTGACTCAAGTTTTTAGGTTAATGTTTGGGATTTTGTAGCAGTGTGCATTGTTGAGCAAAACTATTTCTAGTGCAGCCTATTTTATTGTTATACAGCATTTCAGCTTGATGGAGGGATAAATAGTTATCTTGAATAAGAATTTTGATTCTTTTGATAGATCTACAGATGCTCAGTTCCCTTATAATTGTGTCGTGATTAAAAGAGGTGCTAGCCTACTGTCTGTTAGAAGATTAGTGGCCACTCCAATATACATATATATATATATATATATATATGATAAAAATATAGTCTTAAGGTATGCTATATTTATAGTTTAAAGGATAGTTCGTATGTAAATATAAAAGTGGACACTAAGTTCAACATCAAGTGATGACAGTCTGTTTCATGCTTCAATGTGATCATTCAACAATGTGATCAACCATGAAATAGACTGTCACTGCGTAATGTTGAACCCAGTGTCCAATTTTATATATATATATATATATATATATATATATATATATATATATATATATATATAAACAGTTATGCCACATGATTTTTCTCTTTTAAGTGTCGGCAGGTGGTAATTTAATTAACATTTAAAACGTTTTGAAAAGTTAAAAATAAAGCCAGTTAAAGTAAAATTATTTTTTCTGAAAACCCAAATATATAAAAACATCAAGTGTTTTTCTAAATCTCATTATTATTATTTCCCTCTCTCTCTCTCTCTCTCTCTCTCTCTCTCTCTATATATATATATATATATATATATATATATATATATATATATATATATATATACATATATATATATATATATACAGACACACACACACACACACACACACACAGAGGGGGGATACAAAAGAAGGTATACAGTACTGGAAAACAAAACATACGCACAAAACATATTGTATTGATTATACAAACATATCGATAATAAACATATCAAGTCCTCAAATGTTCAACTGTTTTCCCCTGGCATTCACACACTCCTCTAGTCAAGAATGAATACACATGCACATTCTGGTCCAAAGATCTGATAAAGTCCTTTGTACCAGAGTGTGCATGTCTGTTTTCAAACATCAATTTACTGACAAGCCTCTCATATGAACTGGATCATGGCATCAACAGAATGTGGTTTATGCATGAAAAAAAATTAAATGAATCTGGGGAACTTACCAATTTAGGGTTGTTATGGGTTTACAAGAGGTTGTGTTTGGATAACATCCTTAATCCAAATATACATCAATTTTTGGCCTTTCAAAAATGCATGCAAAAATAATTAATACAAAGCAATATATTTATATCTCTTAAAATAAAATATGCACTATCCAAAGAGTTCATAATTTCATATCAGAAAGTTCTCATTGAAAGTCTCAAGTCTTTTAACATATATTAGAGAGAGAAAGAGAGAGAGAAGAGAAGAGTCCTTGTAAATGTGTATGTATGTATGTATGTATGTATGTATGTATGTATCACTTGATAGTAGTAAAACTTTTGACTCTCTGTAGGATTTTTAGGTGTTTGAAAATTTAGGGCATGGTCAATAATACTTACTGTATACCTATTTTTGCAGCCCCCATATATATATATATATATATATATATATATATATATATATATATATATCTCAAAATAAAAAGAATGAACAGTCGGATTTATAATCCAGAGTTCTTTAGCATTTATTTTTAAAAACAGTGTTCGATACACAGTAGAGCATAATATAATCATTTTTTTAAAATATGTATTCATCATGACACAGAAATTACCATGTTTCAAAACCAAAACCTAAATCTTAAATTAAACTTAAAATTTGAAGTTCAGTTCCATTTACAATCAATGCTGAAAAAAATTGAAAAAAATCGGAAAAAAATTTATTTACTCTATTTATAAGACAAATAGTATAATATATTTTAAGTTGGTGGGGAAATGAGAATTCAAAATTTTTTATTATAATAATAAATATGAATATATATGGTAGGGAAAAATGACAAAATGAAAAAAATCTTCTATTTCATGAATTAATAAAGATTTTATTGATGCCATCATATATGTGAGGAGAGGAAGATATAGAACTGTATATGTGTGCTTTAAACCACTCAGCATGGACACAGGATCAAACCTTACTAAAAGTTACAATTTACTTATTTAAAGTCTTGAATCCACAGTTTAAAGAAATAAAACCGGGTTTGGTTTGGTTTAGTTTGGTTTGGTTTGGTTTGGTTTGTTTTACAGCATATCGACCTCAATGAATTATTTAATGCTGACAAAATATTTAGGATAGGTTCGTATGAATAGAATATGTATTCTTTGTAAGAAATCAGTTTGTAGATCAGGTTTCATTGACATATTTTTGTAAAGAGGGGTTTTGTCGAGAACCAAATCTATTGCTGGTAATATTTTTTGCTTTACAAAGGTGTATTGCTGGTTATTTTTTTTTTTCCAAAATTTATTGCTGATAATATTTTTTTTCAAAAATGTATTGCTGGTATTTTTACTATAAAAATCTATTTTTACACTTTCATAGTGTTTTGACTCTAGTTTGGGGGTCAACTATTTGCCCATAACTGAGACCCTAAATTCTGAACTGTTGTATCTTAGAAAGGATTAAAGATATCTTACTGCAATTCTCTGAGGTTTTTATAACACTATTGGACTCTACTTTGAGCAATAAGAATGTATAATTCCTTTCCAAGTTTAACAGAAGAATCGTGATGCAATCAATCATAAACAAAAATGACATGTTCATTGTTAACTAATCATAGCTAAAAATCAGAAGCTCATGAAGGGCTGAAACTAAGTTCAAATATATGTATATATTATTCCTGGATCATTTTCCAACTTATTCAAGATGATTTTCACTCTCTCTAACCTTCTTTCTGTTCTGGAGTAACAAGGTGCCTCACATGTTTCACGTATGATTTCATTTTCAAGTTTTTTTCACTGCTCTTTGGACTGTTATAGCTGAAACTCCTCTCTTACATGCCAAAGATCTTATGAATTGAGTTGGATCTATTCTAATTGATCTCCTTAGCTCTAAGTTGAAATGATGATCCTTCTTCCTGTTGTGACCTCCTGATCCAGTTTTCCTCTCTACTGTTATCTCTTTCTTAAACTTATTCACCATTCTCTTGATGATTCTTGAGTGGACTTTGAAAATGGAAGCCAGAGTATGAATGTTGGTACCATTACTGAAAGCCTGAATGGTTTTTTGCCTCTCACCATTTTTCAGTTGGGAAGATATAGGGAGGCTGACGCAAAACAATTTTAACCTGCTCTCTTTTTTTAGCTGAATAACAAAGGGTTTTTCAGTGATCCTTCCGGAAAAATGGTGTCAAAATGGCTAAATGCTTTATCTGAAAACCTGGAAAAAAAGAAACTCAATTAGTTTAGAAGTTTTTTAGATATTAAACATTATTCACATCAACACTCATTGTAGGCCAGCCTGAGTTGCTACTCACATATCACACTCTTGTGGTCTTCTTGAGGTGACTATATGAAACACCATATAGTAGTAACTGATATTAAACTAACATAAATAAACTCCTAGCCCAGACTGCTTCCCCACCCCGAGATAAGATACCTTATACCCCCACCTATCACTAACACAAGCCCACTCTCATTAACAAGGTGCCTTATATCTATCTATCTATCTATCTATATATATATATATATATATATATATATATATATATATTTTTTTTAACTTTTCACCCCAGGCAAAGCTAGAAGCCACTAGCATGCAAGGGGTTACAGAGGATTTGGAGCGAGAGCAAATAGGAGTGTTAGAGGAAAGGATGTGGAGAAGGATAGAGGATAGATCAAGGCAACTGGAGATGTCGATTGACGTTACACTTGAATAGTTGGAGATCATAGTCATCAGGGAAACAGGAATGAGGAAGGGAGTTCCATAGGCATGAGGTGCAAGATATGAAGCTATTGGAGTAGAAGAGACGTCTACATTTAACAGTTGGACGTCTACATATATATATATGAATAAAGACAAAAAAGGAAAACTTAGCCACTTGCTTTGTCCTCTGATGGAATTTATCAAGACAAATTTAGGGATTTTATTCTGCAACAAGTATTTATAAACAAAAGTCAAAATGTTATTTTTTTCAAAATTTTTAAATTTAAGAGACACTCATAAATATTCATTAGATTAACTGAAAAGTTTAGGTAAATTATGGAGGATACTAAGTGACATAATTTAATGTATAATAAACAAAATTGCATAAATAATATTGTTGTTGAATTTTATTTTTTATACAATTAATATTTAAATCATTTTAGTATGGGATAAATTTGTGTATTATATATTTTAAATAACAAAAGTTTATGAATTTAACCATTTCCTTTTAATTTTTAACATTTTTATAGTCGGTTATGTTGGCTTAGGGCAAGAGTAATTCTTTCAGGAATGAGGATATTTGAAAAAAAACAGGGCACACATTTATATTTTGATAAGATTTGATAGTGACACTCACAAGAATTTTCTTTCTAAGTAAATTACTTTCTCTTTTAATAAGTGTAACATTCTTTAGATCAAAGTTTAGATTGAATTTAATTCTATGTATAATTAATACATTTGATAAATTGTTGTGTATAAGATCCTTTCTGAGCCCATAGATATGTTTTTTAAATTTCTGCAGGTTTCCCCAGTGTATAGTGAAGAGCAGTTGTGACAATTTATTTTATATATACCTACTTCAGAATTAATATTATGGGTATTTTGTGTTCTTATCAAATCAATAATAGTTTTGGCTGTGGTTATAATCATCTTGATATTGTTCAAATTGGATACATTGTTTTGGATAGTAGATTATATATATATATATATATATATATATATATATATGATATGTTTAACGTTCTTTTTATAGATACAAGTATTTTAAGTAAATGCTCTGTTTATAATAAACAGTATTAAATAACATTTACTGTTTATTATAAACAGAGCATTTACTTAAAATACTTGTATCTATAAAAAAAACGTTAAACATATCAAAAATGTCTTTAATAAATTGTCGGACTATGCCCAATTCAAAAATGTATATATATATATATATATATATATATATATATATATATATATAATTGTTCAGCTGAGCTCTTCACTATCTTACCTAGACTGCATGAATTTAAGTACAATACTAGACTGGCAGTGAGATCTCATCTCATCAATTTACAATTGAGCTAGCTAGATGTAGCCATAACTTCTATGTTAACAGTTTCTTTTCTCACACTTCTCATTTGTGGAACTCCCTCCTGACCACATGCTTTCCAACCAACTTTAATCTGCAAAAATTTAAATGCAATGTCAATTGCTATCTACTATCCTCCTGATTGCTCTTTTCTAGCACCTCATTACTAATGGTTCTGTTCCTAATTCCTCCGCACCCTGCAACCCCTTGCGTACTAGCGGCTGTACTGCCTTGCTTGGGGTGATACTGATTAAAATATATATATATATATATATATATATATAAATATAAAAGTGAACATTGAAGTCAGCACTCAAAGGCGACAGGCTGTTTCATGTTAGACACAATCATCAGGCCGCCTAGCATGAAACAGCCTGTCGCCTCTGAGTGTTGACTTCAATGTTCACTTTTATATTTATATTTACATATGCTTTATCTCTGATATTGAGCACTTTATCTGATAAATATAGCACACCTTAAAACTATATTTCTTTATATATATATTAAAGTTTTAAAATTAATTTTTTTAATGTGTTTGTCTAGCCAATTTCATTTAATTACTGGTATATACAAATTTATATACAGTTTTCTACCATGGACAAACACATTAAAAAAATTAATTTTAAAACTTTAATATATATATAAAGAAATATAGTTTTAAGGTGTGCTATATTTATCAGATAAAGTGCTCAATATCAATATATATATATATATATATGGTAGAAAACTGTATATAAATTTGTATATACCAGTAATTAAATGAAATTGGCTAGACAAACACATTAAAAAAATTAATTTTAAAACTTTAAAAGTTCAGCATCCCCTCTCCTTCATGCACATATGTAGCGACATCAACACAAGCATCATTTTAGTCCAATGAAATCCTAAATGACAATATATATATATATATATATATATATATATATATATATATAGCAGACTATTATTTTTTAGAGAATTGTAATTTTCCTCTGACTTCCTCATTTAGACGTTTAAGGTCAGATACAGGAAAACAAATGAAGCCTTTTTTGATTGGCTAAAAAAGAGATATAGAAAGGGATTTGAATGAGTTAAGTCTTGTGTGTCATATAATGTAGACATGGTACTTTCATCTCTGGAAACTTGCTCCCCAGTGGGGGTGAGAGAGCAACCCCATTGGCTAGTTAGAAAATGTATCCATCAACATGGTTAATAAAATAATAGTTAAGTGAAAATTCCTTTTCTCATTCATCTCCGAACAAAACAACTGGTGATCACCCGGCCAAGAGAAGAAAGAGAAGAAAGAGAAGATTCAACAATATGTGTGTTCCAAGACTAACCCCCACCAAAGGGCTATGCAACATATATATATATATATATATATATATATATATATATATATATGTTTTAAAAAGAGTGCTTAGTTGAATTTTGAACAAAAATTGATGCATACTTAAGAATTTTATTGATATTATAACTACCAACTCAACTTTAGTATCTTGTGATTTGTAAGTATAAAAAATTACAAGTGGGTACTGAAAAATACACCTTCTAAACACATTTGACCAAATAAACATCAGAAATGTTTTTTTAATTCTTTCTTGATTGGGCTAAGAATTTTCCAGCACCTCCTTGTAGTTAGCATCATTGACGACAAAAAATATACTGGGATTCATAACAAGATATAACATGCACACTTTATGGTGATTTTCTTAGTGAAGACTATATGTGGCACAAGGCCAAAATTATGGCGTGCCCAGTGAGGATCGAACTCACTATTTAGTCATAAGTGATCTAGCAAGACAAGCTTGCTAAACATGTTGAAGTGCCATATAGCAATTTAGTAAGTGTAACTTACATTTGGCACAGGGCCAAAAGTATGAAGCAACCTTTGAGGACTGAAATCACTACTTTTGTGTAATTGATCTTGCAAGACAAGTTTGCTAACCATTGCACCATCTCAAAGTGCTCAGACATGTAAACTTTATGAGTAAATGTCCAATCAATAATTTATTGTCATATTTAATCTTCTAGCATTTATAAATAATTAGTTTTAACCTGTGAAAATTTCATGGATTTCCTATTTTAATATTCTGCTGTATCTTAATTCTTAAGTTAATGATTGCATAATCTCATGACGAGTTCTATGAGAATAAAATATCCGTAGAAGTTCCCTTATTGTTAAATATTTGAGCTTAAGAACTTTAACAAAATATTGCAATAACAATCATAAATATGAATGCTGGTCATTATTTAAAGAAGTAGGGGGGTACAAATGAAAAGATCTGAAATTGAAAACTTTTTCCATTTCACTGAAACAGACGTTAAACACTTCTATCTTCCTTCCTTTCTTTCTTTCTTTCATTTACTCACTAAAACCAAGTAGTTTCTTTTCCCCTCTTTCCATGTGACCAAAACAGAATAGTCCATTATTTATGGGGTATTGGCAGGGCATACCAGCAAACTAATGAAGGGGGGATAAGTGCAATTATAATAGGATTAGTTTAAAGTGCAAACTCATATTAAACCAGTTGATACTGTCGTATTAAATCTGTGTTTTTAATTGATCATAATTTTATTTATATAATTTTTTTACTTTGGTTATGATAGAAATCAAGTTTTTAAAGAATTCAAACAGATATCATAGAAGTATGTTGTTCAAAATTGATTGAAAACTTATTTTTAACAGATAATCTGTTAAATGAATGATATAAATGAATGATATAAATGAATGATATAAATGAATGATATAAATGAATGATATAAATGAATGATATAAAGTAAGAAATGTTATTAAAATCTGTTTAGAAATCCTTTATTAATTTCACAGAACCAATCGGAAATTCCTTTCAATATAAAAGACCAAAATAAAACTCTCTATATGAAAAAGAAATAAAACACTATCTCTAGTAGCAATCAAGCAACTCGCTGAAGAATTTCAGTCATGTACTTTTTGGGGGGCTTCAATACAAGAGCCAATCACTATTTATCCTCTTAATCATTACT
>OZ038475.1:77347209-77434709 GCA_964036315.1 Acanthosepion esculentum
GAAAATACTGTGAAGGAATATTCGCAAATAACAAACCTACAATAAATACCAACCAATTGCACTTTTTCAGATCACCACAAATCATAAAATCTCTACATGAAGAATGTAAAATCGAAATATTTACAGATGATGTAACCTAGTATTACATATCCACTTTCAACATTTGTCATATTTACTATACAATTAAAATACAAATACACTAATATAGTCAATTTTAAATAAACACCTAAATTACACTAACATTTCAAGAATTGAATACACAGCTGCCATGACCGATACACATGATACCTGCATCATAAAGTTGATACATACATGTATACTATTGCCATAAAATAAACACATAACATCCATGCAACAAATGAAAACAAAACAAGTATGGAATTTAAAAATCGAAACAACTCCGACATTGTTCCACTTCCCAAAGATTTCGGATGAAATTAAATAAATAATGAAACACGTTAAATTTGCAAATATTTTCAAGCAAAAATCTACTTGTTGCTTATTTAATGATTCTGTCAAATTTAATCCATATTTTCAACTGATCCCTTTATTTACAGATACAAGATAAAAACATTTTCCTTCTTTTCACTTTCATACTATCTTTATTATAAAGTAATTTCTTGTCAACTAAAACAAAATAATATTTAATACAGATTTTTAAAAACATACAGTTTTTCAAATAAGATTTGTAAGTAAAATCAAATTAGGAATGTGTGTATATGTGTGGGCATGTTATTCTGTTATGTTCTGTATATATATCTATATTTTTTTTTCAATTTGAGCCAGATTTTTAATGATTTATATTTTTATTCTATTTTTTCTGCACGTGACATCAGAAGGTAATGACATTTTAACAATGATTTATACAAGCTTAATTAGTATTTGCTTGAAATGCCAGCTTTATTTGGGGCTGTTTTCTGTTTTTTACCCTTTTTTTTAACATTTAGCTATTGTCCAGAATAAATTAAATAACTATTAATTAGAATTTATGAAAAATATACATAAATGTAATGAAAAGAAAATGCCTTTGGCAAACTCAATATTCATATATATATATATATATATATATATATATATACTTTTTGACTTACATGCCAATTCTGTATGCTGGCAT
The DNA here is from genome assembly GCA_964036315.1 of Acanthosepion esculentum. NCBI lineage: Eukaryota > Metazoa > Mollusca > Cephalopoda > Sepiida > Sepiidae > Acanthosepion > Acanthosepion esculentum. Next base: position 77,348,324 of record OZ038475.1, read on the forward strand.
GTAAAATAAAATATATTCAATTTCCTAATTGTAAGATGATAATTGGCCAATTAGTTCTTATTTTGCTTGATATGCAAAATAAGAAGCTTATTTGATATACATATATATATATATATATATAGATAGATAGATAGATAGATAGATAGATAGATAGATAGATGTATTGTATATATTAAATTATGATAATGAAAGTTTTATGTACAATATATATATGACTGGAGTATTTTTACAAATAGAAACCAATTGATTCAAAAACATCTATTTAATACTGTTAGTGCTAAAAATCATTTGCTTATCAATGGCAAACATCTTGTCATCAGTTACATTGAATATGTTTAATTTTATACATTATGAAACTGCAATGAAAATAAACAATATTTTTATATAATTAGGATAAAGGCAATAAATAATAAATAAAACTGACTTTATTCTTTTTACCAATACAGCTATAACATGTACAATTACATTTAGAATTATAAAGTTTAACAGAACTATGGCTATGTTTAAAAAGAAACTCACATAAAATTCTGATAAACTAAGTTCATTAACAAATTGGATTTTGTCTCTTTTACTGATAAAGAGATCCATTTTCTGTAACTTCATCTTGATCATATAATACACATTTTGTTAATGATGAATTATATTCAAATTTTAAATTTTACTAAACAAAAAAAATTAAACTAAATTAAAAATCTTTAATCAGTAAAGCATGTTTCCTTTTTCTAAAAATTATTACATGATTATTAATTCAATAATATTTAAAAAAATCAAAGTTTATGTTATAGTTATTTATTAAGTTTAATGTGGCACAAGGCCTCAGTAGTGGAGCACACACTAAAGATCAAATTCACTAGCAGAATGGCTGAGTAGTACAAGCTTGTTTAGCATCCTGTTATGGTACACACTCTCAATTCATATCATTTGTAGTTATTGATCTCATAAGTTTTAAGAATTGTAACATTTACGACTAAAGATATTACTAGTAATAAAATTATTATTATTGTTAATATTATTATGATAAATTATGATTATTAAGTCATGTTCAGTAATGAATATGGACTATCAATTGAAATGCATGGTATGTGGCATCATGTTTAATAAAATTTCTCAGGGTTTTTGCATGCCATCTCAGCATATTTTTGAAATCCAAAAGAAATATCTTTACTAATTATTTAAAAGAAATGTTATAGCATGAACAAAACTGATTCAAACTGAAACCATAAAAATATGCTTAAATTCTAGAACATTTGATATTTTGGTGACTAAAATTCATATTTCACTGAAATCATTTGCAAAATAGTCATCTCATGATGAGAGATATACTTTGAAATATTTATTATAGATAATCAGTGACAAAATTAGTCAAAATTTAATTCTGAAAGCTTTTTATTTTAAAATATTTTAAGAAATTTTTATTGGTGTTTGATTTTCTATAACTTTGTAATTAAAACAAAAAGAAGCACAAAATGATACACATTCCCAGCACTGTAATTTGACCTGTTCAGCATGTTAGCCGTTTTGAAATTCCTTCAGCATTGTCAAATTCTGCTTCATTTATTAAACTCACTTAAGAATACACTTCTAAAATGAATATACTGAATCATATTAAATGAAGTATAAATTGATATGTAGTAATATTATAATACTATAAAGGCTAATGAATTATACTGAACAAAAGAAAATAATTTTTCACTGGAGATTAAGGAGAGAAAATTACTTTCTTTTCATGTATCAAGGTAAGCAGAATGTTTGTTGTCAAGCAATAAAGATGTTTGAATTTTTGCTCACTCATTTAACTGCACTACAACTGAGCAATGTCAGAACCTTATAAAACAAAAATCTTAGGAAACATACAACTTTTTCTCATTTATGTAATTTTACATGTGAATTTTTGAACTTCAGTTTCTGTTCTCAAAAAAACATTGTTTCTTGATCCTCCATCTTACAAATCCAAACCCAGAGCCTTCTCACTCCTATTGGAGGAACTCCTCCCTGATTGTCCATCTATTCAGGAGTGTAGCCATACTCACCATGCTTGACCAATAGCAGGTTGGTGAGGCTATTAACCCACAGTTGAGGTAGATGGATGGTGACTCTGAAGAGTTCATTCACCCTTTAACAGCTTTTATTTTTCATGCTGCTAGAGTTCCACTTACCCTTCCTCACCAAACCTTGGTCTGGTGGGAGGTGGTGGGGGAGTCACTTTAGTCACCAACCACTTGAACACTCAGGTTTTGAATTCAGAGTTGTCCTTCTCCAAGACTGAATGCCACCTAAGGTTGTAGGACCCAGTCTGTCCTGGGGGAGAGAAAATACGATTTCATACATTTCCCAAGGGTATTTGCATGTAAGTTAATCTAACAAACAAGACAGGAATTTGAACTCAGCTCTCCAATTCCTCAATTTAGGACCCTATACCACTCTGCCTCCAAAACCTTATACAACAAAAATCTTAGTAACAACTTTTTTTCTTATGTACCAAATCTTACATGTGAATTTTTAAATATCAGCTTCTATTCTAAAGAAAAATACTGTTTCTTGTTTGTTCGTGTCTTACAATTAAAATCATCAAACAATAATATAATAAAATGAAATTTAATAAGCAATAAATAATAAGTCAGATATTTGGAAAGATAAAGAAAGTAAACCATTCCTAATTGGATGGTTAAAACTATCATAACATTTAAGATTTTAGGGATTCTGTAATTGCAGAGGTTAACAACTTTCTAAGTAAATGAAGAGAATAATTTCAAAAGAAATGAATTCCAACACATGCAGGATTTTAACATATATATTTTTTAAATATTTATATATATTTATAAAGAATAACAATTTAAGAAAACAGAAATTATATTTAATTGTAAAAACATTTGATTCCATTGTTGAAGTTGAATTAAAAAGAATAAAAACTTGTAATTCCAATAGATAATTTATTGTTAAAATAGATATATTTCGGAATAGTTTTGCAATCATTAATCACACTTGAGAAATAAATGAAACAATGACTAAGCTACATTGTATATATCATAAATTCAAATTAACAAAAAAAGTAAATAATATTCAATTGAATTGAGTTTGCAAGAGATACGTAAGCTGAAAGCATGAGAATTGCTTAACGAAAGAAAGAAATTATACTTGTATATATACAGATAAATGCAAAAGAAAGAAAAGCATTTATAGGATTTAGACAGTGGGGGTTGAAGTGTACAACATGGCTGGGTGAAATTAAGAAGATGGCATGCCAGGTTTCTAACAGAGAGAAGTCCTGTTGCCTTTGCTAATATATTCCAGAGCAAAAACAGGAAGAGGGTTTATTGTCCTATCCTTTTATAGTCCTGGACTGTTCCACCTAGCAAGCATCTTGGCAGACAGAGTGAAGTAATCCCCACAAGATGATGAATTTACAGAACAATTACAAATTTTAAATACTTACTGAAAACATACTAAGGTATATCAAACTATTTTTAAATTTAATTTATAAAAGCTGTTATACAATTCATTCATAATCCTACTGACCATCTTTTTTTATGATCATCAGGGCTTAATGCTCATTGTCTTTGTTTTACTCTCAACAGAAAACTGCCATCAAAATACTTCACTTTCTATTTTCACTTTCTATATCATCCAATTATGCAAACATTTTTTGAATCATTTCAACCCCAAGCAAGGCAATAAAGCCATTAAGATGCAAATGGTTAATGAGTGTTAGAGAATATGATACTAAAAAAAAACATTTCCAAGGAAAGAGAATGATAAAAGAACAGGCATTAAGATAAAAGATAATGTCTGACATAGCATTTAAATTTTTGAAGATCAAAGTTGACTGGAAAGCAAGAAGCCAGAAGCAAGTTACACAAGTGAGAAGTGTGAGTGAAGAAACTGTTAGCATAGAACTTGTGGTTACATCTAGACATTTCAGCTGTAAAATGATCAGAACTTGCTCCAAATCTCATACAGCACTTAAATTCATAAAGTCTGGATGCCAAAGCGGAAAAGTTCATCAGAACAATTACCATGCCAATATTTATAGAAAAGGCACAAGGAAGCCATGTTATGGTGGTGAGAAAGTGATTGAAGTCAAGATGTCAGGTCAGAAGCAATGACATTGCAGATCCTTCTTTGTATTTTATCAAGAATCTCTAACTACTTAGCAATAGCATCAAACCAGATCTAGCAGCAATATTCAATGCATGAATAGTAGACTTATAAATGTGTCAGAGAGATTCTGGCAATAAAAATTGTCTAGCATGAACCAAATTTTCTAGTAACTGACCTAGTTATTGATTCAATATAATCTTTCCATTTCATGTCAGCGAAGAACATTACGGGTCACTCTCCTGGAGGTTAGCATCAGCCATATGCTGATGGAAGGCAAAGTAGTTCTCACAGACAATTAAAATAGAGCATTTTTGTTTTGGTGACATTAAAATTAACAAGCTATTTCTTGCATCAGTTAACAACAGATTGTGGGTCATTTTTTTAGCTCAGATCAAATTATTTTTAAAAGGTAAAAATAGATCCAAAATAGCATGACTGTGCTTGCCTCTAAAGAACCTCTTCCTATGATCATCTCCCTTTATTTGCTTGTACTGTACTAAGCTAAGCTCAGTAAATCATGGTCAAGATAATTAGTGATGAGATTATGCAAGAAAAGATGAATTTATGTTTTTTCCATCAAGCATTCATGCAAAAGTTAATTAGATATCCATGAACAGGATTTGAACAGAGTCTCAAAGTCCACTTTTGACATTAGTACCAAGTCAATTCCCATTTATTGCTTCAGAGAATATGATGTATTATAATTAAGGTGTGGGATTACCCCCACCTTGTCTGCTAGGGGCATTTTCTTACTGGTCAAAAGGTGGCATTGTATAAAGCAGTATAAAAGTAAAAAACATAAACCTCTCTCTCTCTCTCTCTCTCTCTCTCTCTCTCTCACACACACACACACACACACACACACACACACACACACACACACAGACACACACACACACACTGTACAGGATGCAGTAGTGGCATCACATATCTCTTTACCCAGGATTAAGAAGTTACCCCTGGAAGGGAGACACAACTTATCACTATGGCATTCTGTGGTTAGGGTGTCTTTTCTTTTTATACAATGCCACCTAGTGGGGATTAACTAACAAGACACAACAGTATAATCTGATTAAATTCTATAAAAAAAATATACAAAACTTTAAAAAATGGCAATTAAGATTATATTTGTTTTCCTCTTTCCAGTGACAAATTCTCTACAGAAAAAAGCAATGTTGTCATTCAGATTAGATGCAGTTAAAATATAATCAAATATTTATGCATTTCCTGCAGCCAAAATTATGTTAAACAAAGAATGAGGAACTAAGATTAATAAAACAAAAACAAAACAATCAAAGATTTATATTTACTAATTAAAAACTGATATGATAATCATAATAGACGTAAGTATTATAATAACAATAGGTATAATTATGATAATAATTATCATTAGAATAGACATAATTATCATAATAATGGATTTAATTATCATAATAATACATATAATTATTATAATAGATTTTATTATCACAATAATAGATATAATTATCATAATCAAGAGCAAAATTATAATAATAATAGTCCTAATTAGCATAAAACATAATTATTACAATAATAGTCATAATTATCTGTCTATATCTCTGAGGTGAGGTATTATGATTACTTACATTATTTACATTATTCAAACTGTTATCCTCATCTTCATTTCCATATTCACAATGTTTCAGCTGTTGCACGCTCTGGCCTTCTTCAGGTGATTGGAGTTTTGAACCGAACCCTTTATTTCATCCACCAGGGTAGGTTGTTCTAGTTCCACGTGGCATGCCTCTTCCGGATGTCTCAGTTATTTCCCTTTAACTCAACTCTCCAAATTTGGTTCACCACTGCTGTGGCTTGGCATTGAACTCAAAACTTTTTGGGGCCTAGTCACTGGATCTAACCAACATCTTTATCCACTGGGCCAGGTGTCCTTGAGTAGTCATAATTATAATCCTAACAGACATTGCTTTTCATGATAAGTCATAATAATCATCATAACAGTGATAATTATCATAATAGTACTCATAATTATCATCATAACAGACATAACTATCATAATATTATTAGCATCATAACAAACATAATTATCATAATACTAGTCATAATTATCATGATAGTCATAATTATCATCCAAACAGACATAACTATCATAACAATAGTCATAATTATCATCATAACTTACATATTTATCATAATAATAAGTATCATTTACTGCTTACAAAGAAAGCACATTTTTAAAATTTTGACTAGCAAGACAGCTGAAGAGATCAACTAGGATTTTACCAAAAGAAAATATAATCAATTTTCAATATAAAAAATATGATTACTTAATTTTAGGTGTGAATTATATTCAAGGACATCATGCAAAGAAAATGACTTAATTAATGACTTAACTTTATAACAGAAAAAAAGAATAAAAATTATCTTTAAACATTAGATTGTTGACTAATTAGAATGTTGGCAATTTTAATTAGTCGCAATTAATTGAAAATACCAAGTAAAAAACCAAAAGAATCCTCCAGTTAACTATATAGAATATTTAAAAAGAAACTTAAATGGTATCTGATAAATAAAGATTGAAGAAAAGTCAATGTCCAGACTTTTTCAATCTATGTTATGTGAATGGTATTAAGAATTCAAATAAAGACTATATGTATTTTAATATTGATAAAATAAAAACATATCAAAGTGAGATTATTTCTAAAAAGAAAGAAAGAGAATTAACAAGATAGAAACACACATGTTAAGTTTGAAAAATCTAAGGTAATATTATAACTTTTATTAAAAACAATATAAGACAGATTTTATTGTTCAATTTAATTTATACAATTGTAGGCATTTAATAAAACTCACACTTCTTATATAATTTAGCATTTTAATCATTTATTCTTTGATCATTATTAGTAATATGAATTTTAGATTATGACAAACTAAAACTTCATAAAATAAATCAAGTTTCATTGCTTTTTATCAAAATATTACAAATCCAAGAAATTGAATATATAAACTATGCATTTAAAAATAGAAAACTTTTTTCTCTTAAGGTATTATGCCCTAGAAAAACTAATTCCAGTGAATTTTAAGAGGCCCTTTTAACCCATTAATGTCTACCATAAAATCTAGCATTAATTGAAAAATTAAAATAAAAATCCAGTATTAATTGTAGGTTTCTAAAAATATCCATTATTAATTACAGGTTTTTAATAAAATTCAGCATTTTGTATAGGTTAATAAAATTCATTGTCAATGATTATGCATACCATTGATGGTTGTGCAAGCTGTCAATGGTTGTTCTGTCAAAAGCCATCATGACCAAGGGTTTTAATGTATTAGCCTTGTTCAAACTGTTGATTATGCCAAGTTTTGCTCCCCCCCTCTCTCTCTCTCCCTCTCCCTCCTAGGAACTGTATCTCAACTGAGATTTACGCAGTACTAATGAAGTATAAACCACAGATGTGTTATGTGGGTGTTGAACAAACACAAGTATACCTGAGCAGGAGTATGCAACAGGGACTGGCTAGCCACCTTAACAGGCAGGTATGCTCAGAAACGAGTGGTTGGTCATTAATAAAAATTCTGTATGAATTATTGGTATTTACAAGGTAACCAAAAAAGTTGAATGAATGAAGTTGAAATATATATGAAATGCGTGTAGCAATTGTTTTCAAATTCAGACAGCCGGAAGTAGGAACATCAGATGTTATAAAAAACACATGCACTGTGCCCAGCCATCAGTTATAAGCTGGACAACTGTGAGAAGGATGGAAGTGTCTAGAGATCTTGTTCGGGGCTGTTTGCTTTACGACTTCAAAGTGGGCTTATCAGCAGCTGCATCAAGTCGCCTCATATGTCAAGCATTTGGGGATAGTGCTGTGGATGAACGTACTGCAAGGGGTTGGTTTCGAAAATTCAAGTTAGGAGATTTGTCTCTCCATGATGAGCCTCACAGTGGACGACCACAGGTCTTGAATGACGGAGTCCTGAAGGTGGCCATTGAAGAGGACAGTAGTCTAACGTGTGGTGAACTTGCAAGACAGTTCATTGTTTCCGATGAAACAGTTAGACTTCACCTGCACCGCCTAGGTAAGACGTACAAACTGAGCAAGTGGGTTCCACAAACGCTGTTGGAAGTTTACGAGGGAGAACATGTGGCAGCCTGCGTATCGCTGCTTTCTCGCCACTGTACCGCATCCTTATTCAATCTAGTGCTTACCAGTGATGAAAAGTGGGTTTTGTATGAAACTCCCAAGCGTTCCAGACATTGGTTGTCTCCTCGGGATCCTGTCCCTCACACCGCAAGACCACCTATGCACCCACGCAAGATCATGTTTTGTGTCTCATGGACAGGTCGTCAAGTGGTTCATTATGAACTGCTACCAATGGGCCAAACAGTCACTGAAGACCTATACTTGCAGCAATTGAAACGTGTGCAACAGGCACTGTGCCAGAAGGAGCCAGCACTGGAGAATCACAAAGGTGTGCTTTTCCTCCATGACAACGCCAGGCCGCATGTTGCGTGAGTGGTCAGGGATACCATACAGCAACTTGGGTGGGAGACTTTGTGCCATCCACCTTATTCACCTGATCTTGCGCCATCCGATTACCACCTCTTCCACTCCCTGGATAATCATATTCATGGGAAATTCTTCACCAATGAAGCAGACTTGCACGAAGCCCTCACAAACTTCTTTGCGTCAACCCCCCCTCCGGAGTTCTACCGCAAGGGCATTGAACAGCTGGAGACACGTTGGCAGAAGGTAATGGATGCTGATGGCGATTACTTTGAAGACTAAATATAAGTTACACATACTGTGAAGTGTTTTCTTTTTTTTTCCTTTAAAAACGGACAGAACTTTTTTGGTTACCTTGTACTTTACTTGTGAGTGAAATTGCGTGATTGAAACTGTTTAGTAGATGATGACTCAATAACAATACTCACCCCTCAGCAGTCTGGGTCACTTGTGTGGAATGTGTTGACCTGGAAAAATGCACCATGACTTAAATATTTAAGTTACATAATTGGCACAATCTGTTGTAAATAGAGTTAACATCTTTCTACTTATGTCCCAAAAATGGCCCGGTGGACATCAAAGAGTTAATTTTAAAGTTGTTATTCTTATAAAAAACAGCTCTCTATTACTATTGTATTTTAATATGATTCAAATAAAATAAATCATGTCTACATATTTATATATGTCAATTGATCAAATAAGAAACTATTACAGAATTAAGAAAATAGCAAAAGAAATTATCAAGTTCAGAAGTAAATTTTTGTCTTTGAAATATTTAGAAAAATATTTCATGAACAAAATCATGATAAATTTTTATATTTTTTGCTATTACTCAAAATGTTTACTTTTAATGAGTAGCTATTTAATTATCAGCTACAAATCATGTGAGTTTCACAAAAATAAATTTGGCAACCTATAAAGTAAAATTGCATGTCCAAGCAGGTTTTTTGTAATTTGCGGACAGTATGCATGCATTTATTAATGATTTTTAATTTACTTGTAAGTTGGTTGCATGTAACAAAAGTGTTGTCTCTTAGGTTAGCATTGGTCAAGTTTTAGATATTTGTTCAGTTGTTGTATTTACAAATTAGTTGTGTCTGTAGAGTCAGTAAAATTCACATATTCCCAAGTTCCAGTTAGATTTCTTCAATTACATAATATATTCTTTTTTTAATCATTTCATCTCAAGAAAGGCAATAAAACAAATAAGATGCAAGGGTGTTAGAGAATGTGAGAAAAAATACTGTTAAGAAAAGAGACCAATAAAAGAACAAGAAATAAGAAGACAGAAGATAATGATTGACAGTGAAATTTTTGAAGATCAAAGTTTACTGGGAAGTAAGAAGTTAAAAGAGACTTTCAAAGGTGAGAACTGTGATAGAAGAAACTGTTCGCATAGAAGTTACAGTAATTTAATCATTTCAACTGTAAAATGATGAGACCTTGATGCTAATCTGGTACTATGCTTAAATTCATAAAGTTTAGGTACCATAGAGGCAAGTTCATCAGAACAATTGCCATGAAAGGATTTATAGAAAAGGCACAGGGAAGTTACATTATGGCAGTGGGGAAAATGACTAAAGGTGAGATGCCAGGTTAGGAACAATAACATTGCAGATTCTTCTTTGGATTTTATCAAGAATCTCTAAATATATAGCTGGAGCACCAGACCAGATGTGGCAGTCGTATTCAAAGCACTCCACCAAATTCAGAAAGCTCGTATCAAACAGATGAATACTTTCACCAAGTATGAACCCTTTAAAAGACCATTCAGTGAACAAATCATAAGTGACTGGAAGTGATTGCATTTATTTTCCCTCATATTCTTAATATAAAATTATGCAAAACAGATTTATGGTGGGGTGATGAGAAGTTCTTGATGCCCCAAACAATTCCTCAAAATCAGTACTTTAATGAATAAATATCAGAATACTGATTCTGGAATTGGATTAGGGTGGGAACATTTCTGTACCCCATAATAATAATTGAGCAGTACAATAGTAACACTTCAACAAGAGCTGAGAGGATGAGCATTCTTCAAAAGGGTAACTGAACCTTGCTGTGTTGTGATGCTCTCTATGATCAAGCTGTCATGCCAGATAAGTTACTTGAATACACAGGCCAGTAGACATAATTAACATTGTTTCAAAAGCAGGGATTCTACTCTAACATGGGTGTCCACAAAATAACATTTGGAGTAGTAGAAAATAATGTTGAATAAAAAATCTATTGACTTCTTAGAAATCACATATATATATATATCACACACATACACACACACACACACACACCACACACACACACACCACACACACACACATATATATATATATATATATATATATATATATATATATATATCAGATAAGAGATTTGGAAAACCAACCTTCTTCCTATCATGGTTTTTACCAATCAGGTATCATCAGACAGTAAATAAAATTCTGAATTTTGATACCTGATTATAACTGACAGGTAGACATTACAATAACAGGAAGGTTGTTTTTCCAAATTTGATTTTTTAATTTTATATATATATATATATAATTCATGTACATGAAACTGTGAGTAGTGGATTTTGATTATCACCTTATATTATTTCATTAATAAAATTATTATAATATATTTAGGTTCTGTCAAGCAATGAGCCTCCATTTTATTTTATATTTTAAGCTTTTAGCTCATTTTAAGCTCTACCTTATATTTTACTATTTGTGTGTTTATATATATATATATATATATATATATAGAGAGAGAGAGAGAGAGAGAGAGAGAGAGAGAAGAGAAAGGGATAGATAGATAGATAGATAGATAGGATAAAAATGAATATTGCATGCCTCAGTGTGTGCATTAAATAAGGTATATATGAACTGAAAAGTTCAGTATATATATATATATATATATATATATATATATATATATATATATACATATATATATATATATATATCAGTCAGTATATGCATCATGATTGACAATTTAATGAAACATTGAATTGTAAATTTGGTAAGGGATAAGGATATAGCATTTTAAATGTATATTTTAGCTAAGTCCTTTTAAATTAAGCACTGATTAAATTTACTTCCTGCACTTTAAGAATTTTATCATTTTATGTATCTCAAATGCACAGACCAGTAGACATAATTTACACTGTTTAGAAAACAGGCAACTCAAACAAGGGTATCCACAAAATAATGTAGGTTTCTATATATATATATGTATATTTATTTATATATATATAGAGAGACACTTTTCACCTATAAATATATCCAATTTGAAATAATATATATTAGGTAACTGAATGAAAAAGTAGAAAAATTCTGTGCAATGCATTTGATCCTTTAAAAGTATTTCATCAGACTGAATTGATATTCTTATTGATGGAAATATATGTATGTATGTATGTATGTATGCATGTATGCATGCATGCATATATATATATATATATATATATATATATATATATATATATATATATATATATGTATATATAAATAAAAAGAAAGAACAGTAAGACATATAATTTGGTGTTCTTATTTTATTTTTTATTTTTACAAAATAGTACTCAATGTAAATTTACAGAGCATAAATATTATAAATTAACTGATTTAAAATATGGTTTCTTCACAAAGAAACCATATTTTAAATCAGTTATTGTATATATATATATATATATATATATATATATATATATACATATATATATATATACAAGCAGACATACACACACACATATATATACATATATATATTCTCTCTCTCTTTCTCTCTCTCTCTCTACATGCATATATATATATATATATATATATATATATATATATATATATATATGAATGACAAGAGATAGAGAATGCTTAAATAGCATTTATATCGCAAATTTTTAGAATAAATAAAAAGTTAACTTAATATTGCATTTAGAAATGACCCGCCATCACCAATTTAGGCCTAAAGTGGCAAGATCCTTAATTTGTTAGATTTAATTAATATATATAAATTTGGAGGCATAAAATATATTAATTATTAACCTTGCAATATTTAAAAACTGAAATGCTCCATATAATATCCAACTTCTATAAACTAAAGAAAAATATATATACTTTTTGATCAATTCATCTGAATCACAGCCAGTAACAAGTTCAACAATTAACTCTGTCTGGTTGCCACCACTGTTTGTACTGCAAAATGTAATGGAAGTCAGATACACCTGCACTGTCACCATTTGTAAGGCTATTGTGAGCACACATAACTTCAACTTTCCTTCATTAATTGTGAAGCAGACTTTTGCCACCAGTTCCTTCTCATGATGATCATTCTAGATGCAATTGAAATCTTGGGAGAATCATTTCTGGAGAGCATAAATATATTTTTAAATATAAGATTTTATCTGTGAAAATTTCTGATTACAAATTCCTGACTGGAAAATTAAAAAACAATAGAAAATAATACATAAAATCCAGGGCAATTTCAATTTCTTTTTAAGACTATGCACTAAAATAATGATTGAAATAAATACTAAACTGTTTATTTAATAAAATGATTTGGTTCCTATTATATTAAATTCTCAAACTCCATATTGTTTAAATGGCAGTATGTGACTTAAATACAATGAATAATATTTTTCTTTGAAGTTATAAATTAATATCAATCTCTTGATAGAAATGGGGATGCTAGGAAAGAGAGAATATTCCCAGAACCATTTCCCCATTGTAGGCATTAATATATCTGCAATATAGTAACACCTTAATACACAGACAGAACAGAATTGCTGAAAAAATGGAATGACAAAGATACATGGTTCTCAAAGAGATTTTTATACCACTATATACATACTTATTACTACTTTGTCTTACACAGAGAAACTATAACATGCATACAACAAGCAGTGTGAAAGGGGTAAAAAGAGAGATGGTCTTACTTGTCATATTTTCCAACAAGAAAAATGGGAGGATGGTGGTGTCCCTTATGTTTCTGGTGAGATTGTGTGGTTTACTCTGTATGCCCTACCATTGTGATGTTCATCTTCTCTGTGGCCTACATAACAACTGGCATGGGCAGACATGTCTTGCCTCTAGGTGTGATGAATCACAATTGGCATGGGCAGGCATGTCTTGCCTCAAGTTGGAATAAATAGCAACTGTGATTGAAACCCTATAAACAGACATCAATCAATGGCCATCCCTATAATAAGAATAAATTTATATATGAATAATGCTGTTGATGGTCCTTATTGTGGACTTAAGTTCAGCTATTATCTATAGCAAGCTTGAATGAATACAGATATGATTCATCAGACTAGAGGCCCCAACATTAATGTTTATTCATTAATAAAAAGTAATTGTAAGTTTACTAAACTTTGTTTGTTTAGCGAATGATAACTCTTACCTAACAAATACATACAAATAGTAGATCTTACCTAAGAAATACATCAATAACATCTTCAAGAATAAGATACATACAACTATACCACCTGTTACTGTTTACATTTAGTTTCATGAAGAGTTCGTGAAAGTAGAGATATTTTAAAAATACATTTATTTGCAGTTATTGAAGTTGCTTTCAACATTAAAAAAATTGTCTGTTTGAAGAAAGTTGAACAATAAGAGGTTAGAATGTCAAAGTTCAGAGTGTTGGGATTCAATAGAATATCATAAAATATTGTTGTGGCGCTGCATGCAATTTGTCCATTTAGAATAATCAAAAGATTTTCGTTGAAAGAATAAAATTCAGTAGAAAAGGCAACGTAGTTTCAACAAATGAACATTAATTTAATATAGTGACAAGAATACAATCAATCGGTCATAGATTGGAAAGTAATGTCTTTTTGTTTGGGTTAATAAAATTCTGAAAAAAAATATAAATTTTTTTGTGTGCATATGTGAGAAACAAAGAAATGTTGTTATATATGTGTTTGTGTGAAAAAGTCAACACATGTGTGTGTGGTTCATAGTAAAGAGGATACTAGAGATAGAATTTGTTTCTTACTGTGGATGCTGTTACCATAGTCTGAAGTGGTCTCTTTGAAGTTTGTCAGTGTTGTCTCTTTTAGCATGAGGTTGTGAAATTCACAAGAGAGGGTAGTGTGGACCTTGATGACAGCTGTGCATATCCTGTTTAGGGCCGGATTTTGTGTGTTTTATACACTTTCTCATAAGAAAATTCTCTCCATCCCCCACTTCCTACATGATAATAAATTTACATCTTTCTTTTCCCCACTCTCTATATATGACTTCTGGCAAACACAAGATACAAAGTTCACAAAGTTTTATATAGTAATAAGAAGATTATAATAAAATAGTTTATTTTTTTGAAGGACATACAACACAAATCATTAGAGGTATTTATATTTAATTCATATATAATTACAAATTAACATCAACTTAATTAATTTTGCAATTGTATAATCAAAGTTTTTTATTTCTACAATAAACTATTATCACATGTAAGAAGAAACTCTGCTTCTTACACTGTTAAAAGTAAAACTATCTTGACTAATCTAACACAACCTATAAAGTAAAAGAATGATGGTATATTTCAATATTTCATCTTTCTTAGGAGCTGACCTAGCAATGGATTAAATATAGTCTTTCCACTTCATGTCAACTGAAAACATTGAAGAACTGAAAAGGTGCAACAAGTCATTTTCTTGGAGGTTAACATCAGCCCTGCTGATGGAAGGTAGAGAAGGGTTTATCAGATGATTAATGGAGAGCAGTTTAGTTTTGGAGGCATTAAAATTAAAATTAAAAAAGCTACTTTTTGTCCCAGTTAACAACAGACTGCAGTTGTATTTGCAAATAAAAATAATAAAAGTATTTTATAACTTATTATTATTATTATAATTTTGTTTTCATCATTTAGTTAGTATAACAATTTACTTATTGTTCAGAAATCAGATTACAGAGCTTGTTTAATATTTATGCAGACAAAATCGTCTTTCTGATAATGAACAGAAAATTTATTAACCGATGATGGAAATAAAAGTTTTTTTCAATGTTTCAAACTCTGTTTAGATATTGTCTATAACTTTAACAAGAAACAAAATTTGATCAGATAAGTGAACCCCATTTTTCTTTTACCCTCTTATTTTGTTGAAATGTCTGAGGAACTGTCTATAAATTGAAGGGAATAATTAACATTCCAAATTTGTTTAAACCATTTAATCGCCCCACATTTTTTTAGATCTCATTTCATTGAAATGTCTGTGGAATTGTCTATAACTTTGAAGAGCACCATTAACATTCCAAATTTTCATTTTTAGACTCTTACTTCAGGCTTAGATATGCCAATGACACATTTACATTCTGGCAATACCTAAAGAATGTACTGATGCCATTGAATCATGTGAACTAAATTAGACTATGCAATTCACAGTGGAGAAGGAATACAAGAACAAACTCCCATTTTTAGATAACTTAATAATCTTTATGGTGTGAGAGTATAACATTGGGGTATATAAAAACTAAAATATACAGGATTATATCTAAATTTTCATTCTAACCATTCTTTTCATGTTAAAAAAGAATTATTTCATTGACATTAAGCACAAATCATCAACAAGATTTTCACACAGCAAACAAAAGGATTAAAGAACATTATTACAACCTTCTGATGTATTACTTAACATTAGAAAGAGACAGTTGGAATTTCAACTTTTTCTTCCTGATGTTAAGTATAAGTGTCCATTTTGTTTCTATTTTCTCTAGAACTTTGTTGTTCCTCACATGTACAGTTCATGGTATTCACAGCATCCTTCTGTAGAACCACATTTCTGTTGCTTCAAGTCTCTTTTCTTCACCTGTGAGGAGGTTGTCCAGCAATCACTGATTTTCCTAATTTCACCAAATAAAATTAATAATAAAAATTAAATTCAGTGATTATGGGAGTCCTCTATTATTTATCTTTCAAATATATTTAACAACAATAATAAAAAAAATGTTCTCATATATTAGATGATAATTTTATATTTTTATTCTTTTCTTATTTATTGATTGGTTTCTGTTATTGTCATTTAAAGTAATAATAATAATAATAAGTGGTACATTTGAGGACAAACTGTTTACTCTGATATCCAGTGTAAAATATATACTGCATATTTCAACATATAAGGTGACTTTTAAATCTTAGAAAATTACCCCCTCCAAAAAAAAAAAAAATTGGGGGGTCATCTAATACAACAGTTACAAAAAAAAAACTTAAATCCTGTGGTGTATCTGCACTGGTAAGTAGGTTAGTATGCTTGTGCCATGGATTGCTGCAGGCTAGCTGCCTTGCTATGGTAACTACCAATGTAAATATTTCACTGGTGACTCTATAATTCAATGGGATAAATTTATAAAGAAAATAATACCAGTAACTGATTAGTACTGAAGTTAGGATCTGACTGAATTAGATAGAAAAACAATTACCATAATGTGCCGTCATGCAAACCAGTCATATTGCCATAAGTGATAGTTTGTTGAGATAATGGTAAATGCCTATTAGCATTTCAGGCATATGTACATGCCATTTTTGTTTTTGCTTGTATGAATGCAACTTTTGTTTTCATCTGTACAAGTTGTAAGAATGAAATCATTGTTATTTTCAAAAAGATTAATGTTAATACTTTATATTATTCTATTCCTTTTGATTTGTTAACATTAAAGGTAAGCAAAAAAATATTTGTATTAACATCAGCTTTATTTTATACTCGTTGGAATCATTATAATAGGCTTAATTGTTACTGGCAGCATAGGTTAGCTTACTGTATGTAGGCTAGCCTACATTTTTGGTCATGTTATACTATAGATATCAGATAAAATCATGAAAATTTACTGATATTTTGGATCTACAGGTGGATCTATAGGTAGCTTTATACATGGAAATATATAGTATGTATGTGTATGAGTGCATCATCAGTGGTAGTACCTTTGCAGTCAAACCCTGCTTTACTCAGGTGAATTGGAATGTGGAACTGTAGACTACACGGCCAACAGCTTACATCAAACTCTCACACATGGTTCCAAGAAGTTGCATGGGCACTGCGATGGCCACACCCCAGTCAACGGCATTGATCTGCCAGTTAAACTGTGTAAGAATAATCAGAAATGTTTCCCAACCCAACCAGTGAAGGGGAACACCTCTCCTTGACCCACCTGTGCCAAGCAGTCATCAGCTAGTTACGAGCTTGGGCAGAGAGGCTGTGCCTCAGAGGTCAACAGTTCTACCAATGTGTGGAGGAACTTCTAAAGGGAGGAGTAGGCTAACCGCAACATCCACAGTGCAAAAAGAACCAGCAAGCCATTGCACTATTTTGCCATGAATGTCAACATGAACCACAATTACAACAGAAATAGGGAGAATAGTGATACAAAATGTTCTGAATAAAAGAAGGATGATGATGATGATGATGATGATGATGATGATGATGATGATGGAAGAGTTAAAAATGAAAAAAAAGAAATTTAAATTCATTTTTCAGTCTTACTTTCAGGATTTTCTGTTTTTTCAGTCCTACTTTTAGAAAATCGTTTTTTCCTAATAATTTTCATAAAAAGACGATTACAAAAATGATTAACACTCATTGTACTATCAAAATAATGACAATAATTAAATTCTTTTTGTTGTGTTGAAAGAGTTCTATAATCAAAGACATTTTACTTAACTCTATCTTGTATCTTTCCAAAAAATATATTTAGAGAAAAATAGTTGGCCAGTAATGATTTGAAATACAACCAATGGCAAAAGAAATAAAATAGCAATAAACCTTTTTTTCTTTGCTTTTTTAAAAAAATCCAATAACAAACAGAATTTACAATATCAGAAAACATTCAACTAAACAAGATATGTGTATAGACTAACAGTTATTGGCAGGAAATTGGGATTAGCATGTTGGGTTCAAATTGTAGCCAAGGACATTGTGTTTGCTTTCACACTAATATCCTTGGAAAAGTATGAATCTATCTCTTCTCTTCCTAGCTAAGGGTTAATAATAAAGCAGACTCTAGCTTTGGTTGGCAACCGGCCTAGGAGAAGCACAACTCTGAATTCAAAACCGGTTGGGTATAGGGCTGGCAACTCCACCCCGTAAAAACCTATTTGCCACAGAAACCACAGCTGCAGCAAATGGTGAAGCTGTAGCCATATGCTCTACAGAAGAGCCTACAGACAAGGTTCTGTTTCTAACAGTGGTTATAAAAAGAAGAAATTGTTTCTAATGTTTTATGATAGAAAGAAGAATGAATCTAAAGATTTCACCATAAAACCAACATTGTCATCAGTAATAAAACATAACATTCAGTTTAAGAAATTTAGTATAAATGTTGTGTTGCAGCACACAGACCCGACACAAATTATCATTGACAGTGTGCAGAGTTTCTTACAGTCAAATGCTTGTGACTTAAAAATGACCTTCAGCCAGCCACAAGTGAAAAACAAAACAATTTGTAGCAGTAAACCAGATTTTATTCTTAGGTTGTAACCTACTGCTATGAGCAAGTGAAGTAGAGATAAAGTGTGGATGATAGGGGAGGTGCACAGTCCAGCAGTTCGTTCTCCAAGACTTCCATCCCTCCTGTGTGCCTTTTTGCGGGATGGCCAGTTTTATATATAACAATTTTCTTTGTTTTGTCATCTTCATCTTAATCTCCTTCTGTGACTTTCTCTCTGTCTAAGCCTCTTGCTCTGCACTTTGAAGTTGACTTCACTTACTGATAACCATTTTGGCCGAAAGTAATTCTTCCGTGTCCATTTTTGTAACAGGTTGAGCTGTTTTCAATTTAACAAGGCTTCGGCTGTCTCATATTGCTACAGTAAGAAATTAAAATGAGTTCAGTGCTTGTTTTTTTTCATTAGTTTACCATTGCTATAAAAATTGATGGTATATTTTGTTAAGGACGTACTATTAGTAGATTTCCACATATGAGCCTTTAAATATATTTTTCCATATATTAATGTAGTAATTCTGGGAGGTCAGTTTATTACTTAATAATAACAGAAAACAGAACCCTCAATTTATGTTCAGTAGAATCTAAAATTAATACCATTTTATCCATACTGTAAAAAATGATGGTATATTTTGTTCACTCCTTACTAAGTTTCTATATGTGAATTTTTAAAATATCAATATATCGTAACCATTAAAAAAAAGAGATTATGTAGATATAAATCAGCACTTCCACCAAGAATCAATGTAGTATATGTGCAATATCTAGGATCAAAGTATCACTCTTAGACCTCTGCTTTGGATCTGTGTAGTACCTGTTCAATATGCCAAGGATCAAGTGTCAATCTTCATCCCACTGCCTTAGATCAGTGTAGTATCTGTATACTCTGCCTATGATCCAAGCATCAATCCTCAGTCCAAGATCATAGTAATATCTGTGCACTCTGTCTAAGATCTGTATAATATCTATATAGCATCTATGTATAATATCTATATAGCATTCAACATAGGATCAGTGTAGTATCTGCGTAATCTGCCTAGGATCTGTATAGTAACTGTGCATTATAACTAGGATCAGTGTAGTAACTGTGCACACTGCCCGTCATCAAAGTGTCACTTAGCAGGTCTCTGCTGAAAATCAGTATTGTACCTGTGCACCTTGCCTAGGGTGAAAACGTTCCTCTTAATCCACTACCTTGGATCAGTATAATATCTGTATGCTCTCTCTAAGATCAAGTGTCTTTCTTCAGCCCTCTGCTTTGGATTAATATAGTGCCCGAGCAATCTGCCTTGGATCAGTGTAGTATCTGTGCACTCTGCCTTTTGTCAGTATAGTATCTGTGCACTCTACCAAAATTAGTATTTGCAAGTTAGTTTTACCATGGTGCTCAAATAGAAGAATGCTGGCATTGTGGATGTGTTCTTTGACTGATTACCTCCAGGTTCGACGGTCAAATTAGAGCAGGATTCACTTGTTATTTTATGTACTTATTTGATTTATTACAGCAAAAAGTTACAGACATAAAATATGCAAATACATGTGGTATATTATATAAGTATATTATATTTGACTGAATTAAATATAAATTTTATAAAAGTACCAACATTTTTTAATAATATAAATGTATATATATTTTTTTTTCTAAGGTAATGGATTTTCATTCAACATTCTGACAGATTTTTATCACTTTAAACATTATTTTTAGTGGATACTCATATTTGAGTCGATGCTCCATTTATTTATTAAATAGTATATTTATTTTCTGTAAACTTCAATTTATTCCAATGAAGTTCTAAAGAACAAAATGTATCACACAAAACTTTCTCCACTTTGTTATACTTTTTACCCTATAATTTTTACCCTATAATTCTTGATATATAAAAAAATATATTTTGTTTTCCTATAAAACAATTTTTAAAGTGGAGTGTCTTTACATCGTTAAAATTGTTATAATAATTTGATGATCACATTAAAATAATTTAATCTCTAAATGATAGTAATGAAAATATAAAGTAAATTTGTTTTTTAAAATTTGCAGATTTTCAATGTAATGTTTTCTTATGATAAAGTATTTTCCCTTTCAGGAAATTAATAAACAATGACCTCAATCTAATAATTTTCTTTTTAAACATCTTTTTCAACATCTTATTACTGAATAGAAATTGATTTAAATAAAGATAATGTATAACTTGTTTCAATTGAAAATATACAGCCTTGCTTTGTTTGGATAAGTAAGCAATAATAATGACACCAATAAAATAAACAGGTTCAAACCCAAATAGGAGAAAAAAGAAAGCATAAACAATATTTTGTAGTAAGTATTGCATCACTTTTTTCTTTCTGAAAATTAAACAGGTACATCAATATATATATATATATATATATATATATAATTATTTATTTAAATATTATAACATAAATATGTTATAAAATCACTACAAAAATAGCCATTTTGTTTCAACACTTCTGGTGTCTTTTCAAGTGATGATGTTGAATTTCACATTCAACATCATCACTTGATAAGACACCAGGAGTGTTGAAACAAAATGGCTATTTTTGTAGTGATTTTATAACATATTTATGTTATAATATTTAAATAAATAATCATATCTGCTCTACTCTGTATTGAGCACTCTTTTAAGAATAATAATTGTTGGTTATTGGAATTTATTCCGTATATACCAATCCTATACTTGGATATATATATATATATATATATATATATATATATATATATTTCCAACACAGTTTTTATTTTTATCTTATTTTTACTTTTTAAGTTTTTTTTATTTTAGTAGTCTCCAGAAATTAATATATAACTGGACTATTTTAGTTTATCCTCTGTTTTTACTAAATTAGTACTGAGACAATTTGGCATATGTAAAACATGAAACCAAGCCAAATTCGTTGAAAAATATCACTGATTAAGTAACATATAAAATGGAAACTAAAATGAAATTAAATACATATGAACAATAATGATAGCAATGAATTAAAAAGATTAAAACTGAAATTAAAGTCATTAGCTTCACAATGGCTGGTTGTTGCTGTCAACTGTCATTACATTCCTAATGCAGTTTCTGTTAGACCCTGTTTACTCTCAGATCTTTCTGAGCTGTCAGACAAGTAGGTAGCTGCTTTTCTTAAATATAGAATTTAATAAAAATTCAGATATCTTGTTTTTAAGAAAGGATTTGGGTAAACCTTTTAGATTTACTCATACCATTAACACATTGACAACCACCCACAAGATAAGTCATGGTTGGCAGTTTTTATTATAATGCTGATCACAAGTTATCTCATTTTTGTGACCTCACCATCAAGGCTACAATGTTTTTTTGTTATTTTTAACACAAATAACTTGACTGTGTGCAGTATCCTGTAACTTAAGGTTATAAGGATTTTTTTTTACTAAATTGTGTTATTAACCATATTTGTATTTTGATTAATTATCATTTGTGTATTTCCCCTTTAAATTTTTACATTTTTATTGCAATAAAGATTTTTACATTTTGAATAATTATCATTTAATTGTCTTTTCAATTAATTTTTATTCAAACAGTTACAATTCAAATAAACGATATTTGAATCATTTTTTTTATAATTATTTTCAAACAATGTTCACATAATTGTTTAGGTTTTATTAAAATTCTAATCATTGCTTTTTAAAACAATAAACATTGAAGAAGGGGTCAAAAGTATATACACTAATAGCGGAGTCAAGGGAATAACAATCCTTTTGACACACCATTTTTTTTTTTTGCGAATACCAAGTTCAAACATTGCAACAATTTTTCAGACAGATTTTTTTGATTTATTCATAAAAATTTATTTCAGGAATTTTAAATGTCTTTTTTCTTTGAAAATACAAAAGTTTGATCCAATCGTCTGAAGACGTGCTGAGTATGACTTTGCATAAGGTCATCATTAGAAACATTCTAAAATATATTGCATACGTTGTTTAATGTCTGTACAGTAGTTCCATCAAAACGTATTTCTTATATGTATTTTCTGTTTTTAATGCAATGATTTATTTATGCCAAAAGTGTTTCTTTCAAATTTTTATCTTTGTTGTCAAGTGAAATAGAGAGTATTTTGATGCCTTTAAACTATCTACATGTATATTTTCAAGACTGCTATCATTCTCATATAACCTTTATTCCAAAAATAAAATTCAATGCTACCAACATTGATTAAAGTATTTTAAATCCATACAAAACCTTTAAAATAAATTTTTCTACTTTTTTGATTTCTTCTGCCTAGTTAAACAATGGATACATCCATTAAGGATCCAATTTGTTGCAAAACAGCATCAATTCTTTCTGAACAAGCTTACTTTTGAGTGGCAGCCCCTGGTACAGTTGCTGCACATGAAGGCAGATAACTGAGGCTGGGTACTCCCTGCCATAGTTTTTTTTCTAAAATTCTTCTATTTTTGAAAATTAGAAACATAGCTTTTAAATCTTTGTCTTCATAATAATGTATTATTCAATTATCTGTTTATGTCAGTTTTTAATATATAATATTTTCAGATTGATTTTCAAATAAAGAAATTATGATTCTATCACACATGAATATGTGCTTTTTTTTTGTTTTTACTTTTTAATCATTTCACCCCAAGCAAGGTGACAATGCCACTAGGATGCACAGGATTAAAGGGAATGAAGGAGCATGAGAAGACTTTAGTGACAAAAGACAGAAAATGGTGATTGATGTTACATTTAAATTTTTGAAGAATGTAGGCGGCAGGGAAGCAAGAAATTGGAAGGGATCTCCACAGACAAATTGTAAGAAAAGAAACTATTAGAATAGAATTGATGGTTGCATCTAGCTCGTTCGACAGTAAAATGGTGACACCCAGTTTCTAATCAGATAGCATGCTTAAATTCATGCAGATAAGGCACTAAGGAGAACAGCTTATCAGAACACTTGCCATGAAAATATTTGTAGAAAAGACAGAGGAAAGCCATGTCACATTGGTAGGAAAGTGACTGACGTAGAGATGCCAGGTCAGGATCAATTATATTACAGACTCTTCTTTGAATTTTATCAAGAATCTCGAGATAAATAGTAGGTTGCACCAGACCAGATATGGCAGCAGTATTCAATGCAGTGAACCAATCTTTCTTGCAGTAGACCTAGCAATTGATTCAATATAATCACACCACTTCATGTCAGTGGTATATATGTAAGTCCAAGAAGGTGCAAAGTGTTACTCTCCTGTAGTTTTGCATCAGCCATGCTGATGGCAGGCAGAAAATCTTGTACAAAAGGTTGGCTTCACCCTGAATAAACATAAGATAGAGAAATCTATTCTTCATGGCACAGATTTTGCATCTTATTGAGTGAATAAAATGATAAATTTAGGATTCGTGATTGATTACATGTGTTTTAAAATGTCTT
This sequence comes from Acanthosepion esculentum, assembly GCA_964036315.1. Classification (NCBI taxonomy): domain Eukaryota; kingdom Metazoa; phylum Mollusca; class Cephalopoda; order Sepiida; family Sepiidae; genus Acanthosepion; species Acanthosepion esculentum. The sequence goes on from OZ038475.1 coordinate 77,372,733, forward strand.
TCAATAAATGATGATATAATTAGATGATTGTAAATGAAGTAGTTTCTAAAGAATTAATGGATTTATTTTTAATCCACCATTTTTATTATTTCAAACATTATTATAGTTGATACTTGTAGTTTAAACAAATGTCCCATTTTATTTTTTAAAATGTATATTACATTTATTGGCCTGTGAATTTGAGAAATCTTCACAAAAATGTGCTCTCTGGCAGGGATCGAACCAGCATCTTCCTTTGTAGGAAAAACAACCATTTCATCTGGTGTACTTTACCACTTGGCTACATAGAGCATCACAGCTCAGCAAAGCACTATTTCCCTTTTAAGGAAAGCACACTCTCTCATTCAGATATTTTTCTCAAAAAGCCTATAAATAGAGCCTTGCAGGTGTTGTAGTGTGTAAAATAATTCATCACCCACAAGTATGCAGAGACACATTTGAACTCTTGAAATTGGAAAGCTCCTACCCATATATGACAGCAGTATTCCATTTTCAGTCTGATCAAGCCCTTGTAAAGATAGAGGATAGCATGAGGAGTCAGGTACTTACTGGAATGATACAGAGAACCAACCATTTTTCCAGTATCTTTACTAATGGATCATATATATGAGTTCCACTTGAGGTCAAGGTTGAGCATGTCCCAATGGTCACTCAAGGTATGGGGCCCCTCTAAGAGAACACCCATTCATCACAATAGCTGAAGATTCAGAGTTTGCTCGATGATGATGAAACATCACAAGTTTGGTTTTTGAGGCATTGAATGTGATAAGACATTTTCTCCACTGAGGTGTTAGAGCTAAATCAGATGAGAGATCAGCAGCCAGGCTCTGATCATCAAGAACTATTTAAGCTTTGAAATTGCCCAGCATAGATTCCAGAGGCAAATGAATTTTTACTTCACCCACCCTGCATCCGAACAAATTATTAAAAGATTTTATGGAAAAAGGGTGGGCTCATTTGTAATTAGCAGGTGGAATAAGATAATTCAATGATATTTGTTAATCAAGGATGAAGAGTTCAATTCTTGGGAGGATTAGCATTACCACTCTCCATAATAGTCATCTGAAAGGTCAAAGAGCATAGTTAACACTAACTTTTAAATTTATTTCAAGCTATTATGTAGATATACAACAAGGTGTGAAGTGTTCTCAACCTGATCCACTTCTCAAAATCTGACCAAGGATCAAAATTTTTCCAGATCTTCTTGACTGGGTCAAGCACTTCCTTATATATACGTTTTAATTATTTATACCTGAAAATTAATTTCAAATCAGTTATGGAAATGAATGAGAAATTATTGATTTAATATTTTTAAATAATTTGAAATTCACAAATTTCTTTTTTGTAAATTTTCAAACTGATTACAGATTTTTAAAAAATAATACTTGTAGTTAACCATAATTTACTTAATTTCAAAAACAATATTTCAATATTCTGTCTTGTAGTTATAATTTTTATACATTTTTATAAATTAAATTATATAAAGTAGAAATATTTTAAATTGTTATATTTCATCAGTCTTTTACAAAAGCAGCTGTATAATTTCTTAGATTTTTAAGCATAGCTTTTAAAATAAATTTAAATCATTATCAGTCGAATAATTAAATGATTCAAGTATAAAACTAAGCTGTTTTATTTATTTCAGAAATGAGTGCTAATTGCTGCAGTATTAAATTTTTTTAATAAATTCCTTACTATGTTATAAATAAACCAAAAACAAAATTGTTTAACTTATTGTTTAACTAATATTATTATTTTTAGATTTTTTTAAAACTTTCATTTGTATCAACTGTTATAGTTTCAAAATTTTAAAATTATTATTTAAAAGAATCAAATATATTCAAATTTATAAAAATGTGTGACTATTTTAGATGGCTGCAGTTGAAGATAAAATTAGGTTTCATCCCAGATGTATCTATAAATTCATTTTATAAAAAGCTCTTGGCAATTAGAATTTTATGCATTGAAAAATGTAATATCAAACAAAATCAGTTTTTTTCTCTCCAAAGAAATGTGTTATGTTTGGTATATCTTTCTGTGTAGTAGCAGTCATAGCACAGTTCTCTGCATTACGTATAGCAAATGGCTGCTCAGTCCCACTTTTGTGACTTTCTGTCTCTTCTTGTTCTTGATCTTCCATGTCATCCAGTTCATTTCTGCTTCTGAAATGATCTGCATGTGCTAGTATATTTTGTCCCTTTTTCTCAAGTATAGTCGTGTTGTTTGCTTTTTGTATCAGGAAATTTGCTTCTTCTGGATCAGCCTCTTTATTCTTTCTATACCATACCTTTTCTTTCATTGAAAAGGACATAGTTATGGAGACTCTGATTTGTCTTCCCATTAATGCTGAAGGGATCAGTTTTCTACCCACATGTGGAATGGATCTATAACCGAGGAGCATTTTTGATAAATACGCTTCTATGCTTTCATTAAGTGCTGAAAATGCTTTTAATCCCATTTTTATTGTTTGTGCCATTCTTTCTGCAATGCCATTAGATTGTGGGTGATATGGGGGTGTCTTGGGATGCATCCAATCTGTTTTAAACATGCACATAAGTTCTCATCACAATTCGGGTGCATTGTCGGTGACTATTGTCTGGGGTACTCCATTCCTTGAGAATATAGTTCTTAGTACTTGCTTTATTGTGGTGGCTTTTCTGTATGTTACTCTGACAACCTCTGGCCATCCTGGATATGAGTCCACTAATACTAAGAACAATCTCCTGAACCTATTTCTTTGCTTCCTTGTCCCATGAGAGAATTTTTGCTTCTTTGAAGTTTTTTGTTTCCACACATTTTGGGCATCTTTTGATGTATTCCTCTACATCTTTTGAATATCCTGGCCACCAGGCTTGTAACTTTAGTCTTCTTTGTGTTGCTGTTATGCCACAATGCACGTCATCATTGTCTCCTTTTAATATGTCCCTTCTCAGTATTTGTGGAGCTACAATTATATCCCCATTGCATATTATGCCATTTTCCATGGTTAGTTTGTGCTTTGTTTCTTTAAAGGGTCGCTCTGCCATTGAACAATTGCTCCATACCTTATTTTTTTATTCTCTCTACTATTCTGCTTAATATTGGGTCTTGCTTTGTTTCTATTTTGAGTCTATTTAGAGAAAGAACGTCCATTTCTACCCAGTGTATTACTTTATCTTCAGCATTTCCTGTTTTTCTTCTGTTTCATTCTTCAACTGTAATTGTTAATCTTGATACTGTTCCCTTTTACGTATACTATGTCAAAATCGAATGCCATGTTCTTTATCGCACATCTTAAAATCCTTGACAATGTGACTTTTGGCAATTCTTTTCTTGGGTTAAGTATGAATTCTAATGATGTGTAGTCCGATTTTAATAAGAATTTTTTCCTATCAAAAAATTTTGTGCCTTTTCCATGTTCCATACAATCGCAAGTGCTTCTTTTTCAATATTCGAGAAGTTAATTTCTGCTGACATTAACCTTCCTGATATGTACATGATTGGTTGTTGTTCTTGTGATAGAATTGCAGCCATTGCCATTTCACTTGCATCTGTGGTTAACGTTACTTCTTTTTGTGGATTAAAAACTTTTATTATTCGTTTGTTCCTCAGTATTTTTTCAGTGTTTCAAAAGCGATAGTTTGATTTTGTGTCCAGTTAAATTCATTGTTTTTTTTGTAATTTTGCAAATGGCTCTATTATGTCACTATGTCTTGGTATGTATTTATTAGCCCCCCAAAAGGATTCTAATTCTTTTTTTATTTGTTGGAGCAGCTATTTCTGTTATTTTCTTTCTTAATCTATCATTGGCCTTCTTCTGATATTTGATATTCTAAATATGATATCTTCTTACAGTCAAAATTACATTTGTCTTTGTTTACAGTCATGATTGTCTTTTTCAATCTCACTAAAATTTGCTCTGTTTTATATTTCAATTCTTCTTCAGTTCTTGCACCTACACATATATCATCCTGGTATATTATTATATTTTTAATTTTTCCTAATAAGACTCTTTCAATTGCTTTTTGAAAAATATGGCTTGAAATCTTTACCCCAAATGGTAAATGTGTCCATCTTAGTAAGACTATAGGGGGTGTTTATCTTGGTGATTTCCTTGAATTTCTCATCAATTTCTATTTGGTTGTGTATTGCCTTGAGATTAATTTTTGCAAAGTGTTCCATTCGTGGCTCATACTTTTGATATTTGGCAAAGGAAAAGAGTCTGAACATATTTGGTGATTTACTCCTATTTTGTAATCACCACATATCCTTAAATCTCTGTCAGGTTTCTTTATCGCTACTATTGACGATGTCCAATTGCTATCACCTTGAGTCACTCTTTCTAGTATGCCTTCATGTATCATTTTGTTTAATTTGGCTACTACCAAAGGTAGGATATGAATTGGAACTTTTCTTGACTCTATATATTTTGGGTGATAATTCTCTTTTAGTCGAATGCTTGCTTTATAGCCTTTCAATAATCATATTTCACTTTCTTCTGCTTCCATGGAATTGATTTGTCTTGCTGTATCTACTTTTAAGACATCAATTCCTCGTAATCCGTGATCTTTTTCACATTCTACAACTGTAATGGGAATTATTTCAAAACGCAAGTCGGTTTCAAATTTGCCTTGAAATGTACCCATTATTTTTATAGGCGTTCCATTAAATTGCTTTAACTGGATGTTGCCTTTTTTTAATTTATGTTGTCCTAATTTTATCAAGAAATCTTTTGGTATCAATATGACTTCACTACCTGTATCAACTTGCATGTTAAATACTTGGCCATTTGTCCTTATTTTTTCTCAACTTCTTTTTTGTGTATTCATTGTAAATATTCTTCTTCAGAGGGGATTTGTACTGTTTGTACTCTTTCTATTTTCTTTTCATATTTGCATACATTCGGAAAATGATCTCTTTTTTTGCAATTTGAGCCTATTTTTCCCAGAGCTGGACATTTGTACATGTCTCTCTTGTGATTCTTTCCACAAAATCTACATTTAATTATGGTGTGATAATAAGAGTACAAACATTGCTTAGAGCTACAAGCATAGGAGGTTGCATAGGGCAATGATCGCTCACATCCTAAAGGGGCACAGCATATAAATGATCACTTCTCTGACTTTGTATTTCCATCTGAAATCAAACTTAGCTATCTCTCCTACAGTCATTGACATTTCCAGATTTTCTTTTTAATCATTTCATCCCAAGAAAGGCGATAAAGCCACTCAGAATCAAGGGGTGACTGAGTGTGAAAGAATAAGAAAAAGATAAACATTATTAAAGAGCAAGAAAAATAAAATAAAAGGAATCAAGACGATATCATATATATATATATATATATATATATATATATATATATATATATATACATGTATATATATATATATATATATATATATATATATATATATATATATATACACATACATACATATATATATACACATACATACATACATATATATATATACACATACATACATATATATACACATACATACATATATATATATACACATACATACATATATATATATACACATACATACATATATATATATATACACATACATACATATATATATATATACACATACATACATACATATATATATATATATATATATATATATATATATATATATATAATTGAAAGTTTACTTATCTTGTCACTTCTCAGAATTTTGTGGGGATTGATTGCAAAATTGAATTAAATTCAATTTTGCATAATAATTATAATTTTGTGATAAACTCAATTTTCCAATCTCATCCCTTGATGAATCTCTGAGTCGGATCAAGATAAGTGAAGATTTAATTTTACTTTTTTACTATTAATGTTTTATCTCTTAATGTCAAATATTATAATTAATCAATAATCTTCCAGAAATAACAAGGTCAACCATATTTTTTGCAAAACAGAATTGTAACCTATATATATACATATATATATATATATATATATATATATATATATATATATATATATATATATATATATATATATCCTTAGTTGGCTCAAGATGTCACTAGGGCAGCTTGTATTGAGCATCAGAGAGTGCATATTTTTCTTGATTATTCTGGCCAGGAGACAAAAATAAATAAATCAATAAATAAGTAAATGGTGTGTCTACTCAAATATGAATATTCACTAAACATGATGTTTATGCAATAAAAATCTGTCAGATTATGAATAAAAAATCCATCCCCTTTCAAAATAAAGTTAAAATGAAAATTTTTCTTTGGTGATGTATTTCATTCTCTGATGGACCTTATCAAGACTAATGTAAGGATTTCATTTTGCAACAAGTATTTATAAACAGATAGCAAAAATTATTGTTAGGTTTTCAAAATTTTCAAATTCAAGAACTCTCATACATATTCTTAAGGCAAACTGTAAAATTCAAGGTAAACTATAGAGGATGCTAATTGATATAATTTAATACCTAATAAAGCCCATTTGAGGATAAAACATATCAGTAAAGGAGAGCTTTTCTTTTCTCTTTGTTTCATATTGTCTTTATTACAAACATATTTTTATTTATGTCTGAAATTTTATACATATATATTTATATATGTATATATATATAAATATATATATATATATATATATATATATTTATATATTATATACAGTTATATATATATTTATATATTGTATACATATATATATATATATATATATATATATATATATATATAGGAATAAATATAGTCTTAAGATGTGCTATATTTATGGGATAAAGTGCTCAATATCAGAGATAGAGCGTGTGTAAATATAAAAGAGAACATAGAAGTCAACACTTAGAGGCGACAGTATGTTTCATGCAATCGTCAGGCCTAACGATTGCATCTAGCATGAAACAGACTGTCGCCTCTAAGTGTTGACTTCTATGTTCACTTTATATATATATATATATATATATATATATATATATATATATATATATATATATATAAACAGAACATTTACTTAAATAAAATTGTATCTATAAAAATAATGTATAAACAGAAAATATATTAAATAATTGGGGACTTAATCCATTTCATTATATGTTGTTATTGTTTACATAAGATATATTTCATAAACAGATATTGATCAAGAAAAATTGTCAAAGATTGTGTGATTATAAACAGTAATTCAGATGCTTCTCTGTAGCTAAATGGTACAGCACGTCAGGTCAAATGACAGTTGCCGCATAGGAATACTGGTTCAATTCCTGCTGGAGAACAAAATTTCTTGAACATTCAGACCATAAATGTAATTAATACTGTTTCATTAAAAACAGACCATTTACTTAAATAAAATTGTATCTATAAAAATAACGTATAAACAGAAAATATATTAAATAACTTGGACATAATCCATTTCATTATGTGTGTGTGTGTGTGTGTGTGTGCATATATATATATATATATATATATATATATATATATATGCATGTGTTTGTGTGTGTGTGTGTGTGTGTGTGTTTGTGTGTGTGTGTGTGTGTAAAAATTTCAAACTGAGTATATCTGTAAAAGTATAATATGAATAAAGACAAAACGATAACTTATCTTAGTCAATACATTTCATCCTCTGAGGGACTTTTCAAGAATTGATAAAGTCCTTCAGAGGATTAAACATGTCAGCTAAGATAAGTTTTCTTTTTTCTTTATTCACACACACACACACACACACACACACACACACACACACATATATGTATTATATATATAGTATATGCATATATAGTATATCATATATATAGTACATGCATATGTTTAGAACTTTGGTGTTAGTGATGATATCACTCCCGTACCCTTTTAGAATGGTGAAAGAGTGGTGCTGATGTAATTACTTGAGTAGGCAGGATTTGGTATTATATAGGAGTGTGTGCAGCATGATGGCTTTGTATATATAAGCAGTATATATATATATTTCATATCAGTAGGTATGAGTTTATTTATATGCTTTTGTTTGTACACACATGTAAGTATGTGTATGTATAAATGAATATCTGCATTACTCTTAAACTGTGTATCTTTGTTTTTATTCTTTACAGAATAAATGTATATATCAATGTACACAAACTTTCAGTTTTTGTGTGTATAACAGTGAATTTGTTTAATGTATGTATGCATGTATCAGTCTGTATGCATATGAACAACTTTATGTATTTCTGTATAAACTTATTAATCTCAGCACAATGCATGCATTTACCTACCAAGGCTATACTGAAGAAAAGTGTGCACATGTGTAAAATTGCATTTATAGTTTACAGCTACCAATAAACTAATGTGCAGCATGGGTAATATGTGGAAGTTTTTAGATTTTCACTCTTGAATTATTATCTTTTAAACTACTAAGTCTTGTTTTATTTTCTTTGCTTACATACACTATGTCAGATTTTATTATGCAAGTTAATGTTAATTGGTATTAACAAAACAATATTTGTAAAATTTTCAGGATATACTTATATTTGTATTATAAATATCTCAGCTTATTTTGTTAAAAATGAAAATGAGGCTATTCATCTAAGTGTAAATATTTATAACTCTTCATCCCAGAAATTCAGACATAAACAAAACCTATGTCTACCTTTCTATCGTTTATTAAAATAACAGTATTAAATAACCTGGCAAAGGTTGATACACTATAAAACAAACCAAACTAAAACCAAACCCCTAAAAAAGGTTTCAAGGATTATAAATTAACAGAATAGTAGCCAGTGTCTCTAGAATTAGAAATCCAATAGAAAAACTGTTGTTCATCATTAAAAAAGATGCAAATAAGATTGAAAAATAATATTCAAGTAAAGAACATCACTCTGGGAAGCAATAAAAACTGCCATATATAATGTTAATGTTGAAACAGGATAAAAGTTAACAAAATCAGTGGTTGAAAGGCAGATGAAGATCATAGAATGACAAGAAATTCATATTAATATATAAACTAATAAAATATATTTATTGAACTAAGTAACTAATAATAACAAAACAAAAGTCATTGTAACAAACCAAGTAATAAATAAATAATAAACTAATAAAATAATAATTTATTCAGCTATATGGGTTATTGTGTTACTCAAATATATTTGTATCTTTTGTATTTATTTATAAATACAAATTTATGTTGCACTTAGTTTATTTGCATAATAAATGCTAAGAAACCACAAGGAATTTATTAGCAATAGTTTTAATAAGGACAGATTTTATAAACCAAAATTCACATAGTATATTGCTCATATCCTGGAGATTTTATTTTATTGGTTAATAACAATTTTGTGAAAATATTTATTTGCGTAATAAAATCTGACATTGAGAATAAAATCTGACATAATGAACCTTTGAAAATAAATTTTTTGTCGATAATATATAAAACTGAATCTTATTCTAACTAATAAGACTTTTTATCAATAATCTAAACTAAATTTAAATAATAGAAGTAACTAAAGCTGACCTTGAAATGAAAAACTAACAAATTCTATAAGTATGACTTGATATGCTTATCGTTTTCTTAGCTATATCAATTGCATCGATTTTTTTCAGTATTAAAGTAAAAATTGTATTAAACATTACCTGTTTATTGTTTATTTACATAGATTAATCACAACCTTTTGATTGTAATAATATTTGTTTCTGTTTTCTAATGGTTATTTATTCATAACCCAATAAATAAATTCAAAAATTAAAATATATATTCCATAAATATTTCATCATAATTTATATGTATAAATAATTTACAATTTGAATACAGAATGGCCAAAAATAAATTAATAATGCATTTTGTGATCAATGAGTTGATTCTAAAATTATTTTGATTTATAAATAAAATATGTAAAGCTATGTTTAAATATTTCATAGGCAAGGAAAAGAAACAGAGAATATGTAAGAATTCATGTTTGCTTAGTGTTTAACAATTGAGTGAAAAAAAGAAGTTTTCTTTCCTGGTCTGCAAATAGTTGAAAATGGCTAAGCATTATGCTTCTGCCAAGAGTTTATGGAATGTCTAAATCCCTTCCTTAGATTTCTTTAAAATTTGTTTAAGATGTTGATCTATAGATGAACATGATACATTGTCTTGATGTGGTGGGGAGAAACAGGTCATTCAACCCCCAGTTCATCTTGATCAAGCCTTCTTATTGAAAACAAGTTGAAGTCTGATAAAGTTCAGGATGAAATGCTTCTCGTGTAATCAAGTTGCAAGTGAAATATAAGTCTTGAAAGCAAAAACCTTTTACAAAGTTTTATGCAACTGTTATTCTCGACTATATTCAAAAAGAGTCAATTCAAGGGGAATAACTCTCATTTACCAGCTGCATATATTTATGCAGCATTCTTCCTGCTCAACAAAATTGCAGAGAAGCAAATGATATAAAATAATACCTTAGATGAGGGTAATAAAAAATAAAGCAAATAATGATTTGTATAGACAATCTTCTTTTCTATGTGCTATGTCACTTCAGGACATTGGCGATCATGGCTCTCTACAACTTCCTATCCTATTTTGTTCATCACAATGTTTTTTTTTCCTTTTTATTATCCTTCCCCTGCTACTTCTGCCATCTATCTATTTACACAAGCTCACTAGGTAGATTATCTCTGCTTTCCTAAAATAATAATTGTCATACAATTAACCAATATGTTGGTATCATTAATTAGCTATACAAAAATAATAGTACAATTTGAGGATCTCAACTATTCCTAGAGGAACGACAAACTCGTCCACTGAAAAAAAAGCTTATCCTTCCTCTGCCTGAATGCTAATCTACAAAAATTATTGTCCCAAAATATTATTAATCCTATTTTTATGTGTGAACCAGTCAATTTAAGTAATGCCTACATTCTTATACTGCAACAATAGAAAAACCAAATTATCCTTAAGTTTAAATAAACTATTCAATATAAAGTTTTTAACATCTGTCTATATTTCTAAAATGAGGTATTGTAACTATTTACACTATTTATATTGTTCAAACTGTTGTCCTTATCCTTATTACCCTATACACAATGCATCAGCTATTGTCTATGCCTGCCTTCTTCAGGTGATATTCTTGAAATTTTGAACCGATCCCTTTATTTAGTTTATGGGGGTAAATTGTTCTAATTCTATGTGCCATACCTTTGGATATCTCAGTTTCAGGTAATTCTCCTTGATAAATCAACTCTTCAAGTTTTTGTTCCCTCTGCTTTGGACAGGTATTAAATTCACAACTCTTTCAGTCAAGTCCCCAAGGAGACATAGCCTAGTGAATAAAAGTGTCAGTTGATTGATCCGAAATTGACTTGACTCAAAGAGTTCGATATATGGCCACAAGAGAGGAAACAAAAACTTGACTTGTCTGTCAATAATATCCATAACACCCGTCTGTCAATACATATCAGGAAGACTGTTAAGACTTTTTTTTTTCTCCAGAAAATTATGGTTTAAAATTATAAGGTTACCCAACCTAATATTAAAGTTTACATCCTATTTATTTTATGCTACATGTTCTATCCTTCATGTTTTATCCTACATGTTTTTATTATTTGATATCTGTTTTTTTCTATTGATAATTTTGTATATTTTTATACTTTGCAATTATTCTGTGTTTGTTATCAAGCACTACTTTGATGATTTGTTTTTGTTCTGATTTAAACTCACTCATTCTATTGTAGGGGGCCGGCTGCACTGCGCTGGTTGTTGCTGTCATAGCACGAAAATTAGAATTAAGTAGGGCAGAAAAGCATGTACACAACTTCATGATGGACACACAACTCACAAAACGGGTAAGAAAAACTTGTTTCCTACTGTTAGTAATGCTTTTGTTTGTCTGTTCATTGCAGGATGTGTGGCTAGTGTAGCGATTAAAGCACAGAAAGTGAAATCAGAGAGCCGAGTTCAAATCCAGTCCTAGTCTGTTGCATTCACTTTAGAATTAATGCTTTTGGGAAAGGTACGAGTCTCTCTTTTCTCCCAACAGCTATGGGTTAAATATCAGGATAGACTGGGAACTCTAGCCCCTGGGTTGCAGCTAGTCTAGGTTAGAGACTAGGAATTCAATACTTTAAAGACTGGAAACTATTCTACAATCTGTTATGATCGGGAATGATGATGATATTTTGTGATTCTAGAAATAAGCTAGCCATCAGTGATGATAGAAAATAAGGATGTTTCATCATCTCTGAAATAAAATTTAAAAATTTCATCATCCTAAAAACAACCTTGCCACCACTGATGAAAGAGGAGAAAGATATTTCATCATTCTAAAATCTGATTATAAAAATGACCCTTCCAGCACAAGCGAGGGAAGTTAGAGTAGAGTCAGTAGAGTAGCAAGGCCAGTTGCATTAGTAAAAAGGAAAATCAAAAATTGACGATCTCAAACATTATCCTCACCAACGAAATTCTCAGAACAAGCAAAAACACGTGTCTTGAGTATTACTGTTTATGTTATTGTTGTACATTTTAATTCATTTTGTTTCCAATATAAAAAAAGAGAAAAGGATTCCTCCTACACTACAAATACATATAGCAATGGCGTAATTACTTTAACTTCCTCAACAACCATGAAACCCCACCCTGTTACACTCAACAAATAACATCACATCGAGATAACTACTACAACAACCCAACTTATCAACACCATTACATACCTTTCCTAAGAAGTTAAGGTAATTCACAGGTATAGTTGCTCTTGTGGGAATAAATGTGAATAAAGAGCTGTAAGTGACTTTAGTATCTGTTCCATTTTCTCTGCTGAGTTTCCATCAAAGGAAATACAGGTTTGAAATACATTTGGGTTTTCATGCAGTTTATGGCCTGACAATGAGGTTAGCCAAATATTGGGGATTCCAATTTTGCAGTGGCAATTCCTCTATAGAGTGAGAGTCTGAGAATTCTGACACCTTATTGAGACAGGTTACAAGAACTGGGCAATTTATTTTACTATTGTGGAGAGTAAGTAAACACAGTATCAGTATCTAATATATGTATAATCTGTATAGGATCAAAATGTTGCTCCCTGGCCTTGTTCACCTCTATGCAATGTACATATATATATATATATATATATATATATATATATATATATATATATATATATATATGTATGTATGTATAAGTGTGTGTGTCTGGAGACATGTTGGAGTAATGGATAGTGGCACAGACTGAGGAATCAGAGAGATGAGTTTGAATTCCAGTTCATCATTTCATTCACTTACATGATGAATCCATCTCTTCTCCTCTCGGCTACAGGTAAATAGCAGAACAGACTGGGTTCTCCAGTCTTTGGTTTGCAACTGGTCTAGAAGAAGGACAACTCTGAATTCAAAAACCTGAGGAGGGCCATTTAGGGACCTTGTGGCACACTGTGCACCAGTTCTCTGCATTTGACTCTTCCAAAAAGTGTGGTCAGTTCTGCACAAACCTTAACCATTATAATCAAATCATATGTGCAGGCAGTCTGGCTGTTTGGTTCTAAGAATTGAGCTGCTGGGCCCCCATATATTGAAAATAAGATAGACCTATATATTTTTTCCTCAGATTAGGTCATTTGCAGTGGTGTGCAGTAATATGAATCTATTTTCAGGATGTATAATGAAATTTGTTTGGCCTTGAAAAATATTGTGTCATCCATGATTGCATCAGATTTTTATCACACCCAGACACTAGTGTCTCAACTGTCGATTAGTTGTTCTATGGTCATTGGCTGTGATTGACATTACTTCAAGGAAGCGTACAAAAATTGTAACACTGCACAAACACAAGCTTTACTAGTGAGCAAATCAAAGTACTATATACTGGCCCAGAAACTCACTTGATTAAATCCAATCGAGAATCTGTGGTCAATCTGCAAGGAACAACTTTGTGGAATAGTCATACGAAGTACTAACATGTGCACTGGGTCATGTTTCATTGGAAAAATACAAAAAATATGTAAATAATAATGGAATTATTAGTTTTGTTTCAATTAATTTGCACAAGGTTGTGTGTATATATATATATATATATATATATATATATATATATATATGTAATGGCTGGCTACACCAATTTGGTAGAGCAGCTGCTGAATCAGTGTTGCAGATGCCTGTTTAACATCCGCAGAGGCCAACTGTGGTTTATACTGAAACTATGCTAAGCTGACATAATTACAGCGCAATCTTTGACAGCCTCCAAATAGTTCAGTCTGCCCAATGGTGATCCAAAGTCTTGGATTAAACCATGTTCTGGTTTTCAAGCAATTCCCAAAGGTGCTTCACATTGGGATCACCTCCCCAATACTGATAACATCAAGAACTCACCTTCCTGGCAAATCTTCTATGCTGAAAGTTGAACCCAGGTCTTATGGTCATAAAGCAAACATTTTTATCAATATATATGTCCATATACATACATACATACATACATATATATATATATATATATATATATATATATATATATATATATATATATATATATATATGTATAGATAGATAGATAGATTGAGGAAGAGCATAACAAAAATATATCCAAATGTTGGACAGTTTTTGTCTTTATTTTCTACTAAAATTAAAGCAACTATATAAAGCTTAGAATGGTTCATGATCAAACATAATAGACATTCATTGTCTGTTAGATTTAATAATATATGTTTGAGCATATATATATATATATATATATATATATATATTTATATATATATACACACACACACATATATATATATATACACACACACACATATATATATATATACACACACACACATATATATATATATATATATATATATATATATATATATATGAATTGGGATAGATCATATAACATGGATTCGAATCTGACAGAGTGATTGGATAAGGAACAAATAGGAAGCATTTATAAATCTAACATGTTTTACTTTTATTGATGCTTCATGAAATATTGAAAAATGGAGGAGAAAAATTTCCGGTATTTTAAATTTTTGTGTTGTTTGTTTTTCATCAGCTATGCAGACTTCACTTGCCTCTGTCTTGTCAAACCGTGTTCATGCATATAATTCTTACGTGTATATGTATCGTATCATCTATAAATGCATGTCAAATTCACTTTATTATATCACCAACTTTTATCAAATATACTTAAAAATTTAGGACAGGTCTACCTGCGACTACAACCCATATTACTTAAATTCTTTCACCCTCACACAAAACATCCCCAAATCAACATGTGGACAACCATCAAACATGAATAAAATACACTTATGAGAATTATGATACACATACACATGAATTATACACATGAACGCTGGTTGACAAGACAGATGTACATGAAGTCTGCTTAATCAATGAAAAATAAACACAAAAATTAAAAATACCATAATTTTCTTTTTCTCTTTCATATTTCATTCTCTGATGAAGCTTTAATAAAAGCAAAACATGTTAGATTTATAAATGTTTCCTATTTATTCCTTATTCTATCATATATATATATATATATATATATAAATATAGGTAACTATACTCGTGTCGAAAAACCTTCGAATTCTTGATTTAACAATAGCCAAATCAATCTCGAAGGGAAAAAAAGTTTTTAAAAAAGAAAGAGCCAGGAACATGAAAGTCTGTCGAAAATAATCGCACAGATACAGATTCAAGGTCCAAAGAAAAAACCCCGATACGAGTAAACAACTAACTAAAGAGCTCGATACAAACGTAGAGCAAATCTTGTCAAACCTAATGAGCCAGACAAACCTACCAAGGTTTCACTTAGGCAGATATATAATGTTAATAACTATACCTGGTTGGTGTAAAAATCCCAGATAACACAATTTGCAAATAAAAATAGATTAAAACAAATAGGTATCTGGGAAAAAAATTGGCAACAAAATATTTTAGTCAATATGCAACTCAGAGTTTCATGAGTTCTTGCAATCTTCAGGTGCAAATATAATCTGACCATTATATAGTTCGCATTCTCAAGGTGATGATTTGAAATTGTTACTATCAACATTGGATATTATGTATATTCACTAATATGTACTTATAGCTGTTTCACAACATTGAGCACTTCATTTATAACACCTGAGGAAGAAATATATTTATACGTATGTGCATTTATATGTGCATGTATATATATATATGTATATATATATATTATATGTGCATAAATATATATATATTGATATAGATAGATACAGATACATGCATATATATGTGTGTGTGTGTGTATGTGTGTGTGTGTGTAGAGATTTAGGTATGATGAAAACAAAGAAAATAGACACTCTTCAAACATGGCTCTGCAAATTTAAGTAAATTTTATTATTGAGTATTTGTTTTCTTTCAAATTGAAAGAAACGAATTACAAAGAATCTATGTGAGAGAAATTCACACAAAAATAATTTTGTTTGTCTTTCTTTACAATACAACTAAATCAATTGCATTAGTATGATAGAAGAAACAAAATATGTCTACATAAAGAGGGTGTCACATACTTACATTGTTTTATGAATGTGTGTAATTCTCTAGTAGCAGCATGCCAGCAGGTGTAGAAATCTTTTTTATTATAACTACTAAAATCCATGTTGACACTAACTTGATTCATATATTTTAAAGGTGTTTAATTTAACATCACTTGCTTTTGTAATAAAATATAATCAAATAAGTATGCAAAAGTTTTTGAGAATTCAGCTTGTCCACAACAACAACCAATTCGACCCTAGTCAAAGATTTGCCAAAAAACAGAAAAGTAACTTAATGTCATGAATATTTATAAGAAATATTTAGGCTCCAGAAATCTAAAAGTTAAGAAGAAAATATTGTTGATCATTTTCTGGAGTGGCTGACACATTTTGTAGCAGACAATAAACATAGTCACCCAAAAATTTCAATGGTATCAGCACTTTGTAATAACATTGCTGATTGATTAATATATGTGAATATGGAAATTCAAATTGGAGATGATTTTGTGTGCAAAAATGAGTTAATTTTGAGTTTAAGTAATATTACTTAAATCTATTGCAACTCTTTAATGGAGTTTCACAGAGAGGGTAGAAGAGGTGGGTTCATGCCTTTCCCAAGTGTATTTGCACATAAGTGAATATAACAAAACAAACAGGAATTGGAACTGTTCTCCAATTGACTATTCTGAGCAATTATCCACTACACCACCTGCATATCCAAGCTTACAGCTGCTGGTATTCCCAAGCAACCGCCCAACTAGGTACTGACCAGGCTCAACATTGCTTAACTTTGGTAATCAGACAGGAACCAATGTTTCACTGTGATTGTGGCCATAAAGATCTGACCTTGCTATCTGGTGGCGATGGGTATAGGTTTTATGCCTTTCTTAAGGGCATGTGTGAAAATGAATGCAACAGATTAGATAATAACAGGTTGATATAAAAGGCAATATAAAAATTGGAACAATTTGCATTTATTGTTATAAATTCTTTATTATAAGAAACTTTACAGTATAATGGTTTAATAGGAAATTTATTAATTTGATATTATTTGCATATATATATCATTAATTGTTGTAAGCAACTTTACACTGTAAAATTTTAATACAAAATTTATTAATTAATTGTTATTAAATATAGTAATTTGATATTTACATATATTATTAATTGTTGTAAGTAACTTACACTATAAAAATTTAATAGAAACTTTATTAATTTGATATTATTTGCATTTACCATTAATTTTTGTAAGCAACTTTACACTGTAAAACTTTAATAGAAAACTTATTAATTATCATTACTATCATTATTAAAATTTATTAATTCAATATTATTTGCATATATTATTAATTAATTGTTGTAAGCAACTTTACACTATAAAAATGTAATAGACAATTTAGTGAACTTATTTTGTATTTGTTTTTATTCATTTTTCATTCATTTTAAATAAAATGTTTGGGACCAACTAACTTTGATAGCTTTATCATTATCTGTTGAGAAAATGCTCCCAATTCTCCAAACAAACAGAGACTGGTCAGGTTGAGGAAAAAAATAATACTTACCTTGAGTTGCAAAATATAGAGCCACTTTTCCATGATGTATAAACGTCTGATAACATGGAAGATAAATTTAATAATAAAAACAGTGATAATTGTTTTATGCAACTTCAGGGATCACATGGTAACCCTGTCACATGACCACTGTAATTATAAAGGGTTAGTACAGAAAATAACAAGCTTTTATTTAGTAAACATTTCAACAACACAAGGTAAGTACATTGCTCCTTTCCCACCTGACCAACAGTGAGTTTCTCCACATATCATCATAAATTTCATCATCTTATAAATATTATATATACCACCACACAGTATTATATACAGTTACTCAGTTATCATTTATTATTTCATACAATGTGACAAATATATCATTATTATTGATGTTGTCCTTATTATCATTTTTATATTTCCATGTTTTTATTCTACTTTTTTACATTAGAAAAAGACACAGGCTGTGTAATTATTTAATGATGTTTGATGTGAATATCAGATTAATTTCAAGTTAATAATTGTATGTTTTCTTATATTCATAGCGAATAAATGTTCAGATAACAGTTACTTCAACCTTATATAATTGTCCTCTAATTTCAGCTTAAAAACGCAGCAGCTAATGTATTAAGAGAGACATGGCTTATCTATAAGTATACAAAACTTGTCAAAAAGGTGAATGCCAGCAGAGTACGAAGCCATCAAAGAAAATTCTTACAAGCCATCCACAGGTAAAATAAAAACAAATTTATCTTTTATAATTTCATAAATGTTTTCTGTATGTTCCAATCTTACATCAGTAGAACAAAGCAACCAATATCACTAACACATTGTGATTGTTTATCAGACTTTTATATATATATATTACAAATGGAGTGCTTGGAAAGAGAGAATATTTCCAGTCCATATGTACTAGTATATCCAGGATATACTAATGACTTAACACAACTGAAACAAGTCAGAAAGAAATTAATACCAAATATGCATTGTGCTCAAAGAGATTTTATATAGAGATGTGTCATAAAAAGAAATTATATACAAATACATATATATATATATATATATATATATATATATATATATATATATTGTCATCCACAGACAAACTGTTTCACTGTATCACAGCTCATCAGTGTGACTAGACATCTGATTGCCTCAAGCTAGGATCAAAACTCAACTGATTTAACATCAATCAGAAATTTTGCTCCTGAGCTATCACCGCCTAGTAGAGAGGAAGGCGGATTTTTACACACTTATTCTTCGAATAAACATGCCAATGACTGAGAGGGCTCAGTTCATAGAAGAGCTTTACAGTATTAGTAATAGTAGTCATTGTTTATAAATTCACGCTTTCTCTCAAGGTCTCAAGAGATGCCCATCACTATTTTTTCAAAAAGAAACTATAACACATATGAATAAGACAACTAGTGTGAACAGGAAAAAAATCAAGAGGGGCTTACTTGTAATATTTCCTAAAGGAAAAATGACCAGACTGATGGTGTCTTTTGTGTTCCCTGTTAGGAACATGTGGTTTCCATCCATTCTCCTAACTGCTGCAAGCAATCTTGTCTTGCTTCCTTGCAATCTACTCAGCAAATTGTGTTCATTATTCAACAAGATGATGTCAGTCACTGGCTGTCATATGATTCTCATGAATTCATTCTATCAACAGGGAAATAATAGCCCTATGTATCCCTACATTACTAGCAAATTGTCTTTACAACATAAAGTTACATTTAATTTGCATAAAAAAATTTTTTAAATTGTCATATGCAAGCAATGTTTCAGTTGATAAAGATTTTTTTTAAAATTTATTTGTTGTATAAAAGAATTTATATCTGTGTTGTCAAAATTCAGTCAGAAGATTGCAGAAAAAAATAACAGTGTGGTTATATTTAAAGAAAGACCTATAATAAATGTAACCTTAGCTTCTAAAAATATTATTTTTTTTGAAGAAAACAAATAATTTTTTAAAATATAAAAAATTTTATGGAATTCTATAATTTTAAACTCAGCAGTGTTAGTTACAATCTTATTTTCTGCAGCATTCGGAGTAACCATTGTTGTCATCTGACATTTCCCAAAATACATTTTGCACATTTACAAATCTATCATTCATCCATGCATTGAATATTACTGCCATATCTGATCTGGTGCTCCTGCTATATATTACAAGATTCTCAACAAAATCCAAAGAAGTATTTATAATGTTATCAGTCCTGACTTCAAATTCTCAAATTCAGACACATTCCCACTGCTGTGACGTGGCTTCCCTCTGTCTTTTTTATAAATATTTTCATGGCAATTGTTCTAGTAAGCCCTCCTCTTTGGTATCTAGATTACATGAATTTAAGTATATTACTGGATTGGCAAATAGATCTCATCATTTTATTGTTGAAATAGCTAGATGTAACCATAAGTTCTATTTTAACAGTTTCTTTTCTTACACTTTTTGCCTGTAGAACTCATTTTCTGGTTTCTTGATTCCCTGCCACTCTACAATCTTCAAAGATTTGCCATCTTCTATCTTCCTGAATCCTGTTCTTTTTATTGTCCTTTTTCCTCACTAAAGTTTACTCATTCTGTTTCACTCCCAGTAAGCCCTTGCATCTAATGGCCTTATCATATTGCTGCTTAATGATTAAAAAAATGTGATTGTACCTCTTACTTATTTTAATTTGATGAGTTTCAGTTGTGTATGGAGGCAGATCTCATTGAGGTTTATGCTTTTGAAAGATAAGTTCTTGAAAATAAATACTGGAAAAATGCAAAATGGGAACCCAAATGTAAAGATGATATGGATACTTAGTTGGAAATTTTTTAAAAGAAAAAATAAAATATGACCCTTTTTGAACATTTTTTATTTTCATTAATTTATATCTTAGGATGATACCATAATAATCATTTTCACCAAAAATATTCATTACTTGAATGCAAAGAAATAGTAAATGTATTTCAGTTTTTCTTACATTCTTATTTCATATGATAGAATGTGTTCCAGAATTAATTTTTTAAAAGGAATAATTGTTATCTTTAAAAAAATCTTGATGATCAACAACAACAAAAATTACAGAAAAATAAAATAATTTATGAAAATAAAATACTGACTTTTATTATTTGCCATCATATTTACAAATAGGGAAACAATTCAGTCTAGAGGTGTCATTATCAGTTAACTGTAATACAAATATCACCACCCCCTCTTACATTGACTTTTGATTTGTATTGACTGATACAAGTTACTCATGTTATAAAAATACATTTTTAATGTTTAGTAAATAAAATTTGTTAATTTCCTGGTGTAGTAAAGATGAAAGTAACTATTTTCCATAAAATTCTCTTTATGTTACAATTACTTTTACTTTAATAGATTTTTATTCGTTTACAATATCTATTTATCAGCCACTGTGATCTTTACCAATTCAAGGGAAAGTTTCACATTGTAGCTGTTTAATTCATTAAAAGAGTTGTTGTTTTCTTTGCATGATGCAAATTTGTGTTCTCATGTTTGTTGCAAAAGTAAAATAAAATCATAAGAACTAACTTTTAAATCTTTGATAAATATTTTTCAACATGACATGATATTTTCAATGGCAATACCTATATTAAAATTTAATTTTCGCTGTCTGTAGAATAGGTGTTTGGCTAGTTAATACTAATATGGCTAGCTTTTCAGGCAGAATTTTTTTTTTAAATATTTATCCTAGTGTTACTATTTAGTTTTTCTATAAGTAAATAACAGAGTTTGCCACTTTATAACATTATATATGTAGCCACTTCTTACAACAGAGAGTATTCTTATTATATGAAATAGTGAATTAATTCACCATAAAAGAGAAACATATAATATGTGAAATAAAATACTTAATCATTCATGTTTACCTTCTGTCCTGATAGTAAGTCTGAACAGTTTGATAAAGTCTACTATTAACTGGAGCAAAAGATGGCTTGTTAATTTTAACACATTCAAAACTAAACTTCTCTCCATTAATCATCTGAGAGACCCCTCTCTGCCTTCCATCAGTATGGCTGATGCTAACCTCCAAGTGAATTGCTGCACCTTCTTGGGCTAATATCTTCTACTGACATTAAGTGGGAAGACTATATTGAATCCATTTCTAGGTCAGCTGCTAAGAAAGTTGGCTCATTATGTCATGTGAAACAATTTTTCTCTCTAGAATCTATCATACATATCTATAAGTCTACCATTCATCCATGCTTAGAATATTGCTGACACATATGCTCCTGCAATTTACCTTAAGTTCCTTCATAAAATCCAAAGATGAATCAGCAATATTATTGGTCCTGATCTGGTGGCTCAGCTTCAGTCACTTTCCCACCACCATAAGGTTGCCTCTCTGAGCCTTTTCTATAAATACTTTCATGGAAATTATTCAGATGAGCTCTTCGCTAGGGTACCTAGACCTTTTGAATTTAAGTGCAGTCCTAGACTGACATCGAGATCTCATCAATTTACAGTTAAGCTGTTAAATTCTATGCTAACAGTTTCTTTTTGTCACACTTTTTCCTTGTGGAACTCCCTTCCAGCTCCATGCTTTCCAGCCAACTTTAATCTTCAAAAATTTAAATGCAATGTCAATCGCTATCTACTGTCCTCCTGACTTTTGTTTCTACTCATAATGTTTCTATTTCTTGGGTCTTAGTGGCTTTACTGCCTTGCTTGGGGTGAAATTGATTCTAAAAAAAGGAAAAAAATTAGGAAATCTTTCCTTTTACAGAGACTGTGGAATTACCCCACCTTCACAGTCTAGACTTCTAATACCCACTAGGTAGTATTGTATAAAGCAGTATAAAAGGAAAGGGATCTCTCTCTCTCTATCTCCCCCCCCCCTGTAGGGACAAGTTGGATCTTGTTTCTCCTCCAGCAGGGCTTATCAGCATACAGGAAAATCATGTGTCACATACAACACACCACACTATCTCCTGTTTGAAAAATTGTCATAAGACAATAAAATCTATGCAGCAACCTATTATATATATATATATATATATATATGAATGTAATGAGACAAAAATAATATAAATTCTTATGTTTACAGTATTAATTCTAAAGTGGGCTCAATACCAATGATTATTTATTATAATTTTTGCATACAGACAAAAACAACTTGCTCACTACAAAGATGCATTCTTGTTTCGATGTGGCTGCATCTCAACTGGTGAGAACCAAAAATGCTTAAAAAACGGCATTGAGATCTCATCAATTTACTGTTTTGGTTCTCAGCAGTCGAGATGCAACCACATCAAAACAAGAATGCATCTTTGTAGTGACCAAGTTGTTTTTGTCTGTATATAAAAATTATAATATATATATATATATATATGTATATATAAATAAAAAGAAAGAACAGTAAGGTATAAAATCCGGTGTTCTTATAGATATTTTTATTTTTACACAATAGTGCTCAATGTAAATTTACAGAGCATTATATATATATATATATATATATATATATATATATATATATATATATATATATATATATATATATATATATATATATCCATTTCATTTTCTAAAGTAATGGATTTTTTATTTATTAATATGACAGATTTTATTGTTTTAAATGTTATCTTTAGTGCATGCTCATATTTGAGTAGACACTTCATTAATTTATTAACAGTACATTTATTTATTTTCATCTACTGGCCTGAATCTTTGAGAAATCTTATTAAAGAATAATATGTGCTCTCCAGCATATCCCCATCACACAAGGAAATATTCTTTTTCAACTAGTCATTAACACTACAAGTTTTTCAAAGTACTAAAATGCTGTTTGATTTTATTTAAATGCATAGAAAAATGTCTGTATCTTTACTTTATGCTTAGAATATTACACCATTAGAGATGTTTACCTGAGGAAGGCTAAAGTGTACAAAAACTGAAACATTTTAATAAAAAAAAAGAGACACTGAAATTAGTCTAAATGAAATCAAATCTTCTTTATATGCTATGTCCACTCAGGACATAGGTGATCATGTTCCTCCACAACTTCCTGTCACTTGTAGCTCTTAATAAATTTTGTCTTTTTGCTATTTCTCTTCAACCATGTTCTGCCATACATTTACTCAAGCCCATCGAATATGTTATATGCTGTTTCCCTCTGTCCCTCAACCTATCCTATAAGTATCAGGTTTTCCAAGCCCTCTTTCCTCATTATGTGTTGTAGAAAACTCAACTATCTCTTCTTGAGGTTAAGTATAAGTTTCCTTTTTATTTCTATTTTCTCTAAAGCCTTGTCATTGTTCATATGTTCGATCTATTTCTGTTGCTTCAAGTCTCTTCTTCATCTTTGAGATTGTCCAGAATTTACTGCTATATAGGAGGACAGATATCATGTAACAGTTCAGTATTCTTTTCTTTGTATCTACCTTTCTATTTGTCGTATAATAACCAATTTCCATGGCAAATACTTTATAATAGGCATTTCATATGCCAAGAAATTATAAATATTTAATATGCTTTATTAAGAAAGCATGTGTAGTATGTATCTCACCCAAGATCATGCCAAAATAGATTTCACACTCAGTGTCATTCAGAGAAGCCAGATTTAGGGTTGACCTTAAGGTGACTTTCTAGTTAGGGGTAGAGGTCTGTGATTAACCTGATCTCAGTGACTTCTCTGATATGAAAACTTGTGACCAACCCAGCTGGGTTGATCGATTGATTTGTTTTGTTTTACAGCTTATGAACCTTTTTCAGGTTATTTAAAGCCAGAAAATATTTTTAGAATTTAAGAATTTTTGGGAGACAATAATGATTGACTGAGAGAAGTCCTACTAATTAACACATAGCTGCGGGGAGAAGAGGTGGATTCATACCTTTCCCATGGCTATTTGCACATAAGTGAATATAATGAACCCAACACAAATTGGAACTTAGCTCTCCAATTTCCAATTCTGAGCAGTTATTCATTACACCAGTCACATATCTAAGCTTAAAACACCTGGTATTCTTAAACAGTCACCCATATAGGCACTAACCAGACTTGATATTGCTTAACTTCGGTGATTGTATAAGAACTGGTGCTTCAACATGATATGGCTATAAGCTAGTTGAGCCTGGAATATGCACACATTGGAAAGAATTGACACCCATCCCAGATGGTGGGGCTCAGACATCCCCATGAGAATATTTGGTTGATGGTAATAGACAAAGTCCAGAATTGAATAAAATGTATTATTACATATATGAGAGATTACACCTCATGTTTTCATTAGTAATTATGCCAATAAAGTTACTTTAAGTGGCAAGTTTTAAAACAAGAATCTTGAGCTAAAATGATAACTAGGTAAAACTATTTTATTTCAGTTAATAATTCTGAAACATTTTATTTTCAAAAGGATAAACAAAATCCAACAAATATATCATTATATATTATAATACCAAAGCTAAAAAAAGGGACTTTTAAGAGTAAAAATATTAATGTAAATCAAAATAGTCTTATTAAAGTAAACACAGATTCAAAATTTAAGGTGTTATTTTTATTACAGAAGTATATTAGATTATATATTCTGACTGTAGATGTGCCGTAATGAGTATATTGCAATTGTCACTGGAACATAAATGCCACGTGGATTTGCACTCAATATTCTTCAACAAAGTCTGGTATATTAGAGGGTTGGTCAAACAGATGACCTCCTAGCCACCAAATTCAGAGCCACAATCTAGCTCTGTATAGGATGTGCATGTGTGTGAAAAAAATGACATGACAGGCAGATATATAAATGCCTACCTGAGAAGGAAGAGGACTGTCTCTTTCATCCACTTGAGAATATATCGTCCACTTTTGGACATTGCTCTGGAACAGCACACACCCATGGGCTGGTGATAATGGACAAAGTATAAATAGAATGTAATATTTTGTATGAGAGATTGATTCTAACATGACAGTAAAATGTAATATTATATATGAAAGGCTGATTTTGACATAATAGATAGATATATAAACACCCACCTGGGAGGGAAGAGGACTGTCTCTTTTATCCACATGAGAATGTATGGTTCGCTTCCAGATCTGGGATAACTCATATCCATGTGTCAGCAGTAATTGACAAAGTATAAATAAAATGTAATATTACATATGGAAGATTGATTTTGATATAATAGGTAAATATTTAAACACCCATCTGGGACGGAAGACAGTCTCTTTCATCCACATGAGTATGTATACTCCACTTTTGAATATTGCCCTGGGACAACACACACCCATAAGCTGGTAGTAATTGATAAAGTATAAATAAAATTTAATTTTATTTATGGGAGACTGATTCTGACATGTCAGTAAAATGTAATATTACATATGAAAAAATGATTCTTGTTTTCATTTGTATTGTACATATAAAACATGGCTCTTCTGGTATTATTATAAACTATTTCAAAAATAGATTCAATTCTATTTTATTCATCTGGAGCTGTTTTTTATGCACTGAAGTCGTCAATTCAACTAAAAACCCATCAGCATTTCATTAAAGTGATTGAAACTGATGCAAGAGAAATGATCTAAAAATAAGTAGAATATTTTTCTTTGTTATGATAAAGCAAAAGACTAAATGAATGTGTTGTGTTCTGCAACTTTTGGTATCAAAATTAGTACCTCCTGTAAAAACACTCAACTATATTATGAATAAAATCATTGTTGCAAGCTCATAAAAATAATACAACACATGGAAACAAAGAATAAATGCTATTAAGATTTTATATAAAATATATTTATCTAAGCATCTGAAAATTTGATATTTATGGCTTTTCAAAATATAAAAAATGAGTGAAGGGTATATAGAAATGATGGAATAATAAATGAAAATGCTTATATTCAATGTCAAGCAAGACCCGAATTTAAAAAATATAGCTAAAAGAATATCCCTCAAATCAGGGATGGTGCAAGGATCTTGTGCACCCACCAAATCTACAACCCTACTCCAAATCTATGACCCTCACCCCCAATAATAGAGGTGAGAGGCCCCATATCATATATGATATAGGGATTCTCCACTCTACTACATCTCAATTTTGGTGAAGTACTATTTATATAAATTACAAATTTTATTGTAACCTAATTATGTACAATAGTGGATCATATGCAATATAGGTGAACAATTCAACTAGAAAAAATAAAAATAAATACAATCTATCTAAATACAAATTAGAGACACATGATAATAGGTCATTTCATCTTAAATAAATCAACAATGTTTTACAGCAATTTTTAACATCAACTTGAAATTTTTCTTGTTAAAACATTGAATAATTTTAACATATTCGACATTATGGATAAAAAATCGGAAATTTTATATAGCGTATTTTTAAGACTTACCATGAACAAAACAAATTCATGGATTTGGTCCCCCCCACAAAAAAAAAAGAAACCAGAAGGGGGCATCAAAATCTATAAAAACTTTCCATCCTTTAATATTTAGTTGTGCTTAGTTTAATTTGTGAACATATAAACATAAGTAGAAAAAGCAAATGTGAATAAGATAGTGAGGGTCACAAAGCACTGTTCAGGGCCCCAATCAGGCTTGGGCCACTCCCTGCCAGTCAGAGTTTTCAGGGATCGTACACACAGACCTTGCCTCAAATAAAATTTACAAAGCTGTGGTTACATGCTTATTCATAAATACAATAAAAATTCATTTTTAATATTCCTTGCTGAAAAGTGGGGGTTATATGCCCATTGGTCTTATATATCATCAAATATACTCTTTTTTATGCTATGGCTTCAAGAGAACAAACTCTGTAAGTCTTAGCAAAGAACATCCATTTTTTAACCTCATTGACCTGATGCTACAGAATCACAAAGAAAGAATTATGCCAAATAACAGAAACCATATCACTGGGGAGTGGTTTCCTGTTGCCTTCCCCACAGTTTGAAATTCAGTGTTGTCCCTCTCCTAGACTGGCTGCCAACAAAGGTTTGAAAGCCCAGTCTATTATTTAATGCATAGCTGGAGGAGAAGTACTAAAAGTAATAAAATAAAAACAATGATTGGGAAAAATTTTGTGCCATTCTGTTAGAATAAATATCTGTAAATACTTGTCTAAATCTCCTATTAAATTCAAGTAGCCCATGTTAAGTTAAAACCTAATTGAGCAACATCAACAACATGGCTGGATTTAGATGAAGAGAGGCTCTAGGCTATTCCACTTGTGAGGCCCCTCCCCCAAATCCCCCATTCTCATGCGTAGAGGAAAATGGAAGAGTGTTAAATTAAACAGTTTGAGTAAAGCTGAGGATGATGATGGGTGTTTAAAATTACTGAAGGGTTTTTTAGAGTCTCCAATGTCTTATGACAGCATGTGTAAGAAAGGCCTATGGTAGTGTCAAAAATATTATACACCTTGATTGGAAGTGTATGCCTTAGCCTTCAGCCTCCTAAGCCTATAGGTAAATCCGGCACTGAACATCAGCTATGTAATGTTTTGAATTCATTTTCCTGTACTTCATCAATAAACTGATTGGGAATAGATTCAATTAATTCAAAAATGCTTTCTTTGATAAGTTGAATCTATTGCTAGATCAGCTGCTTGGTTCACTATGTTGTGCTAGATAATTTTTCTCTCCAGAATCTATCTTACATATTTATAAGTCTATCATTCATCCATATTTAGAATATTGCTGCCATATATGGATGGGCCAGTGCTTCTGTTATTTACTTTGAGCTCCTTGATAAAATCTAAAGAAGAATCAGCAATATTATTAGTCCTGATATGGCAGCTTGGCTTCAGTCACTTTCCCACTGCCATAAGGTTGCCTCTCTGTGCCTTTTCTATAAATAATTTCATGATAAATATTCAAATGGACTCTTCACTATGGTACCTAGAGTTTTTTAAGTGCAATACTAGACTAGTGTTGAGATATCATCAATTTACAGTTGAGCTGGCTTGATGTAACCGTAAATTCTATGCTAACAGTTTATTTTCTTGCACTTTTCACTTGTAGAATTCCTTCTGGGTCCATGCTTTCCAGCCAACTTTAATCTGGAAAAATTTAAATTTAAATTTAAATGCAATGTCAATTGCTATTTATTGTCCTCCTGATTACATTTTTCTCTTTCCACTCATTAATAATGTTTCTGTTCCTAATTCATCTTCACCCAGTAACCCCTTGTATCTTAGTGGCTTTTCTGCCTTGAATGGGGTGAAATAGATTAAAAAAGATATATATCAATCTATTTGGTTGGAATTATTTTTTAAATGGAATATGCACCGGTATTTTCTCAAATAGTAAAGTGAATTCATTTTTATTTATATTTTGTCTGCATATGAACATATTTTTCCATTACTTGCTTTCAGTTTACGAAGAGTAAAAATGGACCAGAGGAAATTAAATGAAAATCAAAACACATTAGTGGATATGGCAAAGGTGAGATTTTTATTCTAATATTACAGATACATATGCTAATTCTACTGACAAAATGTAACATTAAAAAAAATCTATGTATAATTTTACAGGCTGAAAGAATTATAATTAATGATTTGAAAAGGAAAACTCTCATTAATCAGTCATGTTAAAACGAACAAAGAAAATGAGACCCACTTCAAAAGTCAACAATACACACAAATTAGATCTCATTAAAGTAATTTATATTGATTAAATAATAATCTAAGGTATCAATACTGAAATAAATTTTATTGAATATTGGTAACAGCAGGAAAAACAAATAAGATTCTTACAAACAAATTAAAAGTGAACTGATTTTGTATATTCACTGAATGAATTGTTTCTATAAAATTAAGTGTTAGAAATATATTCATGCTGGTGCTTCTAATTAATGTAAAAATCTAAACACAAAAAAGGAAAAATTATACTTAGCATAAAGAGGTAAATAGACAAAGAAAAGAAAGTGAAAGAAAAAAAGAAAAAAATTATAATTGGTATAAAGAGGTAAATAGAAAAAGAAAAAAGTGAGAGAAAAAAGGAAAAGCTTTTTCTTTTGTTTTCTCTCTCAGCATTTTTTATTTTTCAATTTACCTCTTTATGCTAACTATAAACATTTTCTTTATTTTTTCTTGTTTAATTTTAATGTTTTTTGTTATTAATTTACACTTTGCCATTTTAAGTGACAAATAAAGAAAGCAAATATTCAAAGTAGAATATTAAAAATAAAGTATACTACCTTAATTATATAAAGAAATATTCAGTAAACATCTGTTCCATACTAAAATGCATAAGTTTTGTCTAATATGAGTGATCTAAAATATTAATAGCTTCATCATTTCATCTTTTAAAAGTTTATTGTTACTAACCATGAAGTCTGTTTCTGATTGCCATTTTAAACAAGACTGAATTTGTTCCTTAATCATCATACAGAGGCTGGAAACAAGTTGTGTCATATGTGAGGAAAATGTTTCATCAAATATGCAATAAGCAGACCCTCAGTTTTTCTTCAGTTGAGCATAGTCTTTCTTCTTATTTTTTATGTTATTTATGGTTGAGAAGCCTTATTCACATAAATAAGAAGAAGAAAATTGCAATAAAATTGAAAAAGCTCTTCTAGCTACTGTGGGATAAAAAGTTTAATACTTATTCAAATACTAATGCTGTACCATTACTACCTTGCCCACAAACATATATATGCATGCTGTGACAATACTTTGCAGCACGGTGGTTGTGAATCAGTGCTATAGTATCTAAAATGCTATAATATACAAAAAGATACTACATGCTATAATATCCAAAAGGCTATAATATCCAAAAAGACACTCACTATGTAAATAAATGCAAATGTTAGTGTGTCACTGTATCACACTTTTTCAGCTTTACTCATAGAGGCCATAGCCCAACATATCATACCATTTTGGAATCAGGTCAACTCAGTGAGCAAATTAAAAACATTCCAGGATAGATCCAGATCCACAATCCTGAAATTTTGGATTCCCAATTTTTCATTACTGCAATTGTTTTTGGTGATTTTTTTACATGATTTTTTGCAACAATTTTTTTTATATGAACAATTTTTATAACTTAGAAATAAATTTGGGAATAATCAAAATGAATTATGAATTCCAGCGAAAATCACCCATGAAAAATAGATAATTATTTCTATGGAAAGTAAGGACCTACGCACATCAAATTGTCTTTAAATTAAGTGGTGGCAGAAGAATTATCGTTGAACTTTTAAAAGGTAAGCTTAGATATTAATGCAATACTTAAATGCAGCAATCAATTTTGAGCTTCTGTAGTTTATTGTTGCCTAATGCATATGGCAATGGTATGCCTTGCAAAAAGAAATCTCCGCCAACAGAGGACCAGATTGTAATCAAAAGAGCCAAGGCTGCAGTGAGGAAAAGAAAGTCCCATGCAAATGAAAATCCAGATCAAACATCAGTCAGGAGAGTTTCTAATGCTGAGAATATGCAAAGACTTAGGGACCTTCAAACTCCTGAACATGCTGAAGGTCCAATGAAGAGCCCTCCACAGAAGCTGATTTAAATGCCACCCGATAGAGCTGCTTTTAATCTAGTATACTATAATATCCAAAAGGCTATAGTATACAAAAGAATACTATATGCCATAATATCCAAAAGGATATTATGTGCTAAAATATGCAAAAGGCTATAGTATACAAAAGGATACAACATGCTATAATATCCAAAAGGCTATAATATACTAAAATATACTACATGCTATAATATCCAAAAGGCTATAGTGTACAAAAGGATACTACATGCTATAATATCCAAATGGCTTTTGTATATAAAAGGATACTACATGCTATAATATCCAAATGGCTATAATATACAAAAATATACTATATGCTATAATATCAAAAAGGCTATAGTGTACAAAAGGATGCTATAAAGAAATACCCTGACTAGATTGTCTTCATTCTCCGTCAATAATTACTTCAGTATTTTTTTGGTCATTATAAAGTTAGAAATTGAAAGTGATTTTCTCAGGGCACAGTAGATAAAAGCATTGTTTGAAGTAATCTAGTGACTTGACCCAATGAGTTGAGAGTTCAATACCTGGCTACAGAAGAGGTGAACAAAAATTTGGAGAGTTGAATTACTAAAGGAAGATAACTGAAACTAAGATATCCAGAAAAGGCATGACATGTGGAACTAGATAATCTACCTCAGAGGATAAAATAAAGGGTTTGGTTCAAAATTCCAACATATATCACCTGAAGAAGGCCAGAGCATACAACAGCCAAAACATAACGAATATGACAATAAAGATGAGAACAACTGTCTGAACAATGTAAATAGTGTAAATAGTTAGAATACCTCATCTCTGAAATATAGACAGACATGCATATATGAAGTTGAAAATCTTCTTAAAAGTTTAAAAAGTATGAAAAATGACACTAATTATTGCCAATAGTCAAATACAATAGGTTAATTATGATTAGTATAGTCTTATAGATTTTTAGTAAGCTTAAGAATGAAATCTAGTCAATTAAAATAATAAATTTTTTTAATATTCAAGTATAATATATACATAGCATGTACATTCCCACAGATTAACAAAGTTTCCCAATTTCTCAATGAACTTAATCCAGTCACTGTCTAATATGTCTGTTGTCTAGTCAAGTTGATATCAATCATTATTTTATTGATTTTTAAATGAGTTTTTGTTTCAGGATTATCTAAAATGTCAAATATTATTTGATAATGAAACTTTTATTTATTTATTTATTCAATACTTCAGATAACTTTAAAAAATCTTTTTCTACTATCAACTAAAACTACATATGATTTTAATTTTAATTAAAGCTAAAATTACTTCAGTATTCAAAAGTTAAGTCTCATTTATGGTGACATCAAAAATACAATCTGGTACCAATATCTCTGAGAAATTGTAATTTCTTTATCCATGTCATTCCATTGAGGTTTATCTTGAGTGTCAGCAGAGGTAACTCTTTGCTTAGGCTCATGTAACCTTAATTGTTTATACATATTTATTAAACTTAAAAGTATTTAATTTTATCAGGTAAGTAAAAAATCTGAATGCAACAACTGAAGTAAATATCTTATGTATTGTATTTATTTTTTCAGATGTGCAATAATTGAATTATTAATTTAAAATTCATTTTTAAAATAAAAAAGAATTGAAGTAAATTTATAGTACACCCATCTGTACAGGATACAAATTGTGCTTTCTCTTGTGCCCATAAATTATTTGTATAATTTCCACATTTCTATCATATCCATTGGAGTTAAGATCCATCAATAGACTTCTTGGCATATTAAGGAAATATTATTAAAGTTTTAATTTATATATAGTTTGTTCTTTTTTTAATTCACTTTTGTTTGTCTTTTCAGGTAGATGTTAAAAGTGCTTCTTATTGATTCCTAATTTGCAGTGTTGTTATTTTCAATATAAGTTAATGATCAATAATATACACACAAGATCTATAGTAAAAGAGAAACAGAAGTGAATTAAAAAAAGAAAAAAAAACATTTGTTTTACAATAATGTTCTCCCTGTACAAGGGCCCAAGAGCCACTCAAGGTAGAGTGTTATTAAGAGTCACATTTTATGAAGATATTTGGGGAAGATAAGGGTTAACCCTAGACATAAACAAGTTAGGATAGGAGTGATTAGGGAAGCATCCTCTTGGGAGTGCATTGTAGCACTTCAAAGGAAGAAGCTGCTCGATTGGAACTTACATCTCACTAGTGGAATACGAAGGGAATAAGTGTGGTTGATTACAACGTGCACGGCATGGTGGGTTTCAGCTGTGAAGGTTAGAACTGGTGAAATTAAGGAACATAGTTCATCTGAAAAACTTTTCATAGCAATAGAATAGCAAGAGGCATGCAACGTTTCATTTCTGGGAAAGGGGTTATAAGATGGAAAGCAATTCATCACCCACAAGGACATGTAGACGTTTTTGAACCCTATTGAGACTGGAAAGTGAAGACTGGGCAGCTCCTTCCCATATATGGCATCAATATTAAAGCTTTAATAATATTTCTTTAACATACGAAGAAGTTTATTGATGGATCTTAACTCTAATGGATACAATAAACTGTGAAAGTTCTACAGATAATTTAAGGGTGTAAGAGAAATCACAATTTGTATCTTGAACAGAGTATACAGATGATTTATGGACATCATGAATCATAAAAATGAAAATTCCTAATATTGGAAATGCATATAGAATTTCTAAAACACTTAAATATACTGATTCTTGATAGGTGGCAGAGAATATTCAAAATATTCAAAATATTCTTCAATTCACTTTTCATTGTCTTATTTTCATATTTACACACCTTATATTAATAATTCCAAATGTTCTTTATTTTTATACAGTCATTTGCTTACTCTCAGAAGTGCAAAATTGAAAAATCTTGAATGACTTGAAATTATTCAGTTTTCCTTGTATTTCAACAATTTAAAATTGTATAAAAATCATCAACTATAGTAAATGCGTTTTACATATTTTAACATTTTAGACAATTAAGAGACATCCATAAATCTACAAAAAGATGAAAGCCATTTTTATTCCTATATTCAATTATAAATTGATAATTAGTTTTTCATCAAATTAAACAAAACAGTTTTATATATTTCTATTGAGTAAAACTTATATTTGTCAGATAAACATGTGCTGTAGTTGAACTGGTCAGCAATTTTGAAATGAAAGAGCTATTTAATATAATTTGTAGTGGAAGTGATGATGACAGAAGATGAAGGTTATAGGGTAAATAAGCACTGTATTTTTAACTGAGACCACATGACAACAACTTGACAAAAATTCACATGTAGGTCAAATAATTAAGGATGACTTGAGACTCCTTTACAAAATACAAAGGAACTATTAATAACAATCAGAAAATGACAACTGAAATATTGGAAACATATAATGAGGAAAGAAGTCTTGGAGAAATTAATATTCATAGGGCACATACAGCATTATTTTAATATTTATGATCTCTGGATCAAAGATTTTATTTTAATTTGTTATTTTTGGGATCTTATTTATTAAAATATATTAAATTTAATGAAATATTTTATTACTTAATTTTGATAAATTAAATTGGGAATTTTTAAATTGGCAAAGGCAACTTTCGTTATCTCAATGCTCCTTCAGATAAGTTTTTTAACTATACTTATCCACAGTATTTACATTAGTCGGACTATTGTCCTCATCTTTGTCGCCATATTTATCACAACGTTTCGGCCGTTGTACGCTCCGGCCTTCTTCAGGTGGTTGGAATTTTAAACTGAACCCTTTATTTCGATCATTTGGGTAGACTGTTCTAGTTCCACGAGCCATGTTTGATGGATGTCAGTTATCAGTTATCTCCTGCTAATTTTTCCCTCTGAAACAAACATGGCTCATGGAACTAGAACAGTCTACCCCAGTGATCGAAATAAAGGGTTCAGTTCGAAATTACAACCACCTGAAGAAGGCCAGAACGTACAACAGCCGAAATGTTGTGACAAATATCGTGACAAAGATGAGGACAATAGTCCGACTAATGTAAATACTGTACATAATACCTCATCTCAGAAATATAGACATATACTTATCCAGTGTAAAAATAATTATCGGAGATTATTTATGAGAATGTCACAAGATTTTTCAACCCTTAATTTTTCTTCATTTGAATTCTTGTTTCCAGTTTCTTTATTTTTTTAAATATTTAATAATTTTCTTTTCTCTTCATCTTTCTTTTTATTTTACTTATTGTTATTACATTTTTTTATTTATTGCACAAAAATTGTGTTTTGTTTTTGTTTGTTTCTAATTTATTTATTTTCTAATTTTTATTCTAATCTGTTTTTTTATGTTTTCCTTTTTTTGTTTGTTTTGATCAATTTTATATTTTCTTTTTATATTCAGTTCCTTACCATTTTGTTGCTTCCTGCTTTCAAACATTTAATTTTAAAAAAATGAAAACAATCTAGTGAGTACAATTATTAAATCAATTCTAATATATAAATATAATTATATGTCATTGGATAGCGGTGAAAGTATTATAATTTTTACAATATTGCACAATGATTTTTTTTAATAGAGACATTTTAAAAATTTACAAGATTAAAGTATTAGGGTGTTTGGAAAGTAATTATGTTTCACCAGAAAGGATATAATAGATAGATAGATAGATAGATAGATAGATAGATAGATAGATAGATAGATAGATAGATAGATAGATAGCCTTATTTTGGGGTTTTTTTTTTATTGAGGCAGGGCTGCAGTTAATCTCACACAAAGAAAAGTGGGTCCTGCCTGACAGAGGATCTCAAGAAGATAGGTTTTACAAGGCCAAATGCTCTTCCTGACACCCAATTCAGACACTCATGGTACCCCAAGTATACTGAGTGTTTATTATTGAACACCACCTCTTGAAACCTCAAGCTAGCCTTTTGGGAATTTAAGTAAAGAGGCATTAGGCAAATACCAAATGCCCCACCGTAACATCATAATGTATCGTTAGTTGGTTCTGCTGGAGAACTCATCTATCTGCCAAAGAGAACAGCACCGACCAATCAGTCTGATTCAGACAGTGCTCAGCAATTGCAATCTGTTGTTACTGTCT
Source organism: Acanthosepion esculentum (assembly GCA_964036315.1). NCBI lineage: Eukaryota > Metazoa > Mollusca > Cephalopoda > Sepiida > Sepiidae > Acanthosepion > Acanthosepion esculentum. Next base: position 77,409,166 of record OZ038475.1, read on the forward strand.
TCACTGTATCTCTGAGATGGAGAGCTATGGTTGCTAAGAATTGCTTAAGGACTCACCCCAAACTAGCAGAGGAAGAGGGTCAAATATAATGAAAATACAGTGTGTGATGGATAAATTGTCATCTAAATTATGCAAAAATGAAAATAACACTAACATATCATTTTAAGATATATATTTACCAAAATTACACAAAAATATCTTGAAATATTAAAGAGTAAATTTGTTCAATAAAATCGCCATTGGCTTCAACCATAACCTCCAGACAACTTCAGAATCTTCTGCAACATTTCTGAAGAGTCTCCCTTGTTTAAGTTGGTTAATGCTGCCATAATCCTTGCCTTCAGTTCATCTTTGGTGCTACATGGAGTTTTGTTGGTCTCTCGCCCAACTGAGCCCAACACATAATAATCAAAGTTGTTGCAGTCTAAGGAGTTAGGTGGCCAGATGTAAAGGGTGATGAGGTTGCAGAAATTATCTGACAGCCATAACTGGGTTCTCCTGCTTGTGTGGTATATTGCAGAGTTCTTTTGCCAGACATAAGGTCTTCCAGTAGCCACTCTCTTGACACAAGGCAACACGACCTCATCAAGGCACTTGAAGTAGGCCCTGTTGAGTCTGAGTCTGAGTTTGAGGCCCTGTAGGAAGATGAATGGAAGCATAATATTGCCATCACTAGTGATCACTCCAAACACCATGATGTTGACTGGATATTTGGTTTTCATCACTCTCAGTACATTTTGGGGGACACAGAAAGCCAGCAGTTGATCTGTGTGTTCACCATCTTATCCTGACAGGAATTTTTCTTGTCTCAGAAATAAACAAAGGAAGGGATGCTTGAGTTTGTTTAAAAGCTTCTAAGCACAGTCTTCTTGTTCTTCATGGCTTGGGATAAAAATTGGCCCTCTCTCATCTTGTATGAGAAATACCAAATGTCTTCGTGTATTACTTACCTGATAAGAAACTCAGACACTCCTGTGTCTCTGGCTATGGTCCTGATTGACTTGGAGGGGATCATTGTCAATCTGGATCTCACCAACAAATTCAAGAGTTCTTTTCTTACCAAAATGATCAAGTGTGAGTTTTCTGAGTTGCTGTACCTTTGTAATCACAATTAGACTCATCAAACTCTTTCCAAATCCTCTGCACTGTCCTCAGACTGACACCTGAACACTCTGAAATGTTCATATGGGAGCTTTTGGCATGAATGCCAAGCAGTACAGCATGTCATTTCCAAATGTCTGGCTAAATGAATTGCATCATGGTGTTTTTCTTACATATGGTGCCCAACTGACCCAACTGTACAGTCAACAAAATCAAAAAGAACAACATGCATATGCAAAATTAAAAATATAAAATGGTGACAATTTACCCATCAATTTATTTAAATGTTACTTATCAAAAATCTAATTATCTTCATTTTCAATGACTGCATCCAAACAGGAAGGTCATTTTTGGATTCCATGTTTAAAGAAATCTGGGTTTTCCCTTGAAAAGTGTTTGAAACTCTATTTACTTCTTTGTTTCTGAATGTTCTGCCGCTTATGAAATGTTCTAGTGATGAAAACAAATTAAAATTTGTAAGTGCATATGGAAAATGTGGAAGAGCCTCCAATCCAAATGATCTTATTTTGTCTTGGGTTAGTTTTACATAGTGTGTAGAATAAAGCCTTTTCTCTTTACCAAAGTAGGACATTTTTGACATAATGCTTCATTTACCCAATCAAAGAAAGACGGGAATTCTGTAGATGGAATCCTCATTTTGATGTTGGCACTACTTTGTCATTTTGTGATAACCTCTGTTTTTTTCATTTTCTGTTGACATGCAAAACCCATTTTTTATCACCTGTAAAAATGTGATGCAAAAACGAAAGGTTGGCATTCCTGGTTAAAAGACTTCTGCAGATGGTGGAATGTGGTCTTTGCTTCTCAAGCAAAATTCATGAAGGATACAAATTCTCTCTTTGCAGTTTTTCCAATTAAATTCTGAAATGCACAATGAATGACAAACTGTCAGATAACAGAGATGATAGACTAAATATAGATACAACTTTTTACCTTTCAACTTTGGTTCTGCTTTGATTGGTTGACTCATAATTTATAATAGTTAAATACATAATTACTAAACACCCTAATATTTAAAATTTCAGCACAAAGTCTTATCAATTTATTTAGGCTAATAGCTTTATTATTTCATTTCTGAGTTGTTAATGCTGATTCTGAAATGCTTGAAAACACTTTAGGATTATGTTCAAACTAAAATGCAAGAAAATCGTAACATCTTTTCTCTTTGAAAAATGCTATTTTAAAAATATATGAGAAAATGATGAAATAGATTGAGAAGGAATTAAAAATAAAATTACCAAAACATCATAAATTATTTAAATTTAAATACTACACAAAAAAGTATCGATTCCCTTTTTAATTGCTAGTCATTTATTCTACTTTTGCAAATTGGAGTGTTGGACTATTATTTTATAATGGCTTCCTACCTCAAGAAGCTACCAAACTAGAATTAATATGAGGTACTAAAATGAAATGAAAAGAAGTGTACCAAAATATATTTACCATAATGTTTACCACAATGTAACAATGTAAAACAACAATATAAAATGATATAAGCATCGTACTTACAATAGACAAGGTTTGTACTCTACGAGATTACTACCTTTGAGGTCATCAACTATCATCTACGAATAACTTTGTTCCTCATTGTGTGAGGCTGAACATTAGTTACAGCAGAACTTTCTCTAACCTTTTCTCAAGACCGAACTGGATCTAACTGTGGCAAGGGCCCTTAATTCATCTCAATTGTCTCTATTGTGCAAAGGGCACTAACTCACCTGATTTATCTGTTGCTAGGCAATGGGTTTTATCTAACCCCTACAGGAGTATTTGAAATCTTGGAGTCACCAATTTTTAGGATATTAAACTAAACTTTAGTTTTTATCATTTATACATCTGCCTTAACTGTGTTTTAATGTGTTGCGAGAGATGTAGAAGCCCTTGTTGTTGCAGTAGTCATCACAGAAGATACTATACGGCAGATTAGTGTAAAAAGATGAAACATGAAGCAGGTATTAAAATCAACTAATAACAAATGTGCTGATTAGTGTTATATACATTTGCCATTGGGAAGATTTAAAGGAGTTCGTAAGAAGACTGTGAACATCAGAGCAAATCCATTGGTACCAAGTTCTACACTGGACAATTACCTGTCTACTTGAACTAATGTTGTATCAGTTTATACATTTTTTATATGAGTTTTAAATAGATCAGAAAAAGGTAACAGTTAATGGTTATAAAATATATTAAAATCTTTGGCACTAAAATCTTATTAGCTAGATTAGCAGTTTATTGAGATCCTATTAAATAACAAAACTGTTGTTGTCTTTTGTCTCAGTCTACCTAAACTTCTATAAGAAGCTGTCTGAAATAAATTTTGAATAACAATTAAGTATGGAATATTTTAGTCAAATAAAGCAAATAAGATAAGGTTATTTAGCATTAATTATTACAAGAATGTAAACAAGATATTCATTGAAAGATAGCCCTTAAATAGCTATATTATATTATATATTATATTAAATAGCTATATTATATTATATATTATATTATATTATAAACATATATATTATATAATATTATAAACATATATATTATATTATATGATAAACATATATATTATATTATATTATAAACAACAAATATTTTGATTTTAATAAAATATGATTCCAAATATTAAAGATAAAACCGAGTTGAATTTGAATGAAATCACTTTTAAATGCCATGGCATTATTTGCATAACAACAATATAACCAGAAATATTTGGAGATTACAAAAGATGATGATCTATGTAAGTATTGACATTACTTTATATCCACACAGTAGATATTAGCTTCCATTAATGGGAAAGAAAAGCCCAAAGAGAAGTCCTCCCTGCAATGTAGATGCGATACAGCACCATATTTCAAAACTGACATTCAGCTTCCATTTTTTTTCCTTTTTTTCTTTATGCTGCTTATCCTTGAACCTTAATTAAACCCACAATTAACTCCTGTTTATTCTTACATGTCGACTAAACTGTACATTTTCATTAGATCACTTTCTTTATTAACACTTTCACTGTTCTATGCACAATCAAGTTCACTTCCATTTCAGGAGACTGGGTTGATAGATTTTATATCAACAATTCTTGGATTATTTAATGTCCAAATCTATTTTTTTATTATATTTGCATCTATAGATAAACATTGGTCAGGTTTACATTTGGATCTGTAGGTAAACATTGTTCGGGGTTATACTTGGGTCAATAGGTAAACATTAGTCAGGTTTATATTTGAGACTGTAGGTAAAAATTAGTCAGGTATATATTTGGGCCTCTAGGTAAGCGTTGATCAGGTTTCTACTCTAGTCTACATTGGTTAACTTTAATCTTGAGTCTATAAGCAAATATTGGTCAGGTTTATGCTTGAGTCTATAGTTAAATATTGGTTGACTTTACATTTGAACCTATAGGCAAACATTGGTTAAATTTATACTCAAATCCTTAAATAAACATTGCTCAGGTTTATATGTGAGTTTGCAAGCATCCACCTAGTAGATGGATCCTTTTGGTGGAGCTTTTACCCTTCTGCAGATGATGCAGTTGATATAAGCCTAACTGAAAGGGCTAATTCTTTTTTACTACTTTTCCCACTACATATCAATTGCTGAAATGTATCTGCATTTGCATCTTGACTTTTCAGAAATAAAACTATCTATGCATGCAAGTTTAAAGACTCATTATTTTATATAACAACCAATGATAGACTATTTATAAATTAATCTAAACTTATTTACAAAGATATAAATAAATAGAGTAAAACTAATAAAATAACAGCAATGCATTAGTTTTTATTACAAGGAAAAGATTTTAATTTTCATAACTTACCATAAAGCAGAGACTTTTTTTACTGATAGTTCACTCAATACTAGACCCGAGGGCCACTCAAGGTAGAGGATTACCAAGTGAGATTATAAAGCAGTAGGGAGTAAGAGAATATTATGAGAACAAGTAGGATAGATATCAGCTTCAAGAATCCAAGGTAATAGTTTTCAGGGAAGCATTCTCTCAGGAGTTTGTTCCACAAAGGAACACTTCTGAGGAAGAAGCTGAGTGGAACTTGCTTTTTATCAAAGGAACACAAAGAGAATAGGGATGGTTTGCATCCGTGAACATAACATTGCAGGTCCTAGCTGTGAAGGTCCCACTGATGGTTCTGAAGAATGTAAATTTCATTTTTATAGACCTTTACTCAAAAGCTTATTACATGTAAAGAGCTAAAAACTATGGTTCTGTTATAGGATTATTATTTTTTTGACAATCTTGTTTACCCTGTAAAATGCCCAAGAGCCATTCAAGGTAGAAGGTTACAGAGTAAGAGATACAGTTTATGGGAACATGTGGAGAAGATAATGGTTAACCCTAGACTTGAACAGGTTATGAATGTAGTGATATTTTTGTTTATATAGACAAGAATTCATATTCATCTGGCTAAGTGTTTTTGAAATGCTGGTGGCTTCTTCACCTGAGTTATCAGAGGTAGGGTGTATAGTTGGTGTAATGGATAGTGACTCTGAATGAAAAATGAAGTGCTGAGTTCAAATTCCAGTTGGGTTTGTTACATTCACTTACACACATATATCATTGGAAAAGATATAAATCCATCTCCTCCTAGCTATGGGATAAATAGTAGGACTTTCTATGTGGAAAAATCATTGTTTTTCTCAAAAAATTAATGCAAAAAAAATGAGAATTGTTCTTATACACCAAAGTAATTTTCAGCTTTAAATAACAAACAACTTGTATATTATATTTACTATAAAAATTTCAGACCATCTATTACCAATGACTAGCAATGATTCAACAATGGATGAATTGTCATCTAAATTATGCAAAAATGAAAATAACACTGACATCTCATTTTAACAGATATATTTACCAAAATTACACAACAATATCTTTAAATACTAAAAAGTAAATTTACTCAATAAAATCGCCATTGGCTTCAACTACGGCCTCCAGATGACTTTGGAATCTCCTGCAGCTATTCTGGATGGTCTCCTTATTTAAGTTGGTGAATGCTGCCATAATCCTTACTTTCAGTTCATCTTTGGTGCTAAAAGGAGTTTTGTTGGTCTCTTGCCCAACTGAGCCCCACACATAATAATCAAGTGAGTTTTAGTCTTGGAAGTTAGGTAGCCAGATGTAAGAGGTGATGTGGTTGCGGAAATTGTCTGACAGTCATGACTATGTTCTCCTGCTTGTGTGGCATGGGGCAGAGACATAGGGTCTTCCAGTAGCCACCCTCTTGACCCAGTGCAGTACTACCTCCTCAATGTACTTGATGTATGCCACCATGTTGAGTCTGAGGCCCTCACCAACAAATTCTGGAGTTCTTTCCTTGAATGATCAGAATGAGTTTTCTGAGTAGCCATACCTTGATAATCACCATTAGACTCATCAAACTCTTTCTGAATCCTCTGCACTGTCCTCAGATTGACACCCAAGCACTCTGAAATGTTCATATTGAAGCATGAATGCCAAGCAGTGCAGCATGGCATTTACAAATTTCTGCCAGAGTGAATTGCATCATGGTGCTCTTTTTCTCACAGATAGTGCCCAAATGACCCTACTATACTGTGCAGTCAATAAATTCAAAAACAAACAACGTGCATACATGAAATTAGAAATATAAAATGGTGACACTTTACCCATCGCACCCTGTATGGAAAATCAATGTTCTTTGTAAAATCTCATGTCCTTTGGTAGATTTCATCTCTAATATCAATAATCAAAAAAACATTAAATTCTTACGTTGGTCACATATGCACCACATTTTCTCATAAGTTAACTTGTCACTTCTCAAAACAGTGTAATTTGTACAAATATCAATAATCACATCACAATTAACAAAATACAACTATTAACATAATATAAATATTAATAAATAATACTAAAATATTATACAGCACCCACTGTAAGGAAAAGCTCAAAATATTCAATGCTGTTAAAAAAAAAAAGAAAAAAAGTTAAATGCATTAAATGAAATAAATATCTTTAACCAGAGGAGAAGGTATTTTTAAGTGTGTATAAAATATTTCATGTGAGTATGAAATAATACTAACAATAGAATATTTGATCCATTTGTGATCTGTTCATCAAGCCAAGTTTTGGAGAAAATACTGAGTATTGGAATGCAATATAAAAATAATAAACACATAAATTTTATAATAAATATAAAATTTTATAAAACAATTTAGTTGATGTTACAAAAAAGGAAAGTTTTGTTTTCTTTTGTATTGTAAACTGTGTGTATTTGCTATTAGAAATTACTTCAAGTAGAATTTACTAACTGTGTAAATCAAAAGTTCTTTCTTGAGCAGTGTGTCCAACCCCTGTCCAACAGTATGTTTGATTTCTGTCTTAATGTTTCTGACTACTGTATAAACAGGATGTTACTGCTGTTGTATAGACAGTCTGTCTAGACTGCAGCTGTGTGTGGACAATTATTGTGTATGTGTAGGTGGTCTGTATGGGCAATTGCTATCTTTATGGAGTGCTGCCACTTGAGAGTTGTGATGTTTGTAAAAATAGTATGATTTGCATGTCTTCTAGGTATAATGTCCCAACACAATTCTTTTTCAGTGCAGTTGAGCTCTATTCTGAGAAACCATTTTTACACATGTTATCACTTCTACAATATATATATATATATATATGATTTAATTTTAATTTTAGCATGAAAAAGAAAATGTCAAAATGTAGCTAACAAAACATCCAGTTTTTGATAATGACAGAAATGGTTAAAAGTACCTGAAAAAAAAACAAAAAAAACATGAACTCTGGACAATGTTAAATACAGTCTTATATATTCCTTTAAAATAAGAGTTATTAACAGACTGGCAATATTTACTTACCAATATATGCATAAATCATCACCAGAAGGACATTAATGTAAAACAACTAATGTGGTCTTAACTTATTTAATGATCTGCAAAATTTCCTAACCACACACAAAAGCACATAAATAATTCAGTCTAAAAGTTTGGATCTTTAAAAAATAAATTAACATATAAGTCTTATTTTGTATTTCTTTTAGTATTGTTTGTAGATTTACTATTTTTAATTTTCATTTTTTTTAAACCAAGAAGCATTTATTTCAAGAAATTTATTTCAAGATCTTATTTATTTTTACCTAAATACCAGGATGAAATATATTTTAATATTGAAAATTATTCACATATACTGAGTTTGAAAATAAAATAATTTCTTTTTTTTTTCAATCAAATGAAATAATATATCTATAAATGCAGCATCCCTTTTAATCGTTTAAGTCTCATGGTACTAGCATTATCATCTACACAGTAGAACTATCATTTCTGACAAAGCTATCCACAGTTCATTCACAGTAAAAATTTTGAGAAAATAATTGTCTTTGTTGATGGGGCTATGCTAAATATCTTTTTAAATAGTTTCCAATAAAACAGAATATCATTTAAATATGATAATGAAGTTTACAGCTGCCAAAATTTGATGTCCTGATGGTGGTGCATATCAGATGTCATTTCTTGGATGGAGATGCAGAAGGTAATGTAGAAATGAAACTTTAATACAATCCAAAATAAAGAATATATTTTCATTCTTATTCTTGTCATCACTTAAAAAAATGTAACATTTATTTTTTATCCTTTAAGACATACATATATACACGTATAAAAACATATAGAAAGCAAAAATTATTTCTGGTAATCAAGCTTTTTATAAGTTCCTAGAAAAATTACAAACTACTAAATAATTGTATTTACAATTAATAAATTCAGAAGTTTTATACAAAGTATATTCATTAATAAAAGCTTTATTTTTCAATCAACATTCAATTTAAACGACTATTTTAAAATTATATTTTTAATATCCCAATCTTACTACAAAATGCATCAAGTATATTTGTATATTTTTTTGTCTGTAAAAATATTGTTTTACAAGAGTTATATCCCATACATTGGCAGCACCAGATGGCAGTGCCTTTGCTATGACAATGGTGGACAGTTTCAAGATATTTACAAAGCAGGACACTGAAAAGGCTAATTCCATGAAAAATCAGAGTACAACAGTGATAATAACTGATAGGAATACATTTATAGCATCACATGTAAAAACTTTTTATTAATAGTAAGGCCTTAAAACATGTATAGTATCATTTTTGATAGCATGAATAAACTAGTAATACAATATTTTGCTGTTTATAAGATGCATTTTTTTGTATAAAATATCTCCAGAAACCAACTTGCACCCTATAAATCGAAGGTCGGTGATGGGAGTTATAAGTTTGAGGTGTCAAGTGAGCATCACTACCCCAATTACATCCTATTCTGAGCCTTTGATGTAAAACAAGTCCAGTGTTTCAAAATTAAATTAACAACATTCTGAGAGAAGCTATTTATGCATTTGAGATACTGGGATATTGACAAGAAATGAAATTCCTACTACATTAACTCCTGCTTAAGTAACACCTTTCTTCCTTCCTTCCTTATTTCTTGAACTACTCATCAAAGAGCAGCATCATTTATAGTAGACACTTTAATACTATTGTATACTATGTTTCAATGGTATTATGCACTCTAACTTCTCTTCTAATTATTAAATTCTAAATACTTACCATAAATTTGGTATTTCTTCTCAGTCTGTGATGAATTTGTGATGATTTGTTTTCATGCAGAAATATGCTATTCAGTGGGTAAAATTGGGGATAAAAGGGACAGTTATGAAGTACAAGGAAACATTTTCTTTTTCTGATTTCTTCTTTCAAAATTCTTTTGATGAGGGCAATCTAATGCATGTCTTGTAAGCTTGCAAAATAATAATAATAATTCATTAAAGAATTCATTGAATAATAACAAGACTGGCAAAACCAAACCAGAAAGATCATTGGCTAAAATATAGTGACCATGATGGAATGTTCTGAGATGTTTACAAAACCAGGAGCTGAAAAAGGCCAACTCCAAGAGCAGAGTACAACAATAATAATTGGAAGAAACACATTTAAAGAATCACATATGAAAACTTTCTAATAATAATACAAATAAAAAATAAGAAAATACCAATGTCATTAGATTACATGCATAAACAATTAAATAAAACTAAATGTTAATTAACAGCAACAAAAAAATTACAAATTTGATGCAAGATGAAAAATCTAATTTATGTAATAAGCCTGCATTACTTATTTATTTTTTCTAAGTTCATCACACACACAGACACACACACACTGTTAGTATTATTAGAATTTGTATATGTTATGTTTCCTTCTTTTTATCCTGTAGAATTCGGTCCAAAGTATGGTCCTTAGGCCCTATAGGAGAATTGTCGTTTAATTGATAGCACTTTTCTTAGTATATGTTTAGTATATTAGGTGATTTTCTGGGCAACTCATATGTTGATGTTACCTGGGACACTGTTAGTAAAATTGCCCATTCCTTTTCTCACGAGGCCCAGAGCTCCAATTGCTACTGGTACAGTCTCAGCCTTCATTTCCCACATCCTATTAATCTCGACCTCCAAGTCCTTGTATTTGGACAATTTCTTGATAACTTTCATGAAGGTGTTTCTGTCAGATGGTACTGCTATTTCAATAAGCATACACTTCCTGAATTTATTGTCTTTTATGATAATATCAGGTCTGTTGACTTTTATTTCCCTGTCAATTTGAATTGGCATGTCCCGGAGGATAGTTACATCATATTTTGGGTAACTGTGTCTGGTTGGTGTTCATACCATCTCTCAGTGGTTTTGATTTTGTGCTTCTTGTATATCTTCTAGTGTGCATATGCTGCCACCTTGTGATGTCTGTGGGTATATTCATTTTTTGCTAGTTATGAATATCTTGAGATAATATGATCAACGGTTTCATCATATTTTCAACAGATCCTATATTTCGGGTTAGTTTCATCCTTGATTATGTGATAGTGATAGGATCTGGTTGCGAGGCTTTGGTCCTGAGCTGAAATAATTAGACCTTCTGCTCCTCAGCCACTGATATGTTTTCTGTTGGTCCATCTGCTTCTTTCATTCTTTTTAGGTATTTGCCATGTCCTCCTGTTTTGCAATTTCATTTGGTCAAGTTGTTTTGCTTTCTGTTTTATTTGTTTGACAATAATGGTATTTACTTCATTTTTTGTTGGTAGGATTTCTAGTATATTAAGCTGTTTCTTGAAGAATGCAACTTCTTTGTTGATGGAGTGAATTTGGTGTTTTACTATTTGTAGGAGAGGGTGATTGATTTTTGTCAGGTAGGCTTCCAATCTAATTGTTGTAGTTTTTAGAGTTAGTTCAAGTTGGATAAAACCTCCGCCTCTTAAAGGTCTTGGTACATACAGCCTATCAACATCTGATTTCAGGTGGTACATCCTCATTTGGGTAAGCATTTTTCTGGTCTTGGCGTCCAATCTCATAATGTCATTCACCTTCCATTTGATAATGTTGAAGCTGTATGTAACTACAGGTATAGCTAAGGTGTTGATAGCCTTCATTTTATTGGCCCCATTAAGTTTGCATTCTAATATCAAGTGCACTCTCCTATAATATTCTTTTTGGATTTTTTCTTCATAATTGAATGTTGTATTCCATCTCCGTCATTAATTCTTAAGTATTTGTATGTACCATTTGTGGTCTAGTTCCTTAATCTTGTTGATATCAAGGTCTAAATCTGTAGTTTTTGTTAGTTTCCCATCTTTAAAGGAGGCTTTGGCACATTTGTCAATTCCAAACTCCATCCTAATGTCTTTGCTGAAGGTTTTGACAACGGTGAGTAGGTTTTTCTGTTGGTTATCATTCTTGCCAAACATTTTAAAATCATCAATATAGAATAGGTGATTCAGTTTGCCATTCTGTAATTTGTCTCTGTTGCAAATGTTGTTCAGTAAGCAGCTGAGTGGCACTAATGCAAGACAGAAGAGTAATGGTGACAATGAATCTCCTTGGAAGATCCCACTTTTGATGTTGATTGGTCTCGGTGTTAATGACCCATCTGTATGGTTTAGGTTTAGTGTAGTCTTCCAATTTTTCATGTTCTCTGTTATGAATTTGACTAGTGTAAGGCGTCATCTGTATATGTTTAGGCTCTTCTCTATCCGTGAGTGTGGTACACTGTCGAACGCCTTTCTGTATTTGATCCATGCTATCAATATGTTTTGTTTCTATGTTTTCACCTCTTCCAATATTGTTTTATTCATAATTAGTTTTTCCTTGCACCTGTAACTTCCACTTTTACATCCCCTCTGTTCTGCTGGGAAGAAATTGTTTTTCTCAAGGAAGTTGTATGTCCTCTCAGTTATGATAGAAGTGAGGATTTTGTACATTGTTGGTAGGCAGGTGATGGGCCTATAGTTTTTCGGGTTCTGCATCTGTTCTGTTTTTAAGAGTAAGTATGTTACTCACCACATAAGCCATTTTGGGCATTTTTCTGGGTTTATGATTATATCATTGCATGCCCGTGCTAGTTCTTGGTGGGTGCTAGATAGGTTTTTATCAAAAAAATAGGCTATTCAGTCTATTTCTGGTGCTTTCCAGTGTTTGGTTTTGTAGGTAGCAGCGGTTGATTCAGTAATACTGATATCCATCCATTTTTGGCACTCTATATGTCTGTGTTGTTCCTGTTGTTGCTTGATCCATGTAGCACCTTCATTGTGCATTCTACAGTTTTCCCACATATTACACCAGAACTCCTCGACTTCCTGGATATTAGGTGGGTCATTTATCTCTATTTTATTTTTTTCCAGTTCTTGATATAGTTTTATGACATCTTTGAAGATCTTGTTTTGCCAGAAGAATCTAGTTCTTTTTTCATCATTATTATTATTATTCAGTTTTCCTAATTTGCTGTCATTTATAATCATTTAACAAGTCTTTTAACTGAGACAAAGAAAGGTTTTTCTTATAAATTACTGAGCATATAACATTAGGAGTGTTTTTTTTATTATTATTATTATTATTATTATTATTATTATTATTATTATTATTATTATTATTATTATTATTCAGTGAGAGAGCAGCATGCCAACAACAAAGTGACACTGAAGTACAAATATACAAAGCTCAAATAAATGCATTTTGTCACCCAGTCTGATAAGAGTATACCAGATACACACATCACAACCAAATGTGCATAATAACTTGCGGATAGAGCCCAGTTAGAAATACTTTCTGATTGGGTAACCCAGTCCATACAGATAGTCTGCAATTGAGGGTATTCCCAAGTATTTAAATATGACTCCCAAGTCACCTTAGCTGCCTCATAAACTTAAAAAAAAAAACTTAACACCAATCACCATGCTCACTCACTACAACTGCACATGAACAGAGTTACAGAGTGCACCATACCCAACTGTCTAAGGTCAGGCAACTAACAAGCAAATCCATGGTACTGAATGGGATATTTACTGTAGACCATCTTAATTAAACAGAGACAAAATATCTATATTTTAACATCTCCAAACAATTAAGACTAGCAGCTATGAGAGCCATGATTTGTGTAGCATCTGGACATTTATTATTATTATTATTATTATTATTATTATTATTATTATTATTATTATTATGTATGGTGTCATCGTGCCAGAGAAAAATTTTAAATGACTAATTATCAAGTCCACTTTGGGATCTATGAGTAAAAAGGGCACCACTGTCAAAGAGTTATCTATGCACATTTGGGATGTTTCATTTGTTCTCAGCTGTCATGAAGTAAAAAGACTATATTGAATTCATTGCTAGGTTAGCTGCCAAAAAAGTTGGTTCACTGTGTTGTGCAAGATTTTTTTTCTCCAGAATCTATCTTACATATCTTTAAGCCTACTATTTGTCCATGCTTAGAAGATTACTGCCACATATCATCCAGTGCTTCTGTTATTTATCTAGAGCTCCTTGATAAAATCTGAAGAAGGACAAGCAATATTATCAGTCCTGATCTGGCAGCTCAGCTTAAGATTACCTCCCTGTGTCTTTTCTACAAATACCTTCATGGCAGTTTGTTTTGTTACTTCGATTTGTAGGTGCTTATATTTTGACAGATTTTGAAATTTATTTTAGAAACATTTGAATCCTGTAGACCAGCCATATCAATTATGTTTTTTTTTTAATCTTTTATGACGATGTCTGGTTTATTTGCATCAATTTTCCTAGCTGAGATTATTATTATTATTATTATTATTATTATTATTATCATTATTATTATTATTATTATTATTATCATTATTATCATTATTATTATTATTATTATTATCATTATTATTATCATTATCATTATTATCATTATTATTCAGTAAATTGATTTTTTCTTACTGATCATGTCTAGAAAAAAAGACACTCAAATCATTTATGAGCAATGTCTCAATGCCTGATAAGATTAAGATAGGTAACTTAATGAGATCGCTAAAAAAAAAACTTGACAAAAACAAAATTTTATCGTCCAAATATTTGTTATTATGAAGAGGAAAGACAAAAGTTTTTTTTAATTATTTAATAAAATTTTTCCTTATTTTTAGAACATTCTAAATTTTCATTAAAAAAAAACTTGTTTCTCTTTGTATCACCGGAATTAGTAATATAACATATACAATTTTTAGCAGGTTTTTTTTGTATGACACACATTAATTTGGAAAATCTTGCAAAATAAAAATAATTGTCAGATGTTAATGAAACTTTCAGAAACTATTCACAGATGATCAAAATTATTATAAATATGTCTTTTTTTATTAAAGTCATGGCAGAAATATTTTTTTTATATTTATTACCCTCCTCTCATAACTAATTTTATGAAAACTCTAGAAATTCGATCAAATCCAGTTTAGTGATTACAATAGTTAAAAGCACAAGGCTTTAAGGAATGCAAATCATGTTTTTTTTTTAATTGGAACACCCCACCACCTGAAAATCAGCTCTGAATTGTAACATACAAAACTCAATAAAACAAAGATATTATTTAATTTCAAATGCTTTTATTTGCTTTTAGTTGTTTTTATGAATATGGACAATATTTTATGAAAGCAAAAGATTTTTTGATGAAAAATGAATTTTTAATACAATTATTTGTTATTTCTTTAATTATAATAGAGTTTTACATTTAAGTTGTTAAAATATTATAAATTAGTTAAAAGCCACATCCACTTTCCTTATGAGATAGATCTTTCTTAGCGCATTGTAAATTGTATCGTTTTGACTAATCAGAAGATCTGCAGTAATTAAGAAATGTAATTTTGTCTTTATAATCGGGCTGTAATTATAAAGTATGGAAGACCAACCAGAATACAATTAAGTTGCGTTATTTGAGTTAAGCATTGTTCTCCACTGTTAAGGCCTTTACTTTTGCAAAACACGTGTGGAGAAGTTTATTTGATTTTTCAATTTCAACTGAGAAGGGTACCTACAAGTATTAGTATCATCTTATGAAATTTATATGATCTTATTTTTATATTAATCTCAGTTATGACATTTTTCCATAAATGAAATATCAAAATTAATAATAAAATGAATGGAAATACAAATAACACAGTAAAATGTAATAAATGTACATAAAATTTAGTATCTTATGTATACTTCTGATAAAATTTCATAAGAAAGTTACCTATAAATTAATTAGATACCTTTCTTATGAAATTTAATCTCACTCTTAACAGTCTTATTTTTTAATTTCTTTATAAGATATTTTCCATAAAGCATCGTAAACGTAAAGGTGAAAGCTAAGTACAAAAAAAAAATTAGAGCGCTGAAAGTTTTCCTTAAAAATAACAAGATAAATAATTTGTTCACTTAAATCTAAATAACTTCATTTCTCTCCATCCATAGAAGGAATTATCCCCATTTAAGCTATCTAAACATCATGAAAATGTCTTTCGTCACCTGTCAAGTGACGTGAAAGGTTATGACCTGCGTTATTTTATTTTCAAATTACATCTTTTCAGTGCAGAAGCTAAGTTATGCTTGGTTCAAAATATTTTAAATAAACATTATAATTTATGATTTTCTTAAAATAAGTTTTGAAAAAATGATAATTGATTTTTAAAAGAATTTCAAAGTGAGATTTTCTTTTTTTTATAAAATGGAAAAAAGGGTTGCCATGATTGATTATCTGCCAATTTTGATGACTCAAAAAAGAACAAGATTTTTAACGAAAATTTCAGATGTGCTAGGAACAATTAAAAAATGTAAAAAAAATACACCAAAAATACTTTGATCTTTCCTCTTAATAATAACATGAACATTTAGATGATAAAATTTTGTTTTCGTCAGGTTTGGTGTTTTTTTTTTATCATGCTATGCTCTTTTTTAGCAATCTCATGGAGTTACCTAGATTAAGAGTAACCAATATTTTTCATTTATGATTTCCAAACATGTTGAATTGATTTTATATATTTAGTATTGTTAATTTTTGAGTTTACTTAACAATGATCCAAACATTTATAGTAATTAAGCCATACTTCTGAGCCTGACCCATTTTCCAAAATTTAACCAAATGACTAAACCTCAAAATTTGTTTCTTTTCAGCATTACTTTTTATAATCTGCATCAAATGCAAAAATGTTTGTTGTAAATATTCCTTTAATGCAGTGTAATGATTTCCAACCATCTACGTCTGGTATAGTTTATGACATGGAATAGATTGTTGTTTATTAAATTTAAGTGGTGTGGGAGTTTTTGCTTTGTAACAAATGTGGTAGTTTAAGAATTGTGACAAAAAGCTTAAGAAATTTCAAAAGAAACATTTTCAATGCATGAAGGAGTTTCACATATGTATTTATATAAAGAGCAACATGGGCAATGTGTTAACAAGCTTGTCTCGCTAGAACAATTACGACTGAGGAGTGAGTTTGATCCTCACTGGGTGCCCCGTACTTTCGACCTTGTGCCACATCTAAGCTACACTTGGAAAATTATTATATAAAGAGCAACATAATCTCACAAAAGAGAAAATTATATTTAGTCATACATTGATAGACAGCACTGAAAAAGGAAAGAAAACATTTATGTACTTATCTTGTGTTGATATATATATATATATATGAAAGAATATTTTTTCAGTTTAGCCAAATTCATCTGTTATCTGTATTCTTTTTCTCTCCATCACCTTTGTCCCTGACTATCTCATATTGTGGCAACAGAAAATTTACCAAGAATAGTGATATATTGTAAAACCCTGGACACAATTTTGCCACCGTGTGTGCATGTGGGAAATGTGCCACCTGGTTTTGTTGAAGTTTAGTAGCCAGCCACCCTGGAAAAAATATCCCTGCTGGTGATGACATGCATTCTGTACTTATTGCATTCTAGATCAAAAAATTAAAAGAAGGTGTCTATGTCCTTCTTTTTATAGCCCTGAAACAGTGCAACCTAGTGGTGTCCTGACAGACAAGGTGGGGGTATCACCACACAAGAAATAGTGCCAAATATTTATGTTCTTTCTTATTTGCTATGGCAGAACAAGAACAAAGACAGATGATAAAGACTTAAAAGTTACTAAGAGCAAGAAAATACAGGAAAGTATGGAGAGCCATGGTCGCCTGCAGCATGAAGAAAAATTTGAACTAATTTTGTTTGAAATCAAGTTATATTGATCTCTTGGTTTGTCTCTGACCAATAATTGCATTTAAACAATCAATAAACTTTAAATAACATAAGAATTATCTGTGAAAAAAGTGATGAAATGTTCTTGGCATGAATCATTTCCTAAAATCTAATGAAAGGACCAAACATTATTCATTATTTTGGGGAAAAAGGGATTCCCCGGGTCAAAAACCTTTCTGTATCATTCATATTCTTTAATTATTTTATTTGGTATTTATTTACACTATTTACAATGTTCGGACTGTTGTCCTCATTTTTGCTGCCATATTCACGATGTTTCGGCCGTTGTACGCTCCGGCAATCTTCAGGTAACTGGAATTTTGAACTGAACCCTTTATTTCATCCACCAGGGTAGACTGTTCTAGTTTCAACGCTTTTATCCACTGTGTCTTGACACATGTATAAATTGAGATATAGTGGACAAAAACTTAGAGAGTTGAGTTAAAGGGAGATAACTGATTCTGAGACATCCAGAAGAGGAACGGCACATGGAACAAGAATAATCTACCACATTGGACAAAATAAAGGGTTTACTACAAAATTCCAATCATCTGAAGAAAGCCATAGGGTACAACAGCCGAAACAACATGCATGTAAATAGTGTAAATAATTTACTCATAAATCTAGACAGATAATTTGGTATTTATATTTTTAAAAAGTCATACTTACCTACAGATGCAGAATAAACTATGATGCAGCAACAATAAATCAAATGAAATAGTCAAAGATTTTTGTAAATATTTTATGAATGAGTTCCCACTTATCGTAATATTTTACTTGTGTTGATATATATGAAAGAATATTTTTTCAGTTTAGCCAAATTCATCTGTTATCTGTATTCTTTTTCTCTCCATCACCTTTGTCCCTGACTATCTCACATTGTGGCAACAGAAAATTTACCAAGAATTCTGATATATTGTAAAAACCTTGACACAAATTTTTCCGTGGCTGAAGTAGAAATCAAGGCACTTCCCAGACATTTTCAAAAATATTATTTCAATGCATATATATATGTATATGTGTGTGTGTGTGTGTGTGTGTGTGTGTGTGTGTGTGTGTGTGTGTGTGTGTGTGTGTGTGTGTGTGTACCCCTTTTCTTTTTTTAAGATTTTTGGACTCTAGACTGGTCAACATTAATTTCACTGTTTAAAAAAACAGTGTTGCATACTCATTACATATAACATTTATAGCAGTAAGATATATATATATATATTATATATATATATATATATATATATATATATATATAATATATATAATATATATATATATATATGTAAGCAAATATGTGGATGTAGATCCGACGGTATGATGAAAATGTGGAAAAGACAAAGCAAAATCCGAATATGTGAGAAAAACAAAAACCAAAAACAAAATAAAAAACAGTAAACTCACATATTCGGATTTTGCTTTGTCTTTTCCACATTTTCATCATATATATATATATATATATACATATATATATATATATATATATATATATATATATATATATATATATATATATATATATATAAATTCTCTGGTGAAATAAATTATTACAATAGTATCTTAAAGTTGTCTGTTTTCCTTAAAATTATGTGTGTGTGTGTGTGTGTGTGTGTGCGTGCGTGCGTGCATGTGTAGTAAAGGTAAAACATCCATTGGTATATAATCCAAGTGAATCCTAGTAATATAAAATATTAAAACTGATCTATAAAAAAGAGCTCAATGTATTTATTAATAAAGAGAAATAAATTAAAAATTCATTTTTTTCATATAACCCCAAATTCATGCCATGATGTTAATAGTCAGGTGTTTTGTTTTTTTATATATATATATTAAACATATAGTTCAGATCTTACAACTAATACTACTTGAGTTTTGTTTATTCTGCCATCAAATCATTGAAAATGTCTCAAATCAATTATATATCACTTTATGAATTTTATATCATCAACAGAGAGATAGAACAAAATGTTAATTCAGTGAATGTGAGGACAACTGTTAATATTCCAGTAAGCTAGTATGAGATTTCAATAATTACAGTTTCATCTTTTACTATCTGTAAATTGTTAGTCAGAGGATGGTAATTTTTAATTTTTATTATAGGAAAAAACACTTTCACTTATTTTAGTCAACTAGAATCAATTCTAAAAGTAGCTTAAACAAAAGCAATGTTTTAAATTCGTTCACACTGACATTATCCCAGTTCATACTCTTTTATGAAACCGTATTTATCTAATAAAGCAAGTGTCCAAGAGTTTGTAAATTTTCCATAAAGTATTATTCGTCTTCAGTTTCATTTATCACTTGTGAGAATGTATTCTTTGCAAGGGAGATAATTTGATTTTTACAAGGGAGATAATTTACTTACTTTCATTTTTTTCTTTATAATCTATTAGGAAAGACTTAAAATTAAGACATTTTTCCTCAATAGTTTTTTTTTCTCTACTTTCAAAGTATCATTTAGATTCAAACATTAGATTTTGTAGAATTTTTCATATTTAAGTATATGCTAACTCAAGAAATGTTCAAAAATACTAGATTTATTAATATTAAAACTTTACCTTTATGTTCACTGTACAAATTATTCATTTCTGTTTTTCCATGCTGAGAATTTAGAATAAAATTATTCCCAATTTGAATTCAGTATATATATATATATATATATGTGTGTGTGTGTGTGTGTGTGTGTGTGGTAAACAAAACTGGTAGATTTTATTTCTAGATATTTAGAGTTTATTTATTTTCAACTTTACAAATTTCTTCAGTTTTAAATATTGATGCATATTAGATATATGCTACATATTTTAGAGTGTAATTACCATAACTATTATATTCTTAATCAGCCTATGAAAGTTTGTTGTTGGATGTAAGCCTTCCCAAGCTCTTTCCCTTTGCTATTCATAGGGAGGAATAAGACATTACCCTACTGCACTGGCCCAGTACATGTTGGTAGGGGCTTATAGCACTTGGTATTCACAAGAAGTTACCCATCTAAGTACAGACCAGGCTCAGTGTTGCTCAACTTTAGTAATCAGGCAAGAACTAGTGTCTCAATGGGATAATAGAATTAGATATGTTTGACTATCATCCAATTCACAGTCCTTGAAGTAGATGTTTATCCCTTGTTTCCTGTTTAGGATTAGGTTTCTGGTTCCTTCTAAAGTCTACATCAAATCTATACTCCTAACGTCTCCCACTTAGTTCTGAAATTTTATTAGCTAATTATCATATTTGCTGGGGCATTGATCACACCCATATTTTGGCATGGAATATTTAAGAAAAAATGCACACATCACAACCATAAAAAATAAAAATTATAACCTCCCCTTAATCTGACATTCTCAGTAACCATGAAGAAACACTTACAGTATCACAAATTATACTACTGGTATTTATTTTAATAGAAGTGAAGTAAGGTTTAATTACCAGGTCATTTTTTGAAAAAGACGAATTTTAGTGCATTTCATCATGCATTTATTGAAAATTGTTTTAGTTGTTTTTCAGGGAGCAACATCTGCACATACAGCAAATTTATAATAGCTACAAAGAAATCTACTGCTATCAGTGAACATTGGTACATATGGTAATAGGTAACCCCCCCCCCCCGGAAATATGGTACTTATTGGTAAATGAAGTCCCATACTATACATACAGAAAAGCAAATTCCAATAATGTATATCAATGAAGACACACACAAAGCAAGTATCAATGTACCAGCAAAAGCAAATATTTCTGCAAAATCTGGTATTTCTGCAAAACGAGCAGCAAAATATTGCGCAATTCCATTAATTTCTTAATTTATTTTCCTTGGGTGAATTTTTCTGTGATATTTTTATTAATATCATGTTTGTTCACCCTCAGGAATACTAGTCTCAGAGCTAAGCTCTATGTGTGCACTGATTCCTGGTGAACCCCACTTTTTGTGGTCTTCAGGTCTCTCTCTCATACATGATACTACTGTATTGGACACAGGGTAATTTTTTGGAAAAAATCTGTCGTATAGACTAGCAAATACAGTAAATCCTGACCTCTTCAAGTCTACAATTAGCTGTCTATTTTTCCTGTTATCTTATCCTTTCTTATGCTAATACAACCCCATACAGTAACCCTCTACCATGAGTGGCCCTTGGGCCTTGTATTGGGTGAACATTAGGAAAAAAAATACAGACGTAAGTATAATTATTATTATAATGTCTATCATAATTATATATACTATTATATTATCCTCTCAATATTGATTATTGGTTCTGCTAGTATCAATCCAAAACCTGCATTTTTTTTTCTCATGAACTGATATGCATTGGTAATCATTATAGAACAACATTAATTAAATGATAAAGGTAATGAAAGTTTTCATTCATTTCCATGATAACAATCAGCAGAATCAATTCTTTAATTCTCCCAAAGCATTCACAGTGTAGAAACAAACTAAGCCGAAACAAATGAAACTAATTTAGAAAATCTACATTTGTGCTTATTTTTTTTAAATAAATATTTAAAGTATTTAAAACAAAAAAACAAAAACAGATTTTGACAAATTCATCAGTAATCTTGTTAGAACCTGTTTAGTTTTTTGCCTGGGTTTAGCATAGAGATGACACAAGGACAACAAGCATATGACACACATGTTTATTGCTTGAAGGGTAGCATAGAAAAAGGAAAAGGGTTAGTATAGAACTAAGGGAGTTAAAGCTTCTAGCTCGAGAGTTCGTATCAAGGGAGATTACTAGGTAACATCACAGAACTTTAATTGCAACAAGACAAAAAATAAGTGCTTGTGGCTTGGGCTTTAAATATTTCTATTCGAATAGAAATAAGTATAAAATTAGTAATTTGTAAAATAAACCTCAACTATATAGCAGTAGGAGGCAACTATAGATAACTATAGAGGTGTTTTTATAGATTATTCTTTAATAAATTGACCAACAAATAAAGAAGATAATAAAATCCAGATCAATATTAATATCACTCTGAACTTATACTCATTCATAGAATAAAGCATACATTTCAGATGCAAAATTTTAATTTATTTTGTATTTCATATATTAAAATGGATTCTTACTTGAACTTTTATAAAGATTGCTTCAGTTTGTTTTGTGTTTGTTTCTTTTGTTATTATATGTAATTAATCAAATATTTATTCAAAAAGAAATGTCTGTGGATAATTTATACCAGATACTGTCATGAAATTGACCTAAAAGTACATTCAAAATGATTCAGTAGTTGAGCTATAGCATGATTAGCTTTCATGAGTTTATTTAAAATGATATTCCTATCTCTGCTAGATTTTATTATTTCAAGAGTATCATTGGCATTTTCTACAGTCAGAGTTTTTTCATTCACAGAATTAAACTTGTCTCATACAAAAGCACATATTCAACCTCAAGGTTTTGCCATTTTATTGAAAACAACTGTCATATGACAATAGTTTCTAAATTTAGTACCAATCATTTAGAAACTAAAATTCAACCACTTTTCATCTGCATCATACTATAATTAACTCTGATGATGTCCCTGCAGAAAAAAGATTCAAGTTACACTAAGCAATTATCATAAAAGACTTGAATATAAATTTGTCTAAAGATGATGATTGAAGAACATGCCAATCTAAATATTGTACAATAATAAAAATGAAGATCAGAATGATAAAATAAACTCATGAAATATTTCTACTCATTATAAAATATAAATTCTTTTGTATTTATCTTATAAGTAGACACGATTCTTACTTTCATTCATTAGAGAGTTCAAAACAAAGTAGAATTTGAAGTTTAACTACACATTCTTTGAATTTCTGCTTCTTCATTTTTCTTCATGACTTTTTAGTAATAAAGATAAAAAGAATTAATACAAAAAAATTCTTATTTCTCTATTAATAAATTTCTGTTTTTTTTTTTCAATATTAATGCTAAATTATATAATTGTTTATTCTCATCCAATTTGTTCTCCAAGGCATTCTTCAACAATATATTATTCAAAGAATTAATTAGACTATAATGATTTTCCTTAACAGACTAGTTTAAAGTTATATTTAGTTTGCTTACCTTCACTTATATAATCTTTCAGCGTTTTTTCTAACTTTCCAAATCAGGCTTATAAATTTCTTACCTTTTTTCTTAAAAATTCAAAGAAATAATATTTTCATTTAAGATTAGTAAAACTGATTGGATTTCTCAAGTCATTGTTATGGAAATAACATATTTTACTATGGACCACCTTTCCTTTCCAATTGTAGGGCATAGGAAATGCAGGGCTGGACCCAATGATCCGTGGCGTCTATATATCCATCCCGCACGCCCAATACCAGCAGGTTTGCCCATTTCCCCAATTACCCATATTTTGTAAAGTGGTCTGTGCATATTTTGCCCAATGCTTCCATCAAACTAATGATTTAATATGCTTCAAAATATGCTTTTTTTATTTTTATTTTTACTTTTTTTGGCTACAGCTTGAAAATAACCTGTAATCACAAAGAATAATACAAAACATCTTGATGAAATTTTTCACATGAATTTCATGGAAAGTGGCTTGAATGCATTTTTATATCATTTATGAGTGTATTTCTATAATATCAGTAGAAATGCATTCTATAATTTCAGTATAAATGCAATTCAATAAATAATTATCATTTAAAAATGTTTCATTACAAAATGAAAACAAGCCCAAATTTTCTGGATTTTCTGCTAATTTTTAATATATTTAATTGAATTGTTTTATTTTTTAGGAAAATAGTACAATTCATCTCTATTTATGGGACATGATAATGTTTTGATAAATTCACTTGTATCTTTGGCCAGAAATTCTACATTTCTAAATATATAAGTTTGCTGAAGAAGTGAACCTTTCAAAATATGATCATATTCCCCAAATTCCTGTTTCATTTTGTTGAAAAGACAAACACATCATTTGATCATATCATGCATACATTTAAATATATTTGTGAAAGATATGTACTAAAGTCTATATTCAAGTCTGCTGTATTGCAAACAATTTCACAAATAATTCCTGTTGAAAAATTGGGAGTAATTTTTTTTTATAAAATTATAAGACTTTAGCTTTACCAAAAGCTAATCATATATACATGTTATACATACCTTTCATATTTCATAAGCTTCAATAATCTATAGAGGAAAATATAGAAAAACATTACTCTTATAAAATCTTGACAAAATGATTCTTAAAAACATAGTTTTAAAACTTTTATTATTTTCTTATTAACTTTAATGTTATAACAAAAAAATAAATAAAGGAATTGCATGTAAAATTCTCTAAGGAAATTATCTATATTTTAAATAATGCATCAGAAAATTATTTATAAATACACTAAAATATTTTTTAAATATTTTAAAAATATCTTATTAATTCTCTATAATAAATGAACACAAATGATCTACATCATGCAAGTGACAAGTGATTCAATGAAAATTCTATTAACTGTAAGCTCAATGGAAACTACATCATGAGCAATTCCCCCATAGCTGAACACTTTAATCAATCAAGACACTCATTAGACAACTGTAAATGTTTATTAATAGATTCCAATTTCAGTTCCACATACACACACAGAAAAAAAGAAAAATACTGGATTTTAAAATTAAACACATATAAACTAGGGTTAAACAAAGACTTGGGAATTTTAAATCTGTATAAATATTTCAATAGTTCAAAATTTTTTTTTTAGATATAGTTAAAAAAAACTTTTTAAACAACATCTAAAATATTATTATCGTTAGATTTACGTTAGAAATATTCAAACACAGTTGCATTCCACATCACATGACGTCCGCATCTCATGACGGACGCTACTTGTAAACAAACTTCTGAATACAGTTATTTCTGATGAAAGATCGGGGCAGATCTGAAATATCAAATATATATATATAAAAAAAATATAAATAAATAC